>OY776087.1:24594629-25201538 GCA_963675205.1 Catocala nupta
ATTTTTTTTATAAACTGACAAATTCAACCTACACTCATGAAATGTATTATAGTTTTAGAGTAAATATTATAATATAATAAATATAATATTGAATTTTGGGATACGTTGTACGTATCCCAAAATTCAACGATAAGCGGGCACCAAAAGGTGGACCTATTATAGATAGAAAGAGAGAGATTATGCGTTAGAGGGAGATAGATGGATGCTCATTATTTAATAAGATTAGGGCAGATAGACAAGTAGTTGTCGTCAGCAAGTTAGTACGCTCTATTCCTTTGTTTACTGTACACCGTTCTAATATTCAATTAAAGTGGCTCTCGTATTAACGACTTTTAGACTGGCTTTCTGGACTGAATTAAGTGACTGATCTGGCATTATTTTGGACTGTGTGATTTTGTGATTTTTGTGTGACTTTTTTTCTCGAGTAAACATAAGTACCACCTTTTGGTGCCCGCTTATCGTTGAAGTTTGGGACACGTTGTGTAAATAAAGTACGCACATTATTTGCGGCTCAAAGCACTGAGTGTAGTGTACATTTTGCTTCTATAATTCGTTGTGGTATACAACACTTTGCTTGTTCAAATATTTGACTCACAGGCACAACTAAAATAAAAAGACGCTGTGACTTTAAATAGACATGTTAATTGTTTACAATATTTGTACTTGCGATTAGATGTTTTTACCTAAATATCGCACCCTTTGGTATACGCATATCGTTTTAATAAAATTTTACAGAGTAATTTATTATTTTTATGCTTAGAGATTCGTTTTACTAAAAGTCTAAGTGGCAAATAAGCATAGCGCCTGGTTTAACAATATGATATATGGTGGCTAGCACAACCACTTGCGCGTTGAGTATTGTTAAATTGAAATCAGTGTACAGATAAAAAATCCTGTGAGAAAAGGATTACATTGGTGAAATAGATACATATTCGCGCATATAAAATTTCAATAACAGCGACTCCATAATTCAAATAATAGCCAGCATACAGCCAGTAACACTTTATATAAGTACAAATAGACTACGTTTTCCACATAGAGTCGCTGAAGGCGGGCGCAGGGCCCCAAGTAGAGAATGGAGCCACGCTGCAGGATGGCGGCGTATGGGTGTCGGATCAAGACGGACGGCTGATGAGAGTCCCCAGCACAGAGGCCGAGCTAAACAGCACTGCGTTCAAAAAACAGAATTGTATTCCCAACATGGGTAAATGTTGATTTTATTACCAGCTTTAACTTGCAACTTTGCACATATTTACTGAATATGCATATTATATGTTTTCTCTGGTGGCCGGGTCCATTAATGCTGACCCTGAGCGGTTTAGTACCGCCATTTTGCCTATTAATAATAATAATAATAATTAAATTTATTCAGATAACATTGATCCTTGGTATTAGTAACATTTTTTCTTAAAAAGCTATGTTAGTATTAGGTACCTAATTATAGTAACTGCGAGCCCATGAGAGAGCCCACCCGCGCAGCCCTATGACCACAAGTTATCTGACCATAGTCCGCACGAAGTGCCTCGTCCATGGTGCGTGTAAGTCCTCGGCCACTATTTTCAGGATGCTATTGTTACTCCCCCGAATCCTTGTCATCAATGATGCGACCTTTTTACGTATAATGGCCTGAAAACCATCAGTTTCGTTCTGCGCAAACATCTCTGATGCACTACAAAAACGGGGAAGTCCCAACATCATCCTGAAAATATTATTATATTGGACGCGCAGGGTATCAAGCGATCTTTTGGCATACGCCATCCACAGGCCACCGGTGTACATACCCTGGCAGTATGCCTTAAAAAGAGTAATTTTGACTTGATCTGTACACCGGGAGAACCTGCGAACCAGCATATTACCGCGAACCGCCAGAGCCCTACGCTCCCGTTCTATATCGACATCATCTTTAAGGTCGTCGGTAAGTATATATTGCAGCAGCGAAAAGGATTTGCGCTTTGGCAAAAATTACGTTTCTATTCTTCTGGTCTTGGTTATTCTTGGCATTTTGGAAGCAAGGTTTGGAAAAACAGTCGTTTCAAAGAGCGGCGCTTACCATCAAGTAGACCGATGCTGCGTTTGTCACCGAAGGCAGTAATAAAAGTACTTATATATGTATTATACGTTTAATTTTTGCAGTTTCTATCTTCATTCTCTCAATTTGAATTTTCCTATAAAACTCGAAATCACAGCAACAGTTTTTCATCTGTTAAATGCAACACATTTGAAACATCGGCGTCGATACAATTAAAGCTATAATGACACGACTTGCATAAAAGTATCTTTGGTTTGTTTTCAGGAACTCACTATTACTACAATATGACACGAGATCTGAATTGTGAGGACCTTCTGCCATGGTTTGCACTCACCTCTCAAGGAGACCTAGTGGGCGCGGGATTTCAGACGATCGGCAAATTACCTAAGCAGAAGCACAGGGAATGGTTCGAAAGAGTTCCATCAGCTAAGCAAAGTATACAGGTACAGAGGCTGATGTAGATTATTTGGTTTTTAAATACATATAATGCATCTGCCTTCTTTTCTCGTACTACCTGCTCAGGAGCATTCGGCCTTCTAAATGGTAATCTCAGCGTCTAACTGCTAACAGTTAGAGCCTTGATTTGATTACCTTAAAAAATACTGGATTATTATGCAAATATATTAAATGCGCATTCCGAGCTCATCAACAAAGCCGATGGTAAACAAAAAGCATTGGTCTCCTTACAGATAGCACAGAGCAATTTAAGAATGGCCGGCCACTCTGCTTACCATACGAACACAACGCAAGAATATTTAGCTTCAATTTTTGTAGGGTAGCTATATTATCTCTACTCGGAGCCTCTTGGTGATGGTGATTTCTGGAGTACCATTTGCACTTTGCTGATTATATTAAGAAGCGGGCTCTATGTTAGCAGCATAAGGGACAAAAACATCTCGGTTCTGCTTATAATTTAGGCAGGTACTGTACCTGCCTATAGAGCTCTGTAAATCGTTTAAAAGACAAGGCTATTTTACTGTTATCTTCTGTAGAATCTTCAAGGTGAAGGTACAGTCTTATAGAGGTACTGTAAGTTTACACAAAGTAGATACCTAACTATAAATAATAATAAATAAATAAATATTCTATCACATACACACAACACCATCTAGCCCAAACTAAGCAGAGCTTGTACTATGGGTACTAGACAATGGATAAACATACATATATACTTTTTTTTGTAAATTTATACATACATAGAAACACCCAGACCAAGACAAACATCCATGTGCATGCACACAAATGTTTGACTTGTGAGGGAATCGAACCCGCGACCTTAGGCGTAGCATTCGGTTACACTAACCACTACGCCATCGAGGCCGACAAAATAGTTAACTATGGGCTCTGCCAACAAAATAGGTTCTTTTTTATAGGTCTTTCAGATGGTTCTTGTGCAAAAATCTTTTTTCAGGCAACACAAGATTATTTACGAGCAATGTTTTGTGACACAGTGAAACTGCCCCATTATCGCTGTGTTAAATTTGAACGACAAGTACGAAATAACTTAAATTATTTTACAGATAATAAGTTTGTCTTTAACGTTTTTGTAGGTCACCATTCCATTCGCGCCAGCATGTTTGACAGATTGGGCAGAGAAGTACGGCGTGTTGTCCATACACTTCTATTTTGTGAACGACCCTTGGAATATTAAATGCAGGTGAGCTACATCGCCAGCCATCAGCCGCTCCTGTAAATTGCGACATAGAATGCCTTTGGGAATTCTAACTCATATTATTAGTCACGATAGCGGTAAAATCTGATTAATTTTCTTGAGTGCAGCTTACGAATGTAATTGCTTAGAGGATGTTCAGTCATTCATAAGAGCATCCCCTTCCTCTACGACTATCCCAGTTCATGATATAGCGTTCCCCTACACCAACCGATTAGGTTATAATAGAGGAGCCGCTGTACCTTCCAGTGCCCGAGAGCACCTTCCGGGACCAGTTATAGACAGGTCTTGTCCCCAAATCCCGACTCTCCACCCTAACCTCAGAGATCCGGTTCTCGTAAGCGAGCTACCTCGTGCCCAAGTGACACTACCTATTCTCCAGATAGGTACCGGAGCAATAAAGCCGCTCACTACTCGCAACTCAAAGGAGTTACTAACGATAACCTCGCTGAAGCCGACGGAGAAGCCGCCTCCCATATCTCCAGTATGGTACCGGAGCTGTGTAAGGCACGCTCACTTCCCGACATACATCCGTATGCCTATCCAAATAGGCCTACAAGCCGGGTGTGGCCCGAGTCACTCCAGCTATGACTCTTACTTGCTGAGCAGGCAAGCTACCGAGATGCGTTGCGGCAGTAAAACCACACTGCCACTTCACTAAAGGCAACTCCGTGCCTCATGCGACCGACTGGTTCGCACTGGCCGCGTCTGAGTCCGACGCTCGAACGCAACGTGCTTGCCGAGCAAACGAACATGTCGTCCTCAGCGGCCAACCACATACCCCTGCGAGTCCAACTCCAATGTCAGGCACCGCGCACTCTAGTCAGCGGTCGATAGAACACGCCTTTCGAGGCGCAGTGGGCTTCCTGACCCCGCAGTACCCTGGTCCAAAGGGGGAGACCCGTAGTTCTCCCCCCGAAACCCTATCTACTCGGGTCCTGAAGATAGGGCAGCAGATAGATGTAGTCTCATTATAGATGTAGGTCATTACTTTTACTCGAAATACTACGTTTCCAAAACGGAATACTAAACCTAGGGCCTATTACCGACACAGCACTGCTACGAAATTTTGTATATTGTGTACAAGACATTATTGTATAAATTTCAATAGCAGCTTCAATAAAAAGTTGCCGGCTCAGTATGTCTAAGCTTTCAGCAGCCATGTTGAAATTTCGTCATGTTATAATGTATTGCTGTACTGTGAAGCCGTACTTATAAAACGATATTTCTTAATTCCATAAATAAAGATTAATTCAAGTAAGAAAGTATATAATTATAAATATAATTCATTGAAATTAAACTACTATATACGGATTTTATTGCGTTGTTTATTTAGCACTGTATTACAAAATTTTGAAAATATTTCGGTTGCTTTCCAGCAGCCATGGTCTCTCCGTGACCATGGCTGCTGGAAAGCAACCGAAACGTCGGGGAAAGTGTAAACCAAAAATAAATAGATTTAATAGTTTAAATAATTTTATTAGCTTATAAATTAGTAAAATAAAATCAATAGTAGTAGTAGTGTAATATTTTCAAAATTTTGTAATACAGTGTTAAATAAACAACGCGATAAAATCCGTATATAGTAGTTTAATTTCAATGAATAACATTCGCGTAAACAGAAGACAATATTAAATACAATTCATTTTGCTTTCTCCTGTAAGTTATTTACAATTATTGTAGGTAAGTAATTGGAACTCCTTTGATTATTTTTGGGAAACGTATACGAAGATAGTTAATTAAAATTTTCATGATTCTCTCAACTAATTCGAAAGTTCTATGGAATTTCGGAAATTCTCTGGGTTTATTATCTCAGCTGGTCTTTCTTCTTAGATAAATACTATGCCTTACAGTTGCTAATACATTACGCCCCTCTTGCCATTTAACTCACGATTGCTTTAGTGCTATAGTTGGGAAGCTGTATACGCAAAGCAAAAATCTAATACTACGTAACGTCTCATTTCGCATAAATTTGTTAGAGTGTTTCAGACAGTTTAATTTTTACCGCGACTTCATGTTTGCCAAGCGCGGCGATTACCATGTCTGATCCAAAAATAATTGTTCAGAGTCTAGGTGAACTTTGTGTCCATTAATTATGTATTTGTAAAATCGCCTGACACAAGGCTTGCCTAAATCCCTGCATATTTCTAATGCGGCATTTGTCTTTACTTAGTACAAAGAAGATCATAGTGCGATTAACTTTTGATATATAATTTCAGATCGGGTGACTCGATCCAGCTAGCACCAGCAATAGACAGGCTCCTTCTGAACGGTTATAGATACATGAACCAGATATCTGACGAAGTTTACAAGTTGTTCAGTGGTTGAGACTGCTCCTGTATTTATTTATACTAAATTAAACTATTAGACTAATCACCGTGTGATTTTTGTATTTAGTTTATAATGTGTCCTGTTGCAATACATATAATATTCTACCACATAATATTCTACCACATACACACAACACCATCTAGCCCAAATTAAGCAGGGCTTGTACTATGGGTACTAGACAATGGATAAACATACATATATACTTTTTGTTGTAAATACATACATTTTATACATAGAAATACCCAGACCAAGACAAACATCCATGTTTATGCATACTTTGCACTACTTTGGGTAAGTAGCCTTATGAACTCCAGCCGTCGATATTGCGCAACCTGTTCTATCCTTGGTATTAATGTCATGCTGATGAGCCACTAGTGACTGATCGGTGCCAAGACGACCCGCTAGGCGCAACTATCAGTAGCAGATGGCTAAACCAACCTAATTTTACTTTTAGTATTCGATAGAGAAAATATAACAACTGTGGTTGAATGTGCGTGGACAACACCCCATAGGTAGGAAGCGTCGATTGCTCTCGCATCTTGTGGCTCAGAAGCGGTTGCTCGTGTGCGTTGGTGCCATACAAAATGTATGCTAAACTTCATTAGCGACCACTAGTGACTTTGCCGTGGCCACCACTGGTACTCCACACCACAAAGTACACATACATATGTACTTTGACGTTATATGTATGTGTACTTTATATTGAATATTATGTCTAGTTCAGTCTTTCTACGTTGCGCCTGAAGAGCATACCAGCAGTATCGTTACGGTAAAGGATGGAAAACACCGCCTCTTTATGGTAGGTGGCGGTTTGGTTGTGTTCCAAGCGTGGCGTAGCGGTTTGGTTGGAACATAGCCATATTCATGATAGTTACCGTTTACCAGTATGTTGGCCGCTGGCTCGTGTGTCATTATAGGCCATAAATTCTTATTTCTTATTAGGCCTTCGCTTTTGTATACTACTAAGTTGTTAGACGAGTATGAGGTCTGTTTGATTGCAAGCGGTTTTAGCTTCTATAGGTTATGATGGATTATATTAGATAGGGTATAATTCGTATAAGCTAAAGGTCCCTCTGAGAGGAAGAGTTTACTGTTGTCAATAATTTGGTGACAGTACGTGTGAGACGTCTTACCTGTGTAAGTTCAGTAATCAACATAATATCTAACATTGAATCTACATTGAATCTAACATTGATCATATATGTTAAAATATTTCATGAATTCAAAAATTTTAACTGCTATTAAATCAGCAATCATTATAACTATTAAATATTATATAAAACTAGGGGACCCGACAGACGTTGCCCTGTAAACACGAAAAAACAAGAAACCAAATCTAAACCATTCTCGAATCCACTTGAACACACACAAAAAATTTCATCAAAGTCCGTCCAGCCGTTTAGGAGGAGTTTAATTGCAAACACACGCACAAAAGATTTATATATATAAAGATATTATACGTTATTATATTGAAATATAGAGCAAATCAAAATCTTGCAAGTGTGTATCGACTTATATTCTCGACTGTACCACACTCTAAGGGTCGGTACATATCTGACGGAAAATGCGTCGAGCGTATCTTCGGTCGCGTCTATTCGGTCCAATTAGACCTGCCACATTACGCGTCTAGTCAGTTTCTGCGTTCAGCATCTACAGAGCGGTTGTATTGTGTGATCAGACAAAATATACGTGGCGCGACGTTCCCGCTCTTACGTCGACCGACGCGGTGACGATGCGTTGCCGGCAACGGAACAGACGCTGTACGCTCGACGCACTAACGCATTATCGGTTGAGTGTGAAAGGTTGAATGTTATATTATATTTGTCTGGTCTTACGCGACTGATGATACGCGACGCATTTTCCGTCAGATATGTACCGACCCTAACACTAAACCTGCGTAAAAGTAGTAACATCTGTTAATGTGCTCCGCTTAGTGACTGACTCCATTCCTTTCCTCTCATCTCACATTAATTCCTCTCCGATAAAGATTTTTTTTATAACATAGGCAACAGCAACCCGATACTGCTGGTATGCCACTTCTATATCTGTATTAATATTATAAAGAGGAAAGATTTTTATAATTGCTTGTAATGAATAAATTTAAAATCTACTCCACCGATTTTAAATTCTACCACCATTAGTAAGTTAATTTAAACAGAAGTAACATAAGCTATATAACATCACACTACGAATCACAGGAGCAGAGTAGTAATCATAAACGTGGAATAAATGGCAAGGGACAGCTAGTGTTGTTTAAAACAATGCCACCAGATAATATAATTAATATGAGTCATGGGCGTTCGAAAAGTTAATTTAAAAAAAGTAAGTGATCCGACTTCAAAGCTATACCTATAAGTACCAACTTAAACTACAAAATAAAAAATTGTAGTTGTTGTTGTAGTCGGTTTCTGTTATTTTATCATAAAATTTATTTTTAAATTTTTAGTAGGCAATAAGTAAATTTGTAATTATTGTTTATTGATCCTTATATTATATAATATGGGTGGTACTAAACGCGCTGCTCAAATGACAGTGCCGTTTGGAAGAAAGTAGATCTGGGTATATATTTTGTTAATTGTTGATTTTCTCAAAAAGCGCTGAATCAATTTCGATAAAATTTATATGGGACCACCTCTGAAGTATGATCTAAAAAAGAATCATCAAAATCGATTCATTATTGGCGGAATGACCGCGTAACATAAAACAAATACAAAAAAAAACATACAGCCGAATTGAAAACCTCCTTTTTTGAACTCGCTTAAAAACAGACGCCCTCACACCGATTTATATTTAAATTTGACCTCATGTTTCACAGATTCTATTGTAATATGCCAATACTATTAATCACAGGTAACAATAGTTCAATGGCTGCCATGCTTCATCACTGGAAGGTCACTAATTCGAACCGGCACGTTCTATTGTTATAGATCCATTTCGAACACAATGTAAGCACTAAATAACGCTACGCTGTACTTTACAATGTTAAAATCCTTTATTGAAATACAATGTTGAGTGATACGGTAGCAATTTGGTTAGGTAAGTGGCTGTTAAGTTTATAAAGTTATTGGGTAGAATGAGATACGTATTGATCCAATACTTGGGAGCGTGCGGTGGGTCTGCCGTGTTTCTTTGAAGATTCTTTCTAGAACTCGAATGTTCTTTCGATGCATTGTCGAGCAACGCTCGTAAAATATCCCTGTAAGAGCAGAGAGAGACGTATTACATCGAGATTTCGCCACCCATATATTTTGGTTGCTTGTAAAACAGGCAAACCGACTGCCTTCATTGGGGCACATGTAGGGGACAGCCTACGAACGCGATTCGACTGCTTGTATCAATGCCTCTTCTTCTCCATATAAACTTTAACAGTGTCAAATATCATACACCTCCGTCCGCGCAATTTTCGTAAAAAGGGGTACAAAGTTTTTGCTTCACGTATTAATATATATATATATACAATTAACGGATACAAACTACAACCAGACTTAATTATTTGGAAAAGACATGCAATAGAGAAGTTTTGGGTTTAAACCCCACCTATAGCAAGCAGTATGTTGAAACCAATCCTTCCAGTTCCTATCACGAGCATTCTATCTTATCTGGAGAGGTTAACAAAATACTAATAATTTATAAACTAAATTCCTAGTAATTTTAAAAAAGAACTTGTACCATATGGGATTTGAACCCACAATATATAGACCGCTTGTCCGCTACGCGTCGCTATACGTATACGTGCAGTCTACGTACTATGCTATACGTGCAGTCCAATTATGTGGGACCTAAGCATAACTGACAAAATTTAAGCTCGACAACCTAACCTATAGAGTATATAGCTTTGCTGATTTCAGCATGAAATGGCCGGCTCGACCGGGGAAGGACTGCCTTCTCACAGAATATCGACGTGAAATAGCAGTATTTCTACGGTTGTGTTTAGTTCGATGAGTGAGAGTGCCGGAGGCCCAATCACCCTCTTTCCCCCTTCCCGCTCCTTCTCCTTCCCACTTCCTTTCCTATGGGGTCGGCAACGCGCAAGTGATGCCTCTGGTGTTGCAGGCGTCCATAGGCTATGGTGACCACTTACCATCAGGGCCGTACCTATGCTTGTTTGCCACCTCAGTTATATATATTAAAACAACCTAACCTTTTACGGATTTACACGCGTTATGTAACAAGAAATGTGATTACATTAATGTAACGTTGTTTATGCTCATTTGTCAAATTAAAAATCGCACAATTTTTATAAGTACCTTTCATACCCTACGCCTGTTACGTACCCGGTGCCGGCTTACCAGTTTATTTCACACTAGTTTTTGCTAGCGGCTTCACTTCGGCTTAAATATAGCCCATGTTACTTGGTAATAATAGCTCTCTAATGGCGAAAGAATTTTTAAAATCGGTTAATACGTTTTTGATTTAAATCCTCTTTATAATATTATCTAGTATAGATAATACGACTAATACCGCTACCGGCAAGAATAGCAACTTTTCCTATAGTACTCTTTTATATAGTAAACAAAACGCCAGAACCTGATAAAGAGTTTACCGATATCATTCATCTTTTTTAAAGTTTTATAATACTTTGTAGCAGGTTCTTACTGGTAGAAAAATTAAAAAAACTGCGTAATAATTGGATAATTTCAGAAAACTTAACTTAACCATCGGGTTTGACAGTTCGTTTAAGACAGGACAACGTCTGTCGCCTCAACTAGTAACACATAATTAACAGATATTAACATCATAAACACACATATGTATATAGTCTCATGCCTTTATTCTCGAAGGTAAGGTAGATGGTATATCATCCACATTACCCTAGCTATGGTTTCAGGTCCCTCTTCGAGAATAGAGGTATGATAATATGTATGTACATGCGTGTAAAAACTAGAAATCTCGCCCTGTTCAAAAGCTGGGTACCGACAACGCATATGGAACAAATTGTAGTGATCGGTATTACCTACCTCCTGACCGGTAATACCCAGTTCTACCTTATCCGGCAATCGGTACATGTGAAAAGGCTGTAACTATGGCACCGAGTTCCATTAATTAAGGGAAAGCCGTTAACAACCGCCATTAAAAGTTAGTGTATTATTAAAACGAAGTAGATATTCAGCCCTTGTAAATGTCAAAGTTAAAGTTATGGTAGGGAATAGGGACTGCAGTATTTGGTATATTAAAACAATAGCTTTTACCTGTGACTTCGGTCGTGGAATTTTAATAAAGGAAATATTGATTATCTCTGATAGTAATAGGATGAAGTAGGATTAACTTAGAATGTTGTTTAACTTGTGTACAAATTTTTGTTACGGTCGGTTCAGTTTTAAGTGATATCCAATTGGTTATCACTTTATAAGACAATGAAATTACATAAATCATAATAAAAAAGATTAATTATTGATAATATCTACCCTGTATAATATGAGCTGTTTCACAGCTTGACTAAAACTATGACCTAGGCCTTCTCAGAGCGAGCAGCGCTAGGCCATAGTCTACCACATGCGTAAAGAACATTATGGAGAACTCGGTCATGCGGATTTACTTAAAATGTTAAAATATGAAAAACAATATTTTTGTGTCATATTTATGTGAGATGATTGTTTTTTATTCAATATGTTTACATAATAGGTCCATGGTTGTTTTAGTGTGCAGTACTTTTAAGTACACCATAGAACAGTACAAGTAACAGTATTTGATAGGTTCCCTATGCATTTGCATAAAATTTTGAGACATAATATAACATGGTATACTTTGGTTTGACGTAATTATATTTACGCGTAATTTATTTATGCATAACAGCTAACGCATATTTTTTTTAAGCATAATCTTGGAGTTGTTTATTATCCATAGATTTTGTATATTCACAACCATTTAGGCCTAGGGCTACCCCGCGGCAACTGAACCTATTTTTCGGGTTGTCACTACGATAATTATATCAACATAAATTACTGTAGTGCAAAGACAATTATGGCAAAGATTTATTATGCCAAAACATATACCAAAGAATATTAGGAAAAAAATATTATGCGGAGAAAGGGATCCCTATTTGATACTCAGTTTATAAGCACGATCTGCGTTAACTTACCCCATTATAAAGATAACGCCTGCCCGCCGTCAAATATTGTATTTGTAGATTTATTCTTTGCCGATGCTTAATTTGTAGGCGCTAGAGCCTTAGCGTAATTTTTAATGCTAGATTTTGCCTATTTCTTTTTTCACCTAAATCCCATAATAACGAATATCGATATAAAAAGTCTCATATATTTTAATCCAAAATATGTTTTATATGTATGTCAAGTTTAATCCGTTTAATAGTTTACGCTTGATTGAGTAACAAACATCTAAGCCTCCAAATCAATCACGCTCACTCAGATTACCTAGCCTAACTATATACAGCGTGTCCCAGAAATCGACGTCAAGCCGGAATCAGGTAACAGGCTAAGTTATAAATCTCCTTTACCTCATAATATTTTTCGATTATTAGAGAAAACACAACATAAAAAAATATTCAAAAAGTAAATATCTGTAGTAACAGAAGTGAAAAGACCGTCATAGGGTGTAGATTCTTTTGTTTTCATTTTAAATTTTTAAAATATGTAAGTTAGAATTTTTAAAATTTTTCTGATATATATTATAATAAATTAGCCTGTTACCTGATTCCGGCTTGACGTCGACTTCTCGGACATCCTGTATAAGTATTCTATCGTATCAAATGTATTTCATAGATACATCTCACGCTTATATACTCGAATGAGTAGGCATAGATTTATTAAATCATTTATTAACTTCCACGTTTGTACAAGGTATTATTTGAAACTAATAAGTACCTAGGATAGTACCTAATATCAGCCCTATTTGTAATATGTGGCAGTGTTTGGCAGGCGTCTCTTAATAAAAGATTGAAGTCAGATTTGGACAGATGGCGTTGTGGTCGATTGGATTCCCAACACGGGGTAAAATCCTATAATCTATAAATTGGTGACTAGGGTCTCTCTTGTGTATACATTTTTTAAATGTTTGTTAGTTAGAAACTAAAACTTAAGATAAATATTTGTAGATCACATAAATTGTGATCTTTAGGGAAACTCAAACTTATAATACTTGGCGTGAGTCGCCGCACTGCCAATGACGAGTCGTCCCCTGTATCATTCTTGCAGTTGACTTTTTAACAATAGGTACATTTTTAATTATTCTAGTTAAAATTATTCTGATGTAATTGACCACGATTTGTCTAATGAGGTAATCGTTGAGTTGTGGTCGTTATAAAAGTACAAAATTAATGTGATATATAACAATAGATGGGTACAGCATAACTAATGACTCTTAGAGTTACCAAAAGTAAGGAACTGTTCGGACATTCTTATACGACAATTTATTGCTAGAACTATCACAATAACTTTTAAATAAGTAAAATGTATAAACGTTGGTGTGCTCGGTGTCAAATGATGTTAATGGGTACTGCTTTGCTCATTTGGGTAGAAAATTAATGTTATATAGCTTATAAAGTTATAACCTTCCTCAACAAACGTACTATATAACGCAATGTTGTTCAAATTCGAATGGTAGTTTCTGAGATTAAAGTGTTCATATATTTGAAATCTTCTTTATAAGCACGTTTTTTATATTTAAACTGCTTTGGTGGCGCAGTAGTGGAGAATGTGACTGCTGTAAATGAGATCCCAGGTTGGATTCGTTGGTCAGGCTAAGCGTTATTGAGGTTTTCCGTCAAGTAATTTTCAGTACCTAGCAGTACGGAGTCGGGACCTGTGCCCGGTAGCTGTCAATAGGCTCGTACCCTAAAACTTGGGGTCTAATATCATAATTAGCGAAATGTGGGTGTAATACACCTCTGCCTTCCTATTCGGTATAGAACCGAGTGACTATGTAACACAAAAAATAAAAATCTTTTTCGTTGTTTCTTATTTTCTATTACCTAGAGCGGACCGAGCGCACGTTTGAGACGGCTATTAGGCCATGACAAGATTCTTCTATACTAATATTATAAAAAGGACAGATTTGATTTTTCATTTGTTTGTTTGTAAAGATATAACTCAAAAATTACTCAACCACTTTGTTTAAAAACAAGTACTGTTATAACTACCTAACCTACTTTTAGGCGAGCGAAGCCACGAGCAATAGTTAGTATTGAATATTCGGCTTAATTTTGGTCAAAACGTTAAAAGATGGTTACAACACTGCCATTAAAACAAACAATAAACCCCATCATCTGTGACGACAAACATTAGCAGAATACTGACGCACATTACTCAAAATTCAAAGTTACATAATTTTTGTACAACGCTTTAAATGTATTATGAGTCAGTTTGTTTATGCAATACATCTGCGTACTTAAGGCGTTCTAGCATTATTACTATTGCTGCCAAAAAAGAAGATTTTAGACTGTAACCAGTTGTATTAAAGCTTAAATTATGTTTCATGAATGGTCTGGTGTAAGGTCTTCGCAATGCTAAAACTATTGCAATAGTAACACTTGGTACGGTTGGGTTGCTTGTGTCCGGTTTGGAGTAGCCTTTGGGAATTACCTGTGAGCCGTGCAAAGATTATGACATTTCACTTTTGTTTATTGTCTTTTAAATATTGGGCTAGTTGCAGACAGCTGGTATTTGTAATGGTTTCAGTGTGACAAGGGCGGTAGTTTATGCATTTTCTTAATACTTCCATGAACCGGTAGGCAAAGATATTACACACACATTTCGCCTGGCTCAAAGTCATATCGCCGATGAAGAGTCAATAACTGCAAAAATGCAACTTTTCAGGAGGCGAAATAAACGTTTCAAGGCCATTTAATTCTTTTATATTATATTTTATTTATATATATTATATTTATTTATTATTATTATTATTTTTATTATTTTTTATTATTTAGTTATTTTATTTTTATTTTTAGTGGACGCGATTGAGCGTAGATAGTATATATTGCCATCATAAATGACGTAACAACACTTAATATATATTACAATAATTATTTATCTTGCAAAATTAATAAGAAACGAACCCAAGATCTTTGTCAGCATGTGTATTACTTTATTTTACAATGAATAATTCAATAAAACAAAAATGGACAAAATGTCAGTTAATCTTTTGTTGACTTTGACTCTTCATCGTCGATATGTAATAGAGGAGGAGGTATTGTCGTCTATCGGATTCGAGACTTTACTGAGAATTCAGTCCCCATTACATAGGCTACGGCAACCATTTACTATCTACCACCTATGCGGTTTGCGGTAGGCAACATCTTGCTCTCGTGGTGTTAAGAAAACATAGCTATGTAATGAGCGGCGATTGCCGCTTATCATCGGATAGACCACTGTTCTGACATCAGCAGCAAAAAGAAAAAGACCTATTATATATAATCTCTTTTATACCACAGACATATTTTTTTTGTAGGCTTAAGCGCAATATTTTGGCACAGGTGAATGCCAGGATTTCATTACAGGTACATTCGGTACAGCATCTCTTGCTTTTAATATGATTCCTGTATCGCAGAGAACTTACAGGCATTTAAACATCAGACACAAAGATATCCAGACTCGGAATAACCATTCGTGGATCACACGAATATTGTCTGATTGGAATCCATAACACTCGATGTAGTAGCAATAGTGGTACCAGCTAAACAACTACGCCAACCATGTCACAAGTAAGTACAAAGGAACATGTTGAGCAACAATGGGTAAAAATGGCGGATGCTAAACGGAATGATGTTGATGCGATGCAGGCCTTGTGCCAAATGAACGTCGCAACGCGGGCATTCCCACTGCGCCTGCGCGTGACTCATCTGAAATATTACACGTATGCGCATCCGTCTTAAGTCTAGCCGATATTCGTGACATTCTATGCTTGTTACGTCATTATAACGAAAGCTTTATGAGGTACTGATTTCAGTCCACATCTCCGCTTGAATCTCACTGAAACACATCTGATGGAAATGGTCTATCTGTGTGGCAAGTGTCGGATTTAAAAAAAGTAACAGAGTGATTGAGCAGCACATCATCGCAAAGTTTTGGATATATTATAACCAGGTATGGCGACGATAGGCATTTTAAAATTTGTAAGATAAGGCTACGGTAACCGATCAAGGGTGGTGTCGTACCTGGGGAATGGGAATTAAAGATGAAAGAAATTGAGAGTTTGGTATGTGGACCAACGAAACTCTTTCCGATCAGGCGATACGCAGTAACAGTGTCTCTACTCTTAAGCCAGTTTTCTGTAAGAGTGGTTTACTTTCTTGGGCGAGCCAGCTCATTCATATCGTCACCAAATAATTGGCAATTTTGTTATTTTCTTACCATATTTATTTGTCGTGAAAAATTATTACATCGCGGGGGACATTTTAAACATTCAAACAACGGAAACAAAGACAACTATTTGTCGATCACGCAATTTTTGTCCCGTTCAGGGATTGAACTTACAACATTTGGACCAGCGGCAAAGGCGCGGTGACCACTTTCGGTCCTACGTCATTTCATCTTACTAGGAACTCGGCGCAATGGGACGACATATCGAAATCAAATAAAAATATTTCTCCTTCGTCAAGTATTTGTCTCTTAGATTCATCGGGTTCCTAGTAGGACCATTAAACCACGACGTTATCCTCGCAGTCATTATGTACCTACAATCATTATTAGAAGAAATAAACGCTTCTTACTATTTGTTGTAATCATACACCGGTAATTATTTCCTTTGGTTCGTAACGGATTACCAAACATTTCCTCCAAGCATTGAGACAAACGTACAAGTTACAACCCGCTTGTGTAATATTTGTAACACAGTTGTCTGTTAACTAATCGCGTTGTAAATTGAAAACAAACAATTATTACGTTAGCGTTTCCAATCGGGGCATTCGGAAACAACACTGTATTGTGGTTTTAGTGGAGCCACATAATAAATAAATACAGAGAAACAGCTAACCTCAAAACATGGAATAAAATTCATAAATCGAATTAATTTTTAAATTTAAGTATAGAATCATTAATAATCTATATAAATCAATTGCCCTATGTATGACGGAGCATCACTTAGGAACGACTCGACCAATTTGACTGTTTTTCTTTTTGTTGAAAATTTACGATAAATTCGTGGGAAATGTCGAAAACCTAAATGATATTTTTGTATGCAAAAAAAATTGTACGATGTTTCAATTAAAATTTGCGTATTTTTGTATAGATTGACTAGACAATGACGATCCGCTAGTACGGTATAATTTCTGTAACGCCTTTACAAACAGGGAAAACAGAACACCCAGACTAGCAACAACTATTTATGTATTTATAGATCACACAAAATAATTGCTTGTATATGGATCGAACACATAACACTCGACGCATTGACAATGACGACGTGAGCACTTAAACATCTATGCTAGTCTGGATCTACTTTGTGTTCGTTGTTCCAATGTTCTTACTTTGAGTTGCGACAAACATAATTATGTATGTTTACAGGCCTATTCTAAATATAATTAAATGGTTAATGTTAAAAAATCCAAAAAGTTCAGGAATCTTAAACAAAGTTAAAATACAGCTTTCAAGTGATATCTAGAAGTAAAATCTTATTATCTAATTTGATTTCCAAACTTTTTGGATTTTTTCTAGTATCCGGCGCAAAACTTTAAATTAATTTAGCGAAGAATGCATAGCTTGAACGCAGCCAAAGTAAGCGTAATTTAGTAGTTCAGGACATGCTCTTTCATATGGTATAAGTTCTTGCTGCGTCTGGGCTATGCGCTACCCGCTATGACCTGTCAAAGTTGACCCTATAAACTCAAAAAAATACCAATAACTTTCTTAGTTTTTGTCCGATTTGTATGAACGCTAATATGGTTTCTATCACGTTATTAACTTGTCTGGAATCTGGAAAAGGTTAGTAAAAACACGATTTCTCCGAATATGGATTTTTGCGGTTTTTCGGACGATTGATGAATTTTTTTAGCCGGATCAATTTTAACTCATATCTACATTATATTTAAAGCATTTCTACTCATTTTGGCAAAAAATAATTTTCCATGCCGTTTTTACCCTTCTGCGTCACATAGTGCGCCGTGTAAACTTTATACTAAGGGCTATTCTTTGCTTTCGTATTATCAATAGATGTAAAGTCCCGCGTTTATTTTGTGCCTTTTTAAATACAAATATATTTTATTTAAACCCCTGTACCATGCGTAGCGGAGCAGTTAATCTTAGTACTTGAATCTACAAAAAATGTTGGGACGTTGTTAACACAACTATTTTGGAAGAATTAGCTTGATTTTCCTACGTTTTAAGTATCCTTATATGGTTTCGTGTAATTATATAATGATTTAAAATAATTCTACTATAACTAAATTCATTGACGCCTATCTCTGAAAAATATTAATTGAAAATACCGAAGGCTAAAATAATTGCTATCTGGCCAAGCACACTCGGCTTGCCCACTCCAATTATTGCAATAGAAA
The DNA here is from genome assembly GCA_963675205.1 of Catocala nupta. NCBI lineage: Eukaryota > Metazoa > Arthropoda > Insecta > Lepidoptera > Erebidae > Catocala > Catocala nupta. The sequence goes on from OY776087.1 coordinate 24,613,104, forward strand.
AAGGTTGACAATAGCGATCTCCTCTGATGATAGACAGCCTTGCATGATTGACCTCTTTACGAAAATATTGTTTTAAAATGCATTCCATTTCCAGTTACACCTAATGCGGTTTTATATATAACGAACAATAATACCGCAGCCCAGGACCTTGCGGTTTGTATAATTAACAAAAACTGTTACAAGTTCATATATCGACAGGTGTGTTCTGCGTACTCATAACTAATATTATCTTGTGTGCACAGTTGATCGCATAACGTCGGTGTTGATGCGGGTATATTGAAGGTCCATGGGTTCTACTTCTTATAGTAACTGTTTCTCAAACTGGAGGTCGCTGACACCTATACCGCTATTTTAATATTAATCCTGCTTGCTGTCCTACTACGAAGCAAGAGCTGTCTTACTGTGTGAGGAAGGAACAGCACACCATGCTAGTCTATTTCAAATCACGCATTTTTGAGATATTCTGGATAGCTTACAGTCATAATATTGACTTACGTTTACGCGATTGTTACACATTGCAATTATACTTCTTTTTACAGATCGCACTACATACATCTACCAACATGGATAGTCCAACGGTGCTTCACCCAGCTATCATTGCTGTTGCCAGTATATCATAATGAAATATAATTTAAAAAAAATATGTAGTAGGTATACCTACATAGATGGTCCTAAATTTGGTCCAAAGCATTGTTCTTAGTTTAAGTAAGATAGCTTCATGTTAAGAAAAGTGTTCACGTAAATTTTAAGCCAAAGACATGGTTTAAATATAGCCTGGTAAAATTTATTTTTCCCAGAATAGGTTAGGCATTAGGTAAGGCACTGAGAAAAAGAAATGTTACGCTATCAGCGTAAAAACATTTTTGGCAGTCCACCGTCGCTTTGAGGAGCTTCTACTGTTCTTTCATCCGATGTTTATTTAGATACGATTTCCAATTTTCTGAAACAGACATCGAACTTTCAGGGAAAGTGGCGATTCTGAAGTCGTCAATCAGTAATCAGTCAAATATGAATCGTGTAGGCAATATACTAATTATAGACACAAGCTTTATTTATTTCTACTTCTATCTAAGAGACAAGAGTCTGAACACGCTGTGCTATGTACCAGAAAAGATATAATTATAAGTATAAGAAATATGAAGACAAAAGACAATAATATATACAACATGTAACATAATAGACGCACATCCTGAAAGGAGTTTGTTCAAAATCGACTACTGTATCAATTCCAGCAATTTTTAATATAGGTAATTTTTATCTCTGTAATAATTAAAACAAATTAAATTATAGTCACCAATTTATTAAACAGCTGATATAAACGAATATGTATCACAATTCAAGGCAATAAGGTTTTTGATGCAATAAAAGCAATAATGTTAGATTTATTGTAATATACCCATACCACAGATAATATAATACTATACTAGTCCATACTATCCGCGCACAATAAGGAGAACTAATTCTTTAAATTAAAATATTTAAGTACATAAAAGTAACATTGAGTGTTTGAGGTTGTGCGTTATACGAGTATCTGTGATATGTTGTATATATATAATAATATATATATATGTATGCCATGTTACTTACCATGTCTCTTAAGAAATTCGTGTAACATTGAACAGATTGAGTAACAATGATTTTGCGTTATGGTGGCTTAGTTAATTAATCAAGGTTACAATTATTCAGTTGTACGTTAAAATTGACGTGGGGCTCGGTAAATTGACAGCATCAAAATATGTGTCTATAAATTGTTGTAATTTCTGATTGCAGAGTTTAATATGAGCTCATATTAAACTCTAGTTATTATTGCTGTATCAATTTAATCATCTTTTGTGCAAGCAGTGCCGTGCACCTGTGTTTTTGATGTTATGTGCGTATTAAATAATTAAGCTCGCTTTAAAGGGGACGGAAATAAGAAACATGCGTATGTGGTAGTTGCCTATACTGTTCCCAAGATACTTATATGAAATTTTCCAATTCACACGGTACAAAATTGATGGGAGTCTAGTCCGTATTCGTTCTCAGTCTAGCGAGGAAAACTATGGCACAGATCTTTTAATACACTTAGACAATCTTAAAAACGAGTTCAATAAGCTACGTGGAGAGAGACAGTAGAATACTTAGATGATCATAACTAAAAATCTTGCAAGTTCCTATTAGCTCATTGTCATATCAGGGACCTCTATCACGATGACCAAATAATTACCTTTTATTATTTTGTACGAAAACACAGACGTGACACGGACGTAAAAAACTAAGATTGAGCGTAAACCATAATTTGCGCTATCTTATAACAGTAAGAGTATTACATATAATTGGTTTATTCCCGTTCACTCCAAATCTATTGTTCTCCAAATTTAATTTTCCCATACATCCATTACCAGGAGCGCCAAGGATTTTTATATTAAAAAAATAAATAAAGCCACATGTTCCAATTTCATTCCCTACAGCTCCAAAACTTTCTCTAGGTACTTCGAGATTTTATTCCCAGCAGCTCCAAGAAAATAGTCAATACTTAAATACAAAAATCGTTACCACGAGCTCCAAAGATTTCAAAGTAACGTAGGCAAAACAAGCCCAAACGTAATGAAAGAAAGAAATGCGGCTACTCACCGCTGTCGCGTATTGTTGACGCTTTGCGTCACCCTCACCGTGCAGCTACTCTCTACGATCTAACATTACCTAATGTCGTGTAAAACAAATAGTTGACCTTGCGCCCTTGCAAAATGTGCGTGTATCTTTGACAGATTATAAGTGAGTCGACTCGTGCACGATGAGTGAAGATCAAAATATCGCTGTTGCCTATATCGTCGAGCCGTTAGCTATTATGGAGATTTCACCATTAAATGATAAAATTTCAAAATTTAACAACAAATTTGTTAATAATTGGCTTGATAACGCATCACTCCCTAAACATATATGGACTTGTGAAGGAGAACGACATCACACCATAAACGTAGTGGAAGCTTGGCAGAAGAGGTTAAATAACCAATTAATCAAAAACTCTTGATTTCTGGAATTCATATTTGTTAATGGCAAGAAGCTAAATACTTCATTAAATATCATTGCGCCAAAAACAATCGAAGCCGTCAGTCAATTAATAAAGATTTAAAATAAAAAAAGTATTTTACGAGATTAATACAACAAAAAAATTGATTTTAAGGAGACAATTGAACAACTTTCAAGATTGTAATTACTATAAATAATTTATCTTTTATGAAACCTTTTGTAAGTTAGTACATCATTTAAGGTTATATTTATAGTAAAAATGGAATAACATAAATTATTATTTACATTTTACTTATGATTTTACACTGTTTGAATTGAATATAACTACTATAACTGTTTGAATAAAAATATAATATAGTTTCAAATAAGAAAAAGAAATACATTTTCTTATTTGTAACTATATTATATTTTTATGTGTACCATGAGACTGTTTGTTATTACAAAAGCTGTGATTTTTTATTGTTTGTTACTATTATTTTTATAGTAGATTCTCTTTATATTATAAGATTCTAATTTATTATAGTAACTAAGATGTTTTAATATTCGTGAATTTTTATTTTCTAAGTAAATTTTATAAGTAATATTATCATAAGAGTGATTGTGATTACTGAAACTGTGATTTTTAAACTATTCATTACTATTTAAAGAGTAGATAGCATAAGATTCAATTCCCAGTTTTTTACTGTTTTTTTTAATATATAGGGCTTTTGATTTTTAAGTACGTAGGTACATTTAATATGATGTAGGAATAGTATAAGACTAATTGTGTTTACCGAATCTGTGATTTTCAAATTGTTACTTTTAATTTAGATTTATTATAATATTGATTGTGATTACATAAGCTGTGATTATTTCATTATCGTAAGTAGGTAGTAAGTAGTTACAATTATGTAAGTAATTTACCAATTTCACTTTAAAATTGTTACCTACGTAATTTTAAGCAATTAATGTTTATTATATATAAAAGAAAACAACATCTCATTATTTACTACTTTCTATATAAAACCATGTTCAACGCTAACTTATAAAAAACTGATATTATATTATTACATGTTTTAATTTTGCTAACCATACAGTTTGTTTTGGAGCTGTCGGGAACACACTAGTAAGTAGGTCTTTATTTAACATTGTAATATAATTTGGAGCTCATGGGAATAAATGTATGTAGACCAGAGGTTTTAAAGAAATAAATTTGCATTAGGTTTTGGAGACCTTGGGAACGATTTTACAAAATAATAATAATGTTTTATTTTAGTCTTGGAGCGTTTGGAAACAAAATAGTGGAGCGAGAAGGAATAAGCCATATACATGTAGTATTAACACTTCGGCGCCATGTAAAAAATACTTTGTAAAGATTTTACATAGAAAATATTTAATAGTAGCTACTTGTATTTTATTGTGGCGGTTAGTCGTTAACACGTTTTTAATATAAAACATAATATTTATGCGGCAGTAGTAGTAGCAATTAATAAGGCCAAGTCAGACTTGCGGCAGTGAGATCGTGGTTCTAGTTCCATGATATTACCGCCATGCCAACCCATTCCTTGCACAAGTATATAAGCTTAGCTGCAGCGATTAAGAAGAATACTAGTCATTTGTGACACAAACAACAAACGAACTATATATAAATATAGATCTGTTTATAATCTGCCCATTGCTTGGTACGGGCTAGTAAGCTATGCGCTAACCTAGTGCAGGCATCGAGTGCAGGTTAGCAAACTTCACACACGTTGAAAACGTTCATCACAAAACAAAAACATGTTCAGTTTTTCACTACTTAAAATCTTAACTCATTTTGTTTTATACCACTACAGCATTAAGTTTATAACTCTTCTTTGCCTCTAGTCGAGTAAATGGCACGAAAATATCCAATATTAATAAAGCTTGGTACCTACGTCATTACACAGCACTTTTAGTTCGCACCTGGTGGTGTCTAATAGCGCTACGGTAAACTTTTGGCGAACACATTTAATATTAAAACAGTGTAAAATAGGTAATGTGCGGTATATCGCTACTGATGGCAGTAAGCTCACGGCAGCTTTGGATAAGGGTTGTCAAAGACAATAGATAATACGATACTACATATTAGGTAATGGTATCGCAGTTTTGTTTGGATCTGTTGTCTGCCGCCTCTTTTCGCCATCGTCCTACGCGACAGCATTTTCATCCCCATAATTTAAACGGTTGGCAGTCCACGACTGTTTCTCCAGAAAGTTTCTGCCTCGCATAACAAAACTGTGGAATGAACTGTCGCCTGCGGTATTTCCAGACCAATATGACCTACAAACCTTCAAGAAAAGAGCGTACGTACTCCTTTAAGCCGGCAACGCACTTGTGAGTCCTCTGGTGTTCCGGGTGTCCATGGGCGACGGTAATCGCTTACCATTAGGCGATCCGTCTGCACGCTAGACTCCGATCCCAAATTTTAAAAAGAATTAATAATGTTATCTCAAGAGATGCCTTCCTGAAAAGAAAAACATAGAATATGTTTATGATTAGGAGTTAATTTATCCAATTTGCCTTAATTAGGTTACCAGACCCGGAACAACTATTCGTGGATCACACAAATTTTACTCCCGTTTGGGAATCGAATACACAAGACTTGGCGCACTGACAATAACGAGGTGATCACTTAAAGCACGACGCCATCCGAGCAGTTAAAATAAATAAATAGCTTCTAAATACATTAACTATTGAAAGATGTTTGATGTGAATGTGACCATTAGACAGCCCTAAGTCCGCTTGGCTTGCGTTAGGCCGCAATTCGCGACTACCCCTTGCCGTCCCATCCCCTATCGAGGGCGTTCAGGTAATTACCTAACCCATTTACCTATTTATACACCCTTTGTTGCGTAACTAATACTTTATCAAGTGCTTGAATAGGCTATAGAAACAAACAAAATAATGGGTTGTAGAAACCTATCAAATTAAAGTTTCTGGGTAAATTATGAAGAAAATATTTATTTAGGTCACAAAGTTTAGCTAAAAAGTTCGTGCAGTGCCTTTAAGTGGGTGCTATTTGATTCGAACTGGACAAAGTAGAACTTCATCTTGGTGGTTCTTAAACGTTTTTACCTAAAATAAGTGGAAATATATTTAAAAAAAATTAAGAACCCAACTTCTGGTCCTGGTTACTTGTAGACACGTTCTGTACCTATTGTTTTAATGTTGGTATCCTATTAGTATAATTTTTTTTTTTTCATATACTCATACACATATAGAATCTTCTGCTTAAAGTCTTTGCGGGTTCCAAGGCAGTTTAGCTTTCTCAGGGACTTTACAAGTGTGCAAACTCTTTTTCCATGATCACCTGTTACGGTAGTGGGAGTGCAAAGTGAATTAGGCCAATAAAAAGGTTTGCTATGATCACCATGTCATCAAGACATGTCTCGAATACTCGATTATGATTCGAATAAACCAATGGACAACGAATAAGTTAATATTCGAATGCGAGGTAGTACAACATTTAAAGCATTCGATATTTCCCATAGCAAACGCACTTAGTTACTACTAAGATGTTGTAAACAGCAAGTTGTATATAGAGCAGTGAGTTTGCATTATTCCAGTCAATTAGTCTGATAAGCACGGCGGCCACTCCATCGCGCCTGCCACGTCTGACTGACACGAAGATCGATGATAACGTCACACCGCTCCTTCCACTTTATACTTGCCAACTTATACGTGCTAAAAATATATGTACTATAGATTACATAGATACAGAACGACATATAAACGCAAAGTCAAAATGTGAGGTAGACATTGATCTCGCATCATGATGACGGTCGAATAATACTTCCAGTTTTCTCAGTTTTTAGAAAGAGACGAATGCCGCATATGTATTTCTGTGTCGCGGAGGACATTAAATTCAAACAACGGACACAAAGAATAGCCAGACACGGAACAACTAGTTGGGTAACACACGAATGTTTATCCCGTGTGGGAAACGAAGCTACAACACTGTCGCAGTGTCAATGGCGAGGCGACCACTTACATACGCTCAATTATTTAATTCGGTCGACTTGTTCCGTCATTGTATGCATAAGATTATGTATGAGTGCGTTGTTGTTTAAACCCGTCTTCCTGTGTATGAATTATTTGTAAAACTACTTCTATTTAACTGACTACGAAATGAAAGAAGGCTAGACATTTATTTAAGGCAAATGTGTTTCACTTACACAGACTAACGTTAGTTTTCAGCCGACTCTAACTATATGTATGTTGTTCTTATCTATATGTACGTATATATTTTGTTTGTTTTCTATAAAATATCATAATAGTATGATTCTTAAGAGATCATAATTAATAAGACTATGTCTAACTGTACTAAAAAAACATTCTCCAATTAGTTAATGGACAAACCAATATAAATAAAATTTTAAATAATTGATAGCTCATTACCAGGCCAATGAACAATAAAACGGGTCTTGTAAAATGATTAACGAGAACAATAGGTACACAACAATGAGTAAGGTATTGCTTTTCCCAATTTTCCACGAATCGCTTTTCACCGTTGAACAGCGTTTCCGTCGCTGGGGAATCATGGACGCTGAAAGGTAATCTAGATTTATTCCAATTAGTAAGCTAAGGTTCATATTTCAAGTTTCCTTTATTATTTATGAGTTGAGTACCGGGAAATATAATCGTGTTGTGGTAAAAACTTTTTATTACTGAATAATTCGACTATCTACCTACAAGTATACATTATTGAAGTTAAACACTTTATACGGATTTTGTCGCGTTGTTTATTTTTCTTTAAAACACTTTTATTACATAATTTTGAAACTTTAACACTCCTATTATTGAACTTTACTACAATTAAGGCTATTAAAATAATTAAAACTACCTATTTATATTTAAGTTTACATTTTGCCCCGACGTTTCTGTTGCTTTACAGCAGCTATGTTCACGGGGAGACTGAGATGGTAGTTGTCTTAATGTTCTTAAGTGTAGTTATTTCAAAGTACCTGAACATAATTTAATCTTTGGTGTTTTTATTTACGCAGAATGAGTTTAAAGTATCATGAAGTCTAGCTGTGTTTTGCTTCTTCTTGGGTTTGACTATTTGAATTACTGGATCCCAAGCTGGTGGTACATTCCAACCACTAGAATTTATTCCTAAATTGCGGAGGATTTTACAAATATTCAGACTCTATAAAAATGGACATAAAGAATACGCAGCCACGGAACAACATTCGGCGCAGTGGCTGTGGTAAATGGGTCACCAATACGTCATATGTGCAGTCAGTTTTTGTATCGTATATTAAATGTGAGGTTGGTTTCTCAGAAATTGCCGCTTTTTTTCTACATCATATTTCCTGATCCCTATTTTAAATGCTACCATTAAAACAATCTTTTTTATTTCGAGAGTAGACTACATATGTATCCCACATAAAGTAAGTAAAACATTACAATAAAAATCATTACAGGAAAACTACAAAAAGGCGTAATACAAATACCTGTAGGGATGCTTGACCTCTGCTTCTGGTTAACGGTATTTTTGTTTAACAAATGTATAATTTTATGCAGGCCATCATAATCAATTTTTGTTTTAGGTGCCCAGTTAGCAGGGTGTCATAACATTGCACTCTTAGTTACGGACGATCACGTAGGTTCAATGCCCGGGTTGAGCAAATTGTTATTGGAAGACACTTTTAAAAAATTCTTCGTAGCAGCTGTTCAAGCCATCACTAAACAAATTTGATCTCTCTGTCTATAGTTTAGCTGTTAATAGGTAACAAATAAACAGGCAAAGCTTTTATTCGTATTTATTTTATAAATATGGATTGCTCACTTCATTTTATATACGTTTAACGTTAATCCTTCAAATAAATAAGGGCGACCACAGACAAAATTTAAGGAGGTACTCTCGTCATCTCTATACATTCATTGAATACTCATCGCAAAAGCCTAATTCTTTGATAAATCAGATCGAAAACAAATTCCCAACAACTTAAAAAGAGTATCGGAATTGCTCGAATCTCTAAATACCATTTGCCGATACAAATTTTCACCGAGCTGATCCTCAAAGGTTTTAATAAAATGCGGCTTAAGTAATAGAAAAATACGAGTTGGATTGCTTCGTAAGGACCAGCGCACATCTGGACATTATTTTCACTGTTCAAAATATCACCATTGCATGCGTTATTGGCAGTTCTGGACTGGCAACTGGCTGGCCAAATCTGTCAAAGAACCTATGGACGTTTGCCAAATCTTGGTTTCTGGATTGGAAACCGCTTGTAATTGCAAGCGTAATGAAATAGCCAGCAAGGTAGACCGATGGTCATCGGTCCGCGACCGCGATTTGGCAAACGTCCACCGGTTCTTTGATAGAAAGGTTATGAGAAAGGTGGCTGAATTGATCTGAATGCAAAAATCGGTTAACCGTATATTGTAGAATTAAATTGGGATAAACCTAGGTGAGATCATGGGTAAACCTACCCATGATCTCAGCACCGTTTCGTATAATTAGCTAGCTGCTAATTATACGAAACGGTGCTGAAACTTGAATAACGATTTCCATGGCGATGGATAACGAACATGACTTATATCATGCAGTTTGCAATCGCTTACAATGCCAGAGGTATAGAAAACAGATTGCAACCTTCGTGAAAAAAATTTACAAATAGGATGATAGGAGACGGATAGGAGAGGTATGGTAAATGACATGATCTGTCTAGCTCGATGTTTACAAATATTAAATATATGTAAGTAAAGACTTAGGACCCAATATTACATACAATAGCTGCATTATCTAGGCCACAATCTGGGTTATGGCAGAATACCAAACTAGCGATGCCAGGTTGTTATCAGCAAAACATATGAAGATAATCCACATTCTAATGACGATTTATGCGTTATTCGTATAACTGATTACCTATAACTCCAATAACGATCAAATATTCGTATTTCAATTTGATTACATACTTTATAATTTTCTATTGAGTATCTGTTTCTTATCAATATTAGTTTAAGGGTTACATTATCAATAAAAAATAATGCATTCGGTTAGTCAACACTATGCAAATATATAGGAATAACAATTTGGTGATTATGTTGCGTCAACATCTGACGCGATCATTGATATCACCGAAAAGCTAATATTAACGCCGCGGCCTGATGACGTCATAAATGTTGCTCACCTAGGACATCGCATCACCACATCCATGGTCATATTGTGAAACCAATGCTGGTATGCACCAGATGTGCACTAGCCCTTAGAGGTACAGCTATATAAACTCATTTATCTCATCCTGATATCGGTAACAAGATTGGTATTATACGCTAAACTACGAAATCTTATTTGCCCCAACCTCATTACCGTTTCTCGTGCGGAATTCGAAAGTAAATTGGATTCTTTTATATGTTTAAGGTAACAAGGAGCATGTTTATTTGGCGTATTATTTATAATAAGGTTTAGAAAATATAAAATTATTTTTATGGTGCCAGCCTTGTGATGAGATAGCTGAGGGTTATAAATTTCAATTATTGTCGTCTATGGATACTTACAGCACCAGGCAAAGAACTGCGAGTCGTGCTTCCAGTAAAAACGAAAGTGAATGCTACGTGATAACAGCGCCGGGCGCAGACAGCACGATCAGCCGTCATGTTATATTTGTGTCACCTTGTACACTTGGATTGATGACAAGCAGCCATCTTTAGTAGGAAGTTGGCGTATTCCGTACTCTGTATGCCTTGGGTATACACACTCATAATGCCGATCCCCTCCTCACACAACCACTTGCCGCAACGACGAATCCTGCGGTTTTGATCTTGACACGGCAAAATATATTGTGCGGTTAGTTTTTTAGAAGTTTGTAAGATAGAGGATATCGCAAGAATTTTAAGTTTGCATTATCTTGTTGGGCATACGTGCTGTTTTGAGAATCGCAGAAATCCATAGGTATAGTAAAAAGATTAAAATCGACGTCTTTACCTTCAAATTACTAATTCAAACAGTTTTAATTTAAAATCTAAATTGACAAATGCTTGGCTATCTCGATGAAACCACTCAACACAGCGCTCTGGACTGCTTTCTGCTTCTGACTAAATATCTCATCGCCTGGAATAAAGCCGCTATCCAATGGTTACGAGTCCTGGATATTATATTAACATTAGCTATATAGTCATACGAATTAATGAACAAATAAAACAATTACAAACACTGCGTCCGTGGCATAGCGGTAGAGAATGAGAGTGCTATGCTCTGTTTTGGGTGCGATGCCCAGTCTTATTGCTTATTCCTGTCAAGAAACTCAGTTGCAGCATGAAATCTGGAGATGTCCCTACCCGATAGATAGCAATTAGCTCGCACCCTATTAAGTGAGACCTAAAATCTTAGCTGGTGAAATATGAGTATAATATACCTCTGGCTACCCTCTTGGGAATATAAGAAGACATATTTCTATCTAAAATGTCTAAACAAAATATGATTCGCGCTACGAGAACTACACATATTACGTCACAACAGTTCCGGCAGCGTGACCGCATCTTAATCAAAACGTTTTATTTACAAGTTATTTGCTCAATAGTAAAATAATTAGGAAAACACCAGCGTCACTTTTAGTCACACCGCACATACGATGTATAATTGTATCAGAGTGAACTAATAATTTGGAAAACCCTACTTAAAAGGTGTCAAAGCCAACTGCCAGCCTTAACCTAGATTACCTGGTGTAATGGCAACTGACTAATGTCTCTGTTTTGGACAGAATATATTATTTTATTTACTAGATAAACATTATTAAACAGATAATATAAGAACCAATTCAGATTAAATTAATCCTTGGCTAAGTGTTACTGGCATATTGCTATTAGTATTATCAACCGAGGAGAGTATGTTAATTAATTTTATCCTTCATTTTTTATCTTTAATGGTGACAAATAGTCTTACGGTTCGCCTGATCGTAAACGGCTACGATAGCCTATCATCGCTAGCTATATCCGGGGTGTCGTTAAAAAAAGGAACGATGAGATGAGAGGAAAGGATTAAGAAAGATAAATATGTGAGACTCTGGAACTCCTACTTACAGAGCAAAATTCAGTAACATTATTATCTAGTAAAATTCAAATGTCTTTAATTGATATGAATTGTAAAACTGACGTACATTTCAGAAAAAGAATACTACATCGGCCGACCTGGGTCTTCCGCACCGTCGACAAATAATTGGATAATATACAGTGAGCGTTGAAATAAAGTTGTATCCACGGGTACCTATTCTGGATCTTAAAAGATAGGTTCATCACTTAAACATTTTTAAAATTCTCAGCGGCGCCTTCGTAAAGTGCGGGTTCCAGCAACTACCCTCACTTCGTTATTTTATTTATATTTGCACTGTCAGTACTTCGATACACAGCAATAACGACGTCTATATACTGACGAACTGAGTCACTGTGGCGACGTTTAGTTTTGCCTAATTGGTTTTAATTTCAATCGCGTCGTCTTCGACTTTGTACTTTGTATATTTTTCTTAGACTTTTTCTCTCCTCTTCTCAATCACACAATACTTTCATGCTTACACACTTCACTCAGCCTTTTCATCTCTACATATTTATACTTAGCCCAATATATCCTCGAAAGGCGGGCTCTACACTTAAAACTGGCCAACTTTGTATAATAGTTAGGCATCAAATCATCATTAATAACATATAAAACATATTCTCTGAATTATCAATGGGCTATTTTATTAATTCGCTAGTTATGTATATAAATACTATATAGAGACACATTTCAAGACTAAGTGCTGCTACTGAGAGCTTCCTGACAGAAAAACCCAATTACTCATTGCCTGATCCGGTAATTATAGCCTCATGGATGCCCTCATGTTCAGACGTAAACTTAGGTTACTATTAAGGAAATATCTTTTTTTACGATTTCATTAAGCGCTCCGAACATCAGTAATTATGAAAAAGGCTACATATATAAACATAAAATGTAATACTATTTTTATCATTATGGTTGGCAACCCTACAGGTAGGATATAACTCCTTCTTACTTTAGTAAAAACAACACTACAATATAACATAAATAAACATCTTAACGTGCACTAGTATTTTATACAGCCATTTAAAATATTATTTCGAGCTGAAAATGACAATGCGCTCTCAGAGTAGGTGTTTACTTTTCCAGCGGTTTTACGCGGACGGACGTAGCTTTTATTACAAAGCGTAATACACTAAAAACTGGCTCAACGAGTTTATACAATAAAGTGAAATGTTTTGTTTGTTCATTTGTGTGCTGGCTGCGCAAAAATGGGTTATTCGTTTAGTTTTAGTGGAATGCTGAGATGCATTTTATGTTTAAGTAGGATAGAGGCGGTTAAATTTTTAAAAGGCTTAATTATATACTTTATTTCCTCCCCTTTGTAATAACATTAAGAATTTGTAGCTCGTCATATAACATCCTTAGGATTGGGTAGCTGCTTACCATCACTAGGAACGTATAATTGTTTTTCACCCAGTAGTTAATAGTACAGAATTTCTTGACAAACGAATCGACTCAGGGTACGGACACGAGACTTTAAGAGCCGCAGCCAATGAGAATATTTACCATGAGAAAACAAAAATAAACACCAAGCTTTTTAAATTTTTACGCCTTATAAAGCAAACCGTATGTACTATGATATATGATACTTTGGCGATATTTACAATACATCCCTGTTTCGCAAATTAATTATATTAAGTATGAAAATGAAATGTTTGGATCTACTCTGCCAGAAACCCAACTTATGAATGCAAATAACAGAAGAGACTAAAAGTTAAATCATGAGCTGCGTTTAACACAACAACACTTAGCGCTCTGACAGCGTTGACTCCTCCATGTAGTAAATTATATCATCTTATACTTAGTAACAAAAAAAAAACTTACGGCAAAGGCTCCCAGCAACAACCTTCAGAATCCCCTTGGCTGTATACTAACCTGCGCGAGGGTCGGAGAGGGGACGGGTGAAGCATGCGTTTTGTTTTTGCACGTCGTCTAGACGATAAGCATTGTTACAGACTTGTTTTTATTGTGTTCGGTCTCACGCGTGCACGCCTGCTCAGCGTTTGATTTGATAGACGTGGAGTACGGTAGGAGACAAAGCGATTAAAAAGAAATTTGTTTTATTACTTTTAGTATCTTACAAGCCACCGAGCCACCTGATGATAAGCAGGAACCTATATTTCTTAACTCTTATAAGCCGATGGGACGGTAATCCGATAAGATTGGAAAGAGATCAAGCGCAGAATCAGTAGGTCTACCATGAAAACGAATATCCGAAACTTCGCGCCGAACGAAAATAATTTGCAATTCAGTTTCTTCGGATTTCTTTCTTTCATTAAGACATTAGGTCCGTTGTTCGGATGTCAGTTGGACTAAAACTTTTTTTTGGCAATTACCTTTCATGGTAGGCCTACTGTTTCGTTGGCCCGGCTTGAGAGTTGTCAGATATATTGATGATGATTCTACTAATTAGGAGAAGTACCATACCCTCACAGAAAACCAGGATTGGAGTAATAAAATTGTTACTGCGTTTCGCCCAGTGAATAAGAGAAACGGTGGTTCATCTATTTCGCACTTTACTTTCTTCTTCTACCCTTTATCCCTTCGCCCTAGTATCGGCAACGTAGGAGATACCCCTGTAGTCATAGGATACATAAAGCGGATCGATTGCTTGATTTGCCTCTTAGCAGTATAGAGACTCTACGGATGACGTAGTAGTTCAAGTTGTCGCTTTACGAATGTTGACAATTGATTAAAAATGGACAAATGTGTCAAAAATTTTGATTCACAAATAGTTTTTTCGAGTCTGGGTGTTTTTTTTTCCCCTTTAGGTCGACAATAATATTCCTAGTGCGGAACTTAACTTCTTTAAAGACAAAAACCGTGAAGTCACTGCAATCTTTTCCTTGTCCATTCATTTTCGCATTTTTGACAGCGTGAGACACATGTAAAGATAATCCAACAAGTTTAAACAGCTTTAAATCGCTACATCTCCTAACTTAGGCTATCTTCGACACTGACCCCATTTCACAGCGTTGACCGGACGCGACAAAACAAAATTCACAACCGGATTTATACATTCTCCGCAAGCACTCTGACCTCTGCATTTTCACTCACAAACATTACCATTCACACCGCATATGCATAACATTATTCATACTTACATTTCTACTTACTTCGCACACATAATGTGATATATTTTTCTTGTGACTGTCACATGATAAATATAATTTTACCTAAATAAATAATACATACTTATACAGTTCCTGTGGTCTATATACCTGAAGAGGTATGGCACAGGTGTATTACATCCACGTTTCACCAACCATGGTTTTAGGTCTCCCAACTGATCGTAAGGACCCGGAATTAATTTCCGTTATTGAGCTTTTCTTCTAAAAACAACAGTTAAATAAAGCCAAAATCTGGCAATAGGCACCATTTTAGGAAAACGTTTGCACGTGTATCTGGAAAGCGTGGTAGTTATTGACTTGTGACTTAAATCATAGCTGACAAAATATGGGTGTAACGTTGACGCGTTATACGTCCCTGTCTATTTTTTCGATAAACAGGCGTGAGTTTATGTATGTATGTTTGTGTCGATGTATGTTTGCAATATCGTTTTAAAAAAGACATTAAATAAACATTGAATTAACTGGTTGGACGGACAATTGTTTCTAGTTCTAGGCAAAGTCTTACAAAATGGCATAGTATTCGTCGATATATTTGAATGCTTCAGAAGTGCTTCAGAGTAGTAGAGCCTCGCTGATTTCAACATAAATGGGCCGGCTCGACCGGGGAAGGACTACCCTCTCACAGAATATTGACGTGAAATAGCAGTACTTCTACTGTTGTGTTTCGTTCGGTGAGTGAGAGTGCCGGCAGCCCAATCACCCTCTTTCCTCCTTCCCGCTCCTTCTTCTTCCCACTTCCTTTCCTAAAAGGTTGGCAACGCGCAAGTGATGCCTCTGGTGTTGCAGGCGTCTATAGGCTACGGTGACCACTTACCATCAGATGGGCCGTATGCTTGTTTGCTAACTTAGTAGTACAAAAATAAAAAGAAATGCTATGTGTGCTGTGTTGGATTAACCAGATTTAGAAAAATGGAAATTAATAAGTCACAGCATTGCTTTTACATTGAGTTTGTAGAGAAACTAGGTCTGGTGTTCATAAAACACAAATGGAGGATCCTCTGATCAAGCTATGTAATCGGGTATTGTGTGCCGTAAAGCTTGCTTTACGGACATATTTATCGCGATACAGATTGTTTATTCGGTGGCGTAGTGGTTAGTGTAACCGACTGCCACGCCTAAGGTCGCGGGTTCGATGCCCGCACAAGTCAAACATTTGTGTGCATGAACATGGACGTTTCTCTTGGTCTGGGTGTTTCTATGTATAACATGCAAGTATTTACAAAAAAAAAGTATATATGTATGTTTATCCATTATCTAGTACCCATAGTACAAGCTCTGCTTAGTTTGGGCTAGATGGTGTTGTGTGTATGTGGTAGAATATTATATTATTATTATATTATATTATTATATATATAAGTACCTATATAATTTATTTTTGTGTATTATAATGAGTCGTAGATATCGTTCCCAGAGGTAATACATAATTTTAAATAAAATAATTGCCTCTGGGTTAGATATTGGGATGAAAGGCTGGTAAAATGTAAATGTCGTAATGTTTGTCTTTCTCTTAGGTGATAGAGCTACTTGTGTATATGTATATACATACATACACTAATTAACTAAATACACAATCCGCTCTACGTCGTGCATCATAGCACGTTCCACGTTTCAAAATAATAATTAATCATAAAAAAAGTAGATATAATAGTAACACAATAATAATTCATATTATTTTGTTTCTTATTTGATTAATTAATGTAATTTATTATTAATTGCTGTATCTTATAATTAATTATTGGAATTTATTATTAAACATTGTAATTTATTATTCATTATAGTGATTTAACTATTGTAATTGACTATCGTAATTTATTGTCAATAATAACTATATTGTTCTGCATGTCATTTAACTTTAAATGTTAATATAGATAATACCTGACATCGCAATAAAAATGTGTAAGCCGCCAGGCAGATTTGGAGATCCATATAATATTGTTATAGCTTAAGAATTAATGTACCCAAAATCACACAAATAAATAAGTTTGAAGTTTGAAGTTTACGTATAAAGGCACTACCAATGATATATTTAATTGCATGCCCAGTGCTTAGACTAAGTTTGTTTTGGTTGGCGTGTTGTTATTAATAATTGTGTTGGCGATTTTAACTATTAAATAGTGCATTAGATATGGAATAAGCTTACGAGAAAGACATAGCTATCGGTCGAGCATTTGGACTTTAAATGAGATTTTGCAAGGGATTTTGATACCTGATTTTGTTTTAAGACGAATAACTGCAGAATAGAAGTTGATAAAAATAAAATCATTGTAAAATTTTGTTGTATGTTCTATTTTTTATGTCACTGGCTGTGCGATTTAAGAGATATTTATGCCTCGTTTGCATAAGTTCTTTATTTTTCTAAAGCATCCAAAAAATGAAAGACTCTTACTGAAAGCGAATAAAAATATATAAAGTCTGCCAACCCGCAATGATTCACCGCGGTGAACTACGACTCAACCCCTTTTATTCTTTATTACACGTATTAGTCGAAATACCGCAGCTTGCCAGCATTGTGGTTTGTTACGTAGTAAAATAAAATTTAAATATAGAACATAAAAAGGAGGTAAGGAGGTCAAGTAACAAAATAGAAACCAAGACATAGGCAAATCCATGAACAAATTGAATCTAATCGAATCCATACGAATGGGTGCGGGATTGAGCGTACAATGTGGCAATGTCGCTTTTAACAGATACAGCAAGTGCACAGCAACGTCTCTGATTAAAAAAGAACAAAGCCGCGATCTTTATTTAAAACAGGAGCAAATAACAAACCCTAACTACAATTATATAAATAGTTAATGTTACACATTTATGGTTAAAATTTATTATATTATAGGTATACGGAAATGGTCGTTGTTATCGAAATCAGCGTGGAAATTATAATGATAAAAGCGAAAATATGTAACTTTGCATATTTAATGTTGCTATCCCTTGCAGCTAAACCATATAAACAGTATTGATGCAATTGATGTGGACATAGCTTGAACACTCAGAAAGAAATCGACTTCCTTTTAAAAGCAGGTAAATATTTGTAGATATAAAATAATATAAAAGATTAAATAGAATAATACTTACGAAAAGAGCTTTTTATTTGTATAGAAGATTATCCGCAGCTGTATTACTTTAGTACTTTTATTTATACTGTGGCTGTGAGCCAGATAAAAACAGAAAGAATTTTTAACTAATGAAATGACAAATAGACATACATACATCCCGAGTTATGGTAATACGTGACCGCACAGTAAATGCCTTGACCTGCTGCAGGACCTGTACCTGCAGACTTGTAGAATACTGACTAGTATTGCCAGCCCAAAAAATATGTCTGGGTATTAATAAGAGAAATAATGTAATTAAATTATAAATGGATAATATACTATAGTCTGTCAAGTCTTAAAATACCAGGCATAATAAAAAAACCTATTATGTCTGGTCGCCGGTGTGCCGCTGCGAATCAATAGGTTAAGGATTCTTACGGTAATAATAACAATTATTTGGCTTGATTGTGTGTGCTATACAGGCATGTAAGCATTGTGTACACATAGGTACAGTAACAGTTAGCCGTATTCAAAATAACGTGTTCGTAATGCAGTTATGTATTGTATAACTATTGTTACGTGAATACCAAGCACACATATTGAAGACCTCTACGACCTGTTACTTAATCTTTGACATAACATACAAACCAGCTAAATAATTATTTGATATCGTAACATAAAACATTTCAAAACAACCAATGTCATCCCCTTCAGATAATTATGTATTACTAATAGTACAGGAGACAACTCAACTACATACATATGTATATTGTTGATAGACCAGCGATAGCTCAGTGGGGAGACCAACAGACTGCAATGCAGAGGGTCTCAGGTTCGAACCCACGTCGCGCACCTCTAACTTTCGGATGTTATATGACTTTTCGAAATTATGTGCGTATTGATTGACAATTATTGCCTGTTCCGTGCCTCGGAAAGCACGTTAAGCCGTCGGTCCCGGCTGCCATGAACGTCTATGGCAGTCGTTATTGGGGAAGTCGACACAAATCCCACTGGGTCGAAATGTCGCCGGTCTGTATTGACTGCCCCCCACACAAGATAAGATATGTATATTGTAGGAACACATTGTGTATTTTAATATAAGTGTACGATTGTGCAGCGTAAGCATGTGTGTGTAGAGGCGGCTGCGCCCGCCGAGTAAGACAGTCGAGAATAAAGACAGTTTACGTGAACACGTATATTCCTTTCATTTGATAATCCAAAATATAATAGGTAACCCTATATACATTCTATATATTACCTAAAGTGGTGACCCGTGTAAACTGTAATATTTTGGACAATGACTACTCCAGGAGTAATTCCACCAGTAATGCGTGCGGTGGATCCAAAAATTGAGCCACGTGCTGAGGACGTGGCGGCGTTGGCTAGTATAACTGTGTCATCGCGTATACCGGATTTTTGGGCGGACCAACCTCGACTCTGGTTCGTTCAATTTGAAGCGGTTGTGGTAAACCAAAAACTTAGTGACGCTGCAAAACACAGTTTGGTCGTGACGAAGCTGAACAAGAGCGCTATCCAGCAGGTCAGCGATCTTCTTCTAGCACCACCGGAGACGCGCAAATATGACACTTTGAAGGACAGATTGTTGCAAGTCTTTGAAGAATCAGAGACCCGCCAGTTCCAGAAGCTGCTGGGAGAGATGGAGCTTGGGAGCCAAAAGCCGTCGCAACTCCTACGGCGGATGAGGGATTTGGCGCGAGCGAAGATACCAGATCCCACGTTGCAAATTATGTGGAACAGTCATCTGCCGGCAGCTGTGCAAGCTGTGTTAGCGGTCACGGAAGTCAAGGAACTGGACAACTTGGCGGTCGTAGCTGATAAAGTTATGGAGGTGACTCGTCCAGCGGAGATAGCGATGGTGACGCCTAGTTCCAGTCCCAAGGACACCAGTCAAACGCCGGATTTGGTCGCGGCGTTGGAGAAGCTGAGCCTCGAGGTCGCGGAGCTACGGCGCGCTCGGCAACCACAGCGCGGTAGAGACTACGGCAGCAGTTATCGTCGCTCAAGGTCACGAGCGAGAGACGTGAGTAGAGGTCGCAAGGATCCGGAATGGCTGTGCTATTATCACTATAAGTTTAGGTCTAAAGCTACTAAGTGTCTAAAACCGTGCAATTGGAAAGAGCCGAAAATCACCACTCCGTCGGAAAACTAGCGGCGATACAGCCTGTGGCGGAGGTATGTATCAACTCATCCAATCGCCTATGTATTCTAGACCGAAAAAGTGGACTAAAGTTTTTAATAGATACGGGTGCAAACGTTTCGGTTATTCCAGTTTCTAAATTAAGTTTAAAAAAACTCGCGTGTGAGGAATATAAACTATACGCGGCTAATGGGACTGAAATAGAAACGTATGGTGTACGTACCTTAACTTTAGACTTTAGTTTAAGGAGAGCTTTCCGATGGACATTCATAGTGGCGGCTGTTAAACAACCTATAATAGGGGCAGATTTTTTAACCCATTATAAGTTGTTAGTTGACTTAAGCGCGCGTAGATTAGTAGATCAACTTACAAGATTAAATGTTATCGCGTCAGTCGTAAGCCATGGCGAGAGCGAATCGTCGATTAAGACTATAATTAATAACAATATGTGGCATGATATATTAAGTAATTATCCAGATATTACCAGGCCAGTATCATATAAGGACATACCTAAACATACGGTGTGTCATTATATTGAAACTTCTGGACCCCCCGTATTTGCAAAGGCGAGACCGCTTCCTCCAGATAGATACAAGAAGGTCAAAGCGGAATTTCAAAATATGCTAGATTTAGGTATTTGCCGCCCTTCTAAAAGTCCTTGGGCAAGTCCCTTACACGTAGTGCCCAAGAAAAATGGAGAAATTCGACCTTGCGGGGACTATAGAAGATTGAACGCAATAACGAAGGCCGATCGTTATCCTATCCCACGTATTAACGATTTCAAGTATTTAATCGCCGGGAAAAAGAACATATTTAGTAAGTTAGATTTAAATAGGGCGTATCATTTTATTCCCGTTGCACCGAATGACATAGAAAAAACCGCAATCATAACCCCTTTCGGTTTATTCGAATTCCCGCGAATGACTTTTGGCTTGCGCAACGCAGCACAGTCGTTCCAGAGATTCATGGACACGATAGTGCTACGAGGTTTTGATTTTGTTTATAATTACATAGATGACGTATGTATAGCTAGTAAATCCAAAGAGGAGCATATAGAGCATTTAAATGCGGTTTTTCGAAGGTTCAACGAATATGGTGTCACAATAAATATTTCAAAATGTGTATTTGGAGTGTCAAAATTAAACTTTTTAGGTTATGAAGTGTCAGTGGATGGCGTTCGTCCATTAGACGATAAAGTACAGGCAATTGTAAATTTTCCGAGACCCGAAAATATCGAGCAATTACGTCGTTTTCTCGGTATGGTTAATTTCTACCGTTCGCATATTCCTAAGGCAGTCGATTGCCAGGCAGAATTAAACACGTACTTGCATAACACAAAAAAACGTGACAGAACTTTGATTAAGTGGACTGATAAGGCCATTGAGGCGTTCGAAAAATGTAAGGCAAGCTTAAAAAGCGCCGTTACATTGTCGTATCCATTACCCGATGCTAATTTATCGTTAATGTGTGACGCTTCAAATACTAGTCTAGGTGCGGTCCTGCAACAACAAGTCAAAAACTGTTGGCAGCCCCTAGGATACTATTCTAGAAAGTTAACTCAAACGGAAACGAAATATTCTACGTACGATCGCGAATTGTTAGCAATATTTATGGCCATCAAGCATTTTAAAAATTTAATAGAAGGCCGTAAGTTAACAATATTCACTGACCATAAACCACTTATATACGTATTCACGAAAGTAAACAACGAGAAAGAAAGTCCCAGACGAATTCGTCAACTTTCATACATAAGTGAGTTTAGCACAGATATTAGGTACATAAGCGGTAATCAAAACATAGTAGCAGATGCTTTGTCTCGGATAGAGACAATAAGTTGTCCCACGGTACTAGATTATGCAGCATTAGCAGAAAAACAAAGCAGTGACGAGTATCTACAACGAGCGTTGCAAGTGTCGAATAACAACTTGCAGTTCAGGCAATTTTTCATACCGGACTGTGGGAAACAAATTTATTGTGAGGTCTCATCAAATAAAATCAGACCTTATTTAACTGAAAATTTTAGAATAACAGCCTTTCACTCAGTACACGATCTCAGTCATCCTGGCATTAAATGTACCAAAAAGATGGTAAAGCAAAAGTTTTTTTGGCCAAATATGGATCGTGATGTTACCAAATGGGCTAGAGCATGTCCTAAGTGTCAAAAGGTAAAGATAAACCGACATACTATATCGGGGGTAGGTAATTTTGAGCGTGTTGACCGTTTTCAACACATACATATTGACATAGTCGGACCTCTAGCGATCTCACCCGATGGTTATAAATATTGCATAACGATTATCGACCGTACTACGGGTTGGCCTGAAGCTGTGCCGGTCCAAAATATCACAGCGGAAACCGTAGCTAGAGTAGTATTCGAATGTTGGATCTCTCGTTTTGGGTGCCCTTCTAAGCTTACAAGCGACCAGGGTAGGCAATTCGAGAGCGATCTATTTAACAACCTTATGAAGTATTTGGGTATACATAAATTACGAACGACCCCTTATCATCCACAAAGCAACGGCATGATTGAACGTTGGCATAGAGCACTAAAAGCGGCTCTTATGGCACGTTTACAATGCAACAAATCTTGGGTTGACGAACTTCCGATCGCGTTGTTGGGCTTGCGCGCAGCCGTCAGAAGCGATAGCGGCGTAAGCGCAGCGGAATTAACGTACGGTAAACCTATTCGATTACCGGGTGACTTTTATGAGGAAACAAAAATACGCATGTCGGATTCGGAATATTTACAGTTGCTTAGGGATGCCATAAGTAAATTAAAACCACGGCCAGCGAGTCATAGTAATTCACGGTCGTTATTTGTTTCTACTGACCTAAATACGTGTAAAAGCGTGTTTGTTAGGAATGATATTATGCGAAAGTCACTGCAGCCACCCTATGACGGTCCATATAACGTCGTAAAGCGACAAGGAAAGACTTTTATTATTAAGATAGGTGATAAGCAAACATGTATTTCTATAGACCGACTCAAACCGGCATATATAATAGATAGTGATAAAAGTGATGATAATTTTAGTTCTAACTCAAATGTAATAAAGAACATTAATTTTAATTCAGATCGTAATGAGGCCACTTCTAGCAAAGTTTTATATCATAAAACGACGCGAAGCGGCCGCGTTATCAAAACACCGGTACGTTTTGCATGATGTGCAGTATTAGTATAATGACGCAAATAGACTTTTGTATAAACACTATTGCGATACGATGTTGCGAGATAAGCAGTAACATGCAATTAGGTATGAATTTTGTAACTATTATAATTTTAATATTAAAACTCAGCATTAGGTAAATTAGCAAGTAAGCATATGTATTAAGCAATGTTTGTTTCAATTGAACCATTTATAAATATTAGGTATTACTGGTATCAAATTTTATTTTATATTCATTCTTACAAGTTCTCTCATTAAGTACGCATCGGTATAAAGACAATGGGCTCCTCACAAACCAAGGAAGAGCACAATACCAGTAATAGTTTAATTGCGCAGAGTGTAACCAATAATAGCTTCAATCAGAAATTGGACAATGTTGTCTGGGTAGTATTAGCACTGACTGCTATGTTCTCCATTGCCATGGGATGCATGGCGTGGCGTCGCTGTAAGAAAGCAGCGAGGGCATGGGTGTGCAAGCAGCACGTAAGTGGTAACCCAAATGTGGTCGCTGTGCAAGCGGTACCGCAGCAACAGGCGGCAGCCACCGGTGCATATATGTAGTGAAGTTTGTTCCGTGCAATTATGTGTTTATTGTGTTTCCTTTCATTTTCAAAAAGGGGGAATGGTGTAGGAACACATTGTGTATTTTAATATAAGTGTACGATTGTGCAGCGTAAGCATGTGTGTGTAGAGGCGGCTGCGCCCGCCGAGTAAGACAGTCGAGAATAAAGACAGTTTACGTGAACACGTATATTCCTTTCATTTGATAATCCAAAATATAATAGGTAACCCTATATACATTCTATATATTACCTAAATATATTGTTTGTAAAACGTGTATAAAGACAAATAGTATATAAAAATAAAAGTAATAGTAAATTAGAAAGTAAAAATCAAAAAATTCTTTAAATCTAGTTTAGTCATCAAAGTAATTATGCTTTGGGCCATTTTGAACAATGAACATAATTTAAATTAACTAATGTAAAGAAACAGATAATAATTAGAAATTATTATCAAATCAACGAGCTTTATTTTTTAAAATCACTACTTTTTGCCATTTCAGTATAAAACTTGTTTTAAATTTATAATTTCCAGGATATTTCGGTTTCTAGCAGCCATGCTTACGTAGAGATTAAGATGGTGATCATCTTAATTATTTAAAGTATGGTTATTTCATTGGAACATTTTTTGATCTTGGTTATTCTATTCACGCAGAATGAGCTCAAAGTATCATAAAGTCTTAATATGTGTTGCATTTATTTCAGTATTTATTATTTTTTAAACAATGAAGTATACAACAGCTAAAAAGTGTAAATAATACAGCTAGCGCAGCGGTTAGGTCAGCAAAGCGCCTCGAATCTCGTTTCCCTACTTGCAGTGTATTTCGCTACATTGTGTATCCATTACTATCTAAGCAAGCTTCAGCCTGACCTATATAAAGCCAATACCCCTTTGCATAGTTTAAAGTAAGTGCCTCGCTTCCCCTGTTAAGTGCAGGCATGAGTAAGTAATCCCTTTCCTACGATTCTTGCATTTTAGCGGGATAAGGTTACTGATAAGGTGGAGGCTTTCCGCGTACGTGTGAAGTTTATGGTTGGATGCTTTTTACTAAATCACCTGCCCATGTCGAGGACCCCTTTATACATAACGCTGTAAGGCGTAAAAATGTTGGCAGATGTAGACATTATATTCTTTTTATGATTGTACATCGAAGAGAAGATTTACATAAAAATAGTCTTACGTCTATATTTCCTGAAGAGAAAACTTTTGAACTTAAATAGGGGACGAGTCTATTGTCGTTTACCGGGTTCCAAACTCCATGCTGTTATTGATTATTGCTTGACTGAAACTCATTAAGACTTTGACGAGCTCAAAAATAGAATCAAGACTTCATGCACAGCAATTATATTCACTACCAAGCCGCCGAGGCCATTACAGACCATATTATTTTCAAACATGTATGAAATAGGTTTTAGAACAACGAGTTGAATTAAAATTTAAACTGTTTGGTATGCTCTCCAAAATATTATTCAAGACACAAATATTATTAAAAATAAGATCGGTCACCAAAGTCAAGCTACGGTCACCCGTCCCACCCACCTATATGTTCAACGATCCAAAATTGGAATAGTTTGAACACAACATTGAAATATTAATTTTTGATCAACATAGTTGTTGTTTGGCTTCGATATTTCATGGCTTTTTATTTATATTGAAAATTACGTAATGTAATCTCCGCTTAACTAGGATCAGCCTAAAGTACGGTACTTCCACACGACATAATATTGTTATTTTATTATTTTAATATTACTAGTATTTTGGTCTGCAAATGAGTAGCACTTTAACTCTTCCAGCTTTAGTAGTGTTATGGGTAGGGTTCAAGATTTACCTATACAATTACAACCGCTTCAATAGGCATGTTGACAGGGTTAAAAATAAGTGATTCAATTTAGTCTGTCTTTTAGATTAGCAAAAAATATTGGACACCTATTTTTTGTTTTAACAAAACATGAAATATTTACTAAGATATAACGCATTAAAGTTCGGGAGTGGAGGCTTGTGACGTCACTGTCCTATAAAATTTGTACCGACAAGTGACATAACACGAAATTTAAACCCGTTGTATCTTCATTATTATTAGTTTGTGTGACAAAAGAAAAAATACGTGTCCATTATTTTTTGCTAGTCTTAAAGACGGACTAAAATCTTTTTTTAGTCAACCTGCCTATTGCAGATTTCGTCTGAATAACCTTCTGTTTTCTAACTATCGATTTATGTATGGTTTTCAGAGTTCATATGATGCTGGGTCATCTTAATCTCATATCATTGCAATGGTCGTGCAAAGAATATTGCTTTAAAATTTCCGAATGATGACACTGGTGCTGCAATAGGCCAACAGTTGCGGTAATACATAACCATCGACGAGACATTTCATTTTCGTCACTATCGTATGTACCTAGTATAAATGAAATGCTGTTAGTTGGTAAGCGCGTAACTTAAAATCGGCGAGCAAATTGGCAATTTTTAAGAGAGTATTCTTTTTTATAGATGTTTAAATAGGTTAGTAAGAGTAGAAAGAAAAGTGAAATATTGCAAGGAAAATTAAAGACTAGAAATGTTTTTTTTTATATTTGGCCTTGTATAAGTCTGTCGTGTCAGATAGTTATAATAGTAGTGTAGAAAAAGATTTAACAGTAGGTATATATTACTAGTTGTGTACTCAATTACGTACGCGATATTATCTACAGATTCTATGATACTATAAAATTGTTATATGTATATTTTCTATTCTAACCGATCCTTATGGAATAGGTTAAGAGTAAAGAAACAAAGAAATAAATCATGTTTATTCCGTACAGAGCACACACAATTAGTTAAAACAAAATAAAAACAAACATATTTATACAGATTAATACAAAACGTGTATGCCTTCGCCGAAAAGGGTCACCACCACAGCATTAGCTGGGCACCCAAATTGAGTGCACCACCGCTGGTATTCAGTTGGTCACCCGGTATAAATGATGCACGGACGGAGGCAAATGCTTAACGGAGTAGGTACGCCTAATTTAACCACGCTCATACATGAAGAATTAGTTTAAGAATAAATAAAGCATAAGAGTTATGTTAAGGTTTTAACTGGTAATCCACAAATTTTACCCGATATATTGTACGTATGTATGTACAACCTTAGCTTTATCCAAATTTGGTCCGTTTTATAAAGACAACTTTCGCATTAGAAATCAAGCCATATCTTACAAACATACAATTAACGAACACGAAGTACACAGTCCACAACGAATTGCTCTGAGTCTCGGCTCAAAGCAATTCATTATAAATCACACAAATAATTGACTCAAGTAAAATTTGAACCCACAGCATTCCGCGTACCGGCAGCAGCGAAGTTACCGCTTGCCCACAATCCGTGAAATCATTGGTAGCAGCCAATGTAAACTTATTTACCATACGCAAAAGCCCGGACGAACAGACAAAAACACTATTTAGTATTTATAATTTGTTGCTATATATTCTTGAGTTACTCATACTTTTAGTAATGGCGTCATGGACAGGATCAAATGACGGAATACATTGATGTCATCCACCATTTTATAAATGTTCCAATCATTAAAGAACAAAGTCATTCTATAATGTTGTGGATAATTGTAAACTTTAATAACACAGTAAGCTTATTTACGTTAATAAAATAAGTTTGCGTCGAATGTACCTAAGTATAATTTCTATCAAACGTTTGTGTAAAGTTCTAAGCTTAAATTGAATGCATGTCAGTTCGGTTTGTAGTAATTGGAAAACTACTATTACTCAATAACTTTTATTTTCTGCTAGATTTTGCCTGCGGCTTTGCTCGCGTAAATGTAGGTTAGGTAAGATTATTAACAGTACCTTTTCTGGATGAAAGGTACCTTAGGTCCTTTTCCGTACCCGTGATAACGTGTATGCAAATTTCATAAAGATCGGTCAAGTAGTTAAGGTGTTAAAGCGTAACAAACAATAAACAAACAAACTCACTTTCCCGTTTATAATATTAGTTGGAATATTGATATTAGAGTATCCCATTATAAAGAGTAAAGATTTGATTTTTGTAATCGAACATTTGTGACACAACTACTGAACCGATTTTAATCATTCCTTCACCGTTAGATAGCTACTTTACCTAGAAGTAACATAGGTTATATAACATCACGCTACGGGCCACGGGAGCGGAGTAATAATTATAAACTTAGGTAAAACCGCAGAGGACAGCTTGTGTTTTGATAACGGAAAGGAGAAAGAAGATTGCTTCGTTTGTTGTGTTTGCGGCACATCGGCAAACTATGGCAAACACAATCTCGGATTTATAATATTGGTAAGGATGAAATGCTTAACTCTCTCCATGTTTTGGTCTTGGGTGTCGAGTTTAATGCCCGAGTTTGTTTAGATAAAGTTTAATTGCGATTTTCAGCGAGGATATGTACATCGTTACGAAAAATATTTAGTAAAAGTAGTATTGAAAACGTGACAAAACATACAGAACGACAAACATAAACTCAGAATAGCTCACGCATTCATTCATTCATACATACTACTTACTTTTAAAATTCCTATGCATTTTAAAAATAAGTAGTATTTATCTAAAGAAAGTATAATTTTCCATTTTGAAATCTAAACGAGTAAATGTTTTCATGTGCTTTAGATACCATAATCGGTAAAGTTATGCACGCCAACACGTTTCTACGTACATTACGTGCGAAAGGAAAGACAACGCTTCATCCGAACCATTTACCATCATGCATCCGTTCCTCTAACAAAATAATACGTAAGTATGTTTGTTTGAAACACGAGCCGGCCGTTGATGGAATAAATAACTCCTTAAATATATCGAGTATAAAATATTAAATAGAACGATAGTATTTATTTAGCTGTTGCCAAAATTTTGTGACGTATGAATGAGCGGATACCATTCTTCATAGTAACACTGTTACAGCGTCCCGCACGCTAGACTCCTTTTCTTATCGTTGATTCCTTTTATTAAGCAACTCAATGCTTGTTTTCCACCTTTAATAATGTAACTTTAGCCCTGTATAAAAATTGTTGCACAGTGCGCTTCTCAGTCCGAGAAGGGTTAGGCCATAATCCACAATGTGTGTTGGCAGACGTCACACAACTTCGGGGTTATTAAGGAGAACTATCAGGTTTATTTATGATATATTCCTTCACCGTTAAAGCAAGCCATAATGAACTATTTGATAGGTGTGCGTGCCTTGGGATCGAACTAGAAATCTTTGCGTATTGCCACGCAATGATATCTGTATCACATAAAATACAAGGGTGGTGACAAAAATTTACTTATCAAATACTTTTAATTATTGTCTATTATTAAGAAGTCGATACCTAAGGATATGCTTAGTTTGAATTGTAAGTCAGGCAGAGCCATATGGGAACTACGGCATATAAAAACAAGGTGTTTTCATTTTTATTTGCAATGGTTCTCATATAATTCTGCCTGAATACTTAAACATTTAGAAAAGCACCATAAGAATAAAGGTTTATGCACTCCTTTGGAATAATGCCCTGTGACACAGATAATTTACGCACATACAATTAAAGGTCACAAACCACACCCGGATAATTGTCCCGGGTCTGATTATAACCACTTACCGACTGCGACATCCGTGCGGTATCTAAAGGTCACTTCCCGTATTTTTATTGACACATCACATGAACGAAGCCGCGGGCTTGTTCTACCTGTATTGAACAACAAACAACATAATTCACTAGAGATATGTATCACCGGGCGAGCGCGTGTCCGCCATCATTAGATACTATGAATTACCGTTAGCATCCGTGTGCGTGCTCCGACCAAGATTTGCTGCATGCTAATTTACTCAATAAGTGATATCTGATATTTAATTCGTGCTGCGAGATTGCTTAGTGAAACTGTTGTTATGAGCAATCATGTTTACATATAATAAAATAGGGTTAAATAAAAATACTAATATATTTTTACTCGTGTGAAATAAGCGATAGACTAGTCGGAGACCGTTGGAAAGCCACCTGTCTCGGGTTCGATCTCAAGGCGTCTGAGGTCTCGAAGTTATGTGTGTATTAAATAGAAAATTATCGCTCGCTTTAACGGTGAAAGAAAATGTCTTGAGGAATCCTAATTAGTTAGTTAATTAATTGATTAATAATTAAATTTAAATAATTAATTATAATTAATTAGTTCATTATAATGTTCTTCGAAGATACACAGATCAACAGAATCTAGGGATACCTTAATCCTAAATTATTTACGACTTTATAGTTTAAAATCTTTTTAGTTGCCATAAAAAGGTTATAATACTTAATATACAGATTGAAATCTCTAATAACCTTTATTTAAAAAATTTGTAAATGTAAAAAGCTAAAGAAAAACGAAATACGGCGGCTAAATAGTTAGTAATTCATTACGACAAGGTAAATTAAAATTGTGTTATTGAAATTAATTAATGAAAAGGGATTAGATTGCTTTTTTTAAATTTAACCTGCCGTGTGAGCTTTTAGAGTCATGTCACGTCGTCATTTGAGTCGAGATTATATGTTACGAGCAGTGAGCATGTTAAAAAATGGTGCTATTCAATTGTTGTGGCTGCACGGCACACGGGTAGATATCGTGTTACTACGCAGAGACAGGATCGATTTCTCCAAATGATTGCCAGAAGACAACCCAATATCACAGCGATGCAACTAGTACAAAGGCTCCAGGAGGACCACCAGGTGCTGGTAAGCGACCAAGCCGTGCGAAGAAGGTTACATGAAGTTGGTCTTCATGCTCGAAGACCGCTACGTGGCAATCGCGGTCGATGGCTTCGTAGGCTCGGTAACATTACCATGGAGTGGCGAACAATGGTCTTTGGTGCTACACCGAAGAGTCCGAGTCCGGTTTGGGTTTCATCCGGATTCACCAAGAACACGCGTTTGGAGAACTCCAGGGAGAGTTAGCCGTCTACGGCAACCTCAGGATGTGCACTCATACCAAGGCGGTACAATTGGATGTTGATAATGTTTGGATCCAAGGCAACATGACTGCACAAAAATACCACAAGGAGGTAGTAGAGCCTGTTATTGTCCCACACAGATTCCAAATAGGCCAGGAATTTCTACTCATGCACGATAATGCTCCTTCCTATAAGGCGCGGCTGGTGTCGGTCGCTCTCCGAGACCACGATAGTCAAGTTTTGGATTGGCCTGCACAGTCGCCCGACTTAAACCCTATTGAGCATGCCTGGAACATGTTACAACTAAAAGCTTTAAGAGATTTCTCGCCAAATTTGATGACGGATCAACAACTTTACGAACACTTGCAAAGAACATGGGACCGCATACCGCAGCAAGACATTGACAATTTAATCGAAGCGATGTGTAATTAATGTAAGAGGTAGCAGCACTGATTATTAATAATTAGATTTTATAAGATAGTTCAATTTTAATTAAAATTAATAGTTTTATAAGAAGTAAGGATTTTTTTATCATAATAATTTACAACGGCGATTAAAAAATTAACTACCTACAAATTAACATTTTTATTTAAAACAAAAAATCACGAAATGTTTTTATTTTTTATTAAAGACCTTAAAATAATCTATCATTCTTCCATTTACTATATCAGAAAATTATAGTAATAGATTTTAGAAATTTGATGAAATATAAAATATCCCTAGATTCTGTTGATGTGTGTATGCGAAGTATACCAATCTGCACTGGCACACTACCCCCAGCGTGGTCGCCTAATCCTTCTCTTACTAAGAAGATGCCCGTGCCCAGCAGTTCCCGACAGTTTAATACAGGCCTGATATTTTATATTTACTTAAGCCTCCTACGTAATACTTAACAACTGCTGTTCTAACACTTTTCACAATACTCAATACTTTTCAAAAATAATTTTTATAACATAAGTTAAAATATTGTTGTTTGGTTACACCGCTACTATCTTTTGCGAACGCGTGTAATCTTAGATCTTAGTCGTGCGATTAGAGCAACTTATTTGCGTTTTAGTATAAAATAAATCAAATAATTCATAATGAAAAGTTGTATAACAACGGTAATATGTAAAAAGTTTTAGTAAGGTATATAGAGCATTATTTATATATTATAGTTTTCTCAAGTCCAATAACAAATACTTTAAAGATAAACTAATGAAATCCAGATGTAACACTGATCTGTTAACAATGTTATGTACTTAGAATTACATGTGAAAATAATTTTAATATAATATAGAACAGTTTCATAGAGCTTTAGTTAGCACATAAGTGATAATAATTATCACATAGAACACCATCTAGCCCAAACTAAGCAGAGCTTGTATACTATGGGTAATAGACAATGGAAAACACATATATATATACATTTTTTTTGTAAATACATACATATTATACATAGAAACACCTAATACATACATACGAGTGCAAGTTAAGTTAAGTTTGTAACGTACATATATCCCCTGTTATCCGAATTCTCTAGGATAGCGACAGGAAATAAATAACACCGCGTCATCCGAGGGCACGATGTTATTAAACCAGAGTGACTTATTACCTGAAATATTAGCCTTCATGGTCGCAGGGTCTTACGGTGTAAAGATACCAAGACGGTGTCAAGTACGGAGAATGGAACTTACGCGCCATGCATCTATATCTATACACCATAAGAGAGTACTAATGTCTTGATTGCTACTTTTGTTTAGAATAAAATAAGTCTGTAAAGAGGCTAGAATATAATAACTTTTAAAGAAACGTTAAATATTAAATAAATTACAGCTGTAATTAATTCTTTATTCAAATTGTAGCGTTATGCACTTATGTTTGGAGCCAAACACGAGGTCCCGGGTTTGACACCCGAGTCGGGATAACCTATCTTGACTATTTATTTCACCACATTTTTGGTAGTAGCACGTCTACAAATGAGCCACTATTATGTGGGATTTAAACATTGTTTGGAAAAGTGGGTGTAATATTTGACTAGTAGATAAAGCCCGTGGCATTAAATCTGCCGATGTACTATTTTGTGCATAAAGTTTTAAATAAATAAAGTATCTCTGCCTACCACTTCGAGGATTTACCTGCAGGTATTAGTATATATCGGGTTTGATTCACATTCTTCTGAGTCATTTATAACAGAAGTGCCCATACGTATTTCAACCACACGGAAAGTAGATTACGGAAAGTGATAAGGGTCCCCGGTCCCTATTTATTGAGGACAATACCGATTTCGGGTTCAATTCGAATTGAAAAACGAAATTAAGCTATGTCCCTCTGTTCAGAGACAGATTGTTTATGGCCCTTGCGTGATAGCTGTCTGAAGCAGACCGTTTGCCTAGTCCTTAGGTGTTAAGTATGTATCAGTGCGTGTGTGTGTGTGTGTGTGTGTCAGGCTATATATTCTAGTATGTGTAATGAACTGATTGCTGGCTCCGTGGCACTAGCTTTTGGTTACGGCACTGCTGCTCTTAAGACTCCAGGTCCGATACCAGTTTTGCTGGCAAAATATTCTGTAAGGTAACAGAAAAATGAAATCACTGGCCTGCACGAATATCTGAGAGCCTATGACCGAGTGAAGAACTTCGTTAACAAACAATGCTGTATTTTATTTATTTAGCATTACAAATATAAAATTTACTTTGTTGATTGACTCGGTAAATGAATGCCATAAATATGATCTCGGGTTACATTTACGGGATACATTTGCCTGTATCACCCCTACATTCAAAGGTTGGATGCAGTTGGACGTGTTTGTTTAAATGTAATATTATAAGTTATCATAATCATCATCATACCAGTCATCTTTCTCAACAAGATAATCCTACTAATCATATTTATCTAATATTAAGTAAACATGTTAGGGTTTGTGAAGATGATTGGATTTTTGTCAATCACGTGTAAACTTTGAACGGATTTAGATGAAACTTGGCCCACAGATCATGTCTCATACATACAAAAAATACCTTTCTGTCCGGCATAATTTCTCGTAGAATTGGGGCCAGCGAAGACGCAGAAGCAAATATTTTTTTTTATTAATTATATTTATATTATTCATCTCCACGACTTTAATTCTTGAAATTAGCTCGCTCAAACATGCAAATTTTCACACCGAAGATTAAAATAGATTCGATAACTTGAGTCCAATTAAGGGCTACTAATTGAAATGTCATTAGGTATACAGTTGGCATTCGAAAAACAAATCTTGTAACAAAATACCAAAACCGTCATCAATCATTGAATCGTCTATTTTTATCGGGCTCATTTCGCTGAACAAATTATAGGCAATCGGCGGGATCGAATTAGCGCCTAATGGTTTTGCCCACATTTCAAAGGCTTCTCCCCACAGCCTTCCTTCCTAGCAAACATCTGATTGAGGGTCAATGGCATTGGCAGCGAACTATTGTCTGGTTTCGATGGAAACATTTTACTACGTTGTTTGTGACTGATTAAACTATAAAATAAACTGTAGGTGTGAAGTTGTCTGAGCAAACGACGCAAAGATTTATTGTTTTCGAAGAATTTAGAACGGATCGGGACTTATCTTTTTGTGAACCGTTTTCGTATTCGACTTTGGTGCATGAGAACCCAGGTTTCGATTTACGGATCGAAAGATCTCTTACAGCGTCTATCAGACAAGGTATTCTCAGACTTGATCCCATATTGCGCGGGGTCTAAAACCATAGACGGCGAAATGTAAATGTTACTCATCTCTCCCTTTCAGAATATAGGCGTAAGACTTTGTGTGTATATAAGTGAATCGACTTGTGAGACTATGTGTGTATAATCTAATAATACCAGCCTTGAATTAAAGTGTCCCACTGCTGAGCACAGGCCCATTCTCAGTGGGAGAAAGATTAGGTCATAATTCATCACGCTGGCCCGGTGCGGAATGGTAGAATTCACATTTCTTCGAGAACATTATAGAGAACTCGCCGTAGTGAAGGTTTCCTCAAGTATTATATTTATAATTAACTTCTAACTAAAGTTCAGAGATGTGCGTCTCAAACTCGAACTTGAGACCTTTGAGTGGCACTAAGCTATTGCTTCTTATTGTGAGTGTATGTAAATAGTTCAACTTCATAATGAGACTATTTGCGTCTAATAAAATAATTATATCAGAATTAATATTAGAAACGGAATGTATGCAGCTTAAACATATGTAGGTATATAACGTATGTGGCTCATAATTGATATTAGATTCTGTTGACGTGGGCGCGCGGTATTTGTTCCCGCCGTGTGTACTGTGGTTAGGGTTACCACATTTTTATAAGATAGTATTTTATTTGATAAATTCAGGATATATAAATTTTAGGACATTTTATTATTAATTTTATATATTATTAGATTTTGCCCACAGCTTCGCTCATATTAATCTAGATATGTTTATTATTTTAATGCCTCGGGAACAGTACTTTTTCCCTGGATAAAAATACCTTATGTCCTTTTCTATGCCCCTGACAATGTGTATGCGAAATTTTATGATGCTAGATTGAGTCACAGGGTCGAGTAGTTAAGGCTTGAACACGTAACAAACAAACAATCAAACTCACATTCACGATTATAATATTCGTAAACATTTATTGTTTCATGTATTTTTTAAATTACTTCGCTTCGGTCAACAAAGTTCTATCGTTTTCAAAATAATTATAGGATTATTATACTGACTTGATAAATGACAATTAATCAAAGTTGACGTTTAGTTGCCGTGATGTGAATAAATGGAGCGAATGTGTAAATTCGTTTTGAAATTTACAATGCTCCGCTTCGGGTACGATTAAGACACACCCAGTTAATATAAAAACCGTGATATTCAAATTAGCGTTGAAAATATAGTACCAATTTTTCGTATTATAAGTATTATTTTTGTATAATATATACAGTTGACTAAAATATATAAAGATACTATATATTATAGTAAGGGTGGGAACCCTAACTGTGGTATAACTAGTAATGAATATAATACGTTATCGGTGTGTAGCGAGGGAGTTGGCTGAGTTACGTGCGGCCAAAACTTCGTAACATATTGCAAATGATTGTGTCTTAATTAAGTGAAATTGTTTTAGTTTCATTAGAAATATTTGTGATTATGATAGGAGGTTACTATATACTGCGTGTAAAAGAAAAGTGTAGTCATATAGCATCGTAATGTATAGAATGAAAGAATAGAATGTGCACTATCTCTGGGTCAAAACAATTTATTTAAAATTATAAGACAATTAGAAACATTTTATTTATTTATTTAAAACTTTATGCACAATATTAACGGACATCGGCGGACTTAATGCTTCGGGCACTATCTACCAGTCAACCATTGGGAGATGAAGAGATAAAAAGTAGTAGGTACCTACATACATACATTAGGATGAAATATAAATTTACATATACTACGCATATTAATAAACTAAAGAATAATTTATTTATTTATTATTTAATTATCGAAACAAACGCATCACATTACTGTCAAAATAGCGCCTCGACATTTTCGGGTTCACGGAGGTCACCGAGTTAGCTGTTAGTCTTGTTTAACTATTGACTAGAATATGATGATATTGATATGGCGACAAAAAGAAAATGTTATATCTCAGTGAAAATAATGTATACGGATTTATTTGTCGCGGTTTTGCATTTTATATGATCTATATTATGATTAAATATGACAATATCTATCTTTTACACGCTGTATATGGGTATACTTGGTAAAATGATAGTGTATAAAACTCTCATTAGTAAATTTCCTTACTTGTTTCATTTAGCAAGCTGTGGGTTCACCCACTCTTATGATTACTGCGCTGCTCTCGTGGTTTGTAGCGTGATGTTATATATATTTATTATTAATTATTTTTATTGTATAATCAAATATGGCGTACTGGTAGGTCAAGACAGTACATAGAAATCCATATTTATGTAGTTTTTATTTTTGTCGGAAAACGCATATCATCTTAAAGCAGATGATATTGTTTGTTTATCTTGTTTATCATGTTGTAACGAAGAAATATCAATTAAGACAAGTAACACAAATGGTTTACATATATACATATGTAGTCTCACGCCTATATTCCGAAAGGTGTAGAAAGAGGCTCATATCACCCATATGTCATCAGCCTTGGATTTAGGTCCTACGTAATAGGTGGTGAACCTATTGTTATCTCGGTTCACACTTCATGCGCCTACTAAAGGTAAACAACACTTTGCACAAGAATCGAATACGAGGCCGTATGAGCAAACGTATTCATTACCGCTGCGCCACCGACCCTAGATTGTAACACATCACTGAATATAAACTCTTCAAACATTATGTTTACCTGTCAGTGTCTATTATGAATTTAAGATGTCAGTTGAATGTTAAAGCCTTAAGCTATACAATCATTATGTTTTGTGTCAACAAATTAACATTCTGTATAATACTTGTATATAAGAGAGAGCTATATATGTACATATCATGGATAGCGGGTATTAACGCGATGATATCAGTCTGTTTCTTCTTGATCTGATTCTAACCACGGCCAATGCAACTTGGCAAACGACAAGCCTTTAAAAAAGTATGTAAATACTGAGCATAATCGCGTTAATGCCCCGTTGTCCGTGTCAATAATCCAACGCAAAAGTATAAAAGTGTTTTATAATAAGAGATTCTAATGGGAACCACTATCGCGTTCCTAGTTAGGTGGCAATTTACAAAATGTCATACCCGTCCGAACGTCGGGAAGTATGTTCCTTAAGTTGTTGGTCCTGATTGCCATGGGAGCTGACTGTGCAGTTGTAGGTTAAGGGAGACAGATACTAGACTAGATAAATATCATGCTATGTGTATTTTTTCATCAAGTAAAACAAAGATACCTTGACACTGGCTTCAATCATATCTATCATTGTGTTAATGAGTATTTACGTGTTGCTGACGAGTAGGTAGGGCAAGCAAATATGCATAGCATATCTGCTTGCCCCATTGGAGATATATGTACATATGGATATGACTATGCATGTATTAAAGCCAATCACGCTGGATCTCGCGTACGTGAACAACGCTCGCAATTTTTATGATTATATGACAGCAATAAAAATATTTTGGCATGCAAACTTTAGCACGAAGCTTGAAATGCCACGACATTTCTATCCAAACTTATTATTTTGTGTTCAACTTTATTATCGCACGACGACTGTAATTTCCTAAGAATTGCTTACTATAAACTTATAATGCAATCTGGAGAAAGCGACAACAATACAAGGCGATACTACAATGGAAATGGAAGTTTATAGGTTATACCGTATTGCGCCGTACGTGAAATAATAAAATCTAAGAAGATGGTATGTAACTACCTTGTGCGGCTACAGTGTTGGCCAGGTGACCATAAAATCGATGCTGACGGTCGACTCAGATCATTGCGCGGGAAACAGACACATTCATAGTAATATTATCTTACGTTTACGCGAATGTTATTAATTGAAAGTAAACTACTATATACGGATTTTATTGCGTTGTATATAAAGGCTCGCATGGAATGAAACGAAAGAATTAAGTGGTAATCGTCCAATAGGCCTAGAACCTGCAATCGAGAGGTGGTAGCTTTGAACCTTATCTACTAATTGTAGTACCGGTGTCAACCAAGTACCTACTAACACAAGTTTTCTAACTTAGCTGATGGGGTAATTAGAATAGTAATCTTAAAAGCAATCTATTGATCCCCGGATGGGCCTAAGTTTTATTGAGTCTTCTGTGAAGAAATCCTCAGTAATATCATGGAGGCTGGTAATATGACGTCAATAGACTCACCCCTTAAAATACGTAACCTACACCCGTGCTAGGTAAAATGTTTACATCCACATTTCGCCAAGTATCGTTTACTTATAGGTACGCTCCTGCCTATCCCTTTGGGGATATAAGCGAGAGACTATGTATGTATGGAACATAGTAATATTATAATAAAAATGTTTATGCCAGGTATTTCCATTGAATGCTTAATAAAACGTTAACGTTATTGTTTACGTTTGTTCACGTTCACGAAGTCAATATATTGCAATGTATTGTCGCTGTTACCATACAAATCATATTTTAAGCCATTTCACTATTCCATGGTGCAGTTATTAGGCATTCCATTTACGTTAGTGCAATAGCTCAGCTGACAATTCGAGGCATGACATTTGCAAATGACACATGAGATGGCTTTCAAATGTCAAATGATAGAGATTTCTGCTGCCATTAGTGTCAAGAAATTAGAGCGATTGTGTTTTGTAATAGATTTCTAACGTAGTGTAAAATTAAATAACTGTATGTACTTTATGGATTATATATACAGTAATATAATAAATATTTTTTGGCGCCTGATATGTAGATAGAGTATGGCATGTCCTAAATACTTATACCTATACAAACAAATACTTTTTTACCTAAAAAAAGACAACTCAGCTCCTCATTACAGCACTAGCAATAATGCCTGTGTCGCGGTAGACTTTATAAACATTCAAACAACTGACACAAAGAACACTCGGAATCGAAACAACCATTTGTGGATGACACAAAGTTAGTTTTGTCCCGTGTGGGATTCGAACCCACAACACTCGGCGCAGTTAGACTGGCGGCGCGACCACTTAATATCGAAGAATAGTACCTAATATAGTATTTATAATATACGGAATACTAGTATGAAGTGTTCTATATGGTAATCTAAGGCATTGTATATCTGTGTGCTAAGCTTCATTCAATCGGTTCAACGGCAAGCAGTGGTTTTGTTGTTTGTTACTCAATCATACGTAAGCTGCGTGTTTAATTCACTATTCAATAATAATATTAGTATGTTATTAGATATTTTTTAAGCAGTGTAACATTTTTATGCTGTTTATGAAGACTAAGGCAGAGCAATCGTGCCTAGATAGTAGGTAGGTAGTAGAATAAGACACTCCAGGCTAGACTGAGCTTAAGCGCCAAAGGTTATTTTGACTTCGATGTGTAACTATGATTCCTCTTGTGCGTGTGTAACTGAATCTTTGACAATTAAAGACGAGTGTGTAGAAACAAATGAAAGAAAATTAAAATTAAAAAAATGAGATTTATTCTTTGTTTATGCAGACTTAGATAATAATTTAGGTAAAAAAATCCATAAACTAAAATTGTTTGTTATTTTGACTAACGTCATTTATTTCTTAAGTTTTATTTTCTACTGTTATGGCGAGTCGATGTTGAAACAAGGTTAAGAAAGGGCTCTGCCCTTAGGCAAGTAAAGATACCTTGAATATAAAATAAAGCTGTCACGCACACAAGCGCGATGTTATTTAAACATGCATATAAATATGTGTATGTATTTATATATATCCAAATAATCACATCTTACATGACTATATACTTTGAACATCTGAATTAATATCAAATCAGTATAGTTTTGCTTGTAACTTCAGCCGTAGAATAAAATAATACAATTTCTTCACTAATATCAAAGCAATAAGTTCGTTTACTATTTTGTATACCGGAACACATATCTATACAAGCTGCGGGTTCCGACTTAGCTCATATATATATATTTTATACTATCAAGGTGCAACACCAGAGGTATCTCTTGATTGGGCCTCCGGCACTCTCACTCACCAAACTAAACACAACAGTAGGAATACTGCTATTTAACATCGATATTCAGTGAGAGGGTAGTCCTTCCCCGGTAGAGCTGGTTCATTCATGCTGAAATCAGCGAGGCTCTATGAAATGATATACAAGAAATATAAACTAAAGAGAAAAATAAAACAACAAAGTACGTGTTCGTAAGTGTTACTAATTATTACTAGTAGTAAAGTATATTAGACTATATTTAACTACTTGACTATACTTACTTTGAATAATGAAAAAGCAGTGGAATATAATTATAATTTTAGAATAAAACGACACGAGTCGTTTCGTTTTGAATTCGTTAACTAAACTTGTGAACAGTGAACACTTAATTTATATACACTTTGATTGATTCCTTACCTACACACATTTTTACTTTAATCGAATAAGTTTTGTTTGGATGTTTGTGCTAAACCCAAACATCCAAACAAAAAATAAACCGAATTTCTTTCTATTTTCATTTAATAGTCACTTCACAAATAAAATCAACATTTCATCATCATCAATTGTAGTGAGGTAGTATTGTCACCGAAAAAGAGTTGTGTCAAAAATTGTACAAAGCACATTTGAACGTCCAGTTTTACGAATATACAATTAAGGTTGGCACCTAGTATACGGTCGGAATGAGGATAATTATTTACTTAATATAATATTAGACAAAGGATCTTTATCTCGTTCATAATTATTTAAAAGTAATAAGCACCTATTTATGTCCCAACATTTTCTGTGATTGATTCGTGATTCGAGAAGTTTCAAACGTCTCTTTTCAAATACGGAACCATCCTCGCAAGAATTCGAGTTGCTTTTAACTGGTTTTAATAACTTATTTTCATTCTCGATGTTCAGTTTATCCATTCATCAAAATTCATCAATCTTCTAATGTCCATTCACCAAAATTCATTAAAATCGGCTGTAATAAGCAAAATTATTTTCTCATTTAAATATTCTTAATATAAGTATGTTAAAAGAGCGCCAGGATATTCAAGAACTTACTTTCTTTGTCACAAAATACATTACGATGCAAAAATATTCTCTTTGAATACAGCTGCAGGGTCCAACTGAGATTTTTACTTTCACGACGTTAAAGCAAAATATTATGTAAATATTGCAATAATGAAAATTTCAGTCAAAGTACAGACCATGTCGTAACTTTAATGGGATTTCATTTTAATAAAATAGAAGATACATATAATTAATACATGTTTAAAGGGGGGGGTTTATAGGGCTTATCTATTAAAACAGTTATTGTTCATTAGTAGTTTGTCTTGGAAGTAGGTGGAATATGTAGCATTTTGAATACAAAAGGAAGACTCAATACAATTTTCTTTATTCAAACCTTTTATACGACATGCATTAAAATGTATGTTTCCAAGAACAGTTTTATTTTCATTCATCAGTTCAGTTCAAGTATCTTTAGTCGGACGCAAAAGATAAAACAAGTTGTCAAAACTATTCCGGTGCAGAGTAATGTTTATGAGAGCTGCCAACTTTTAATTTACAACTTTGTATAATTTATGAAGCACTCCGCTTTACCCACCGGTTTTTCTTCTTATTTCCAGAAGCTTGAATTATAAATGTTTGATAAAAGTTGGATCCGGCGCCCGAATAAACTCAGACCCATCACATTAAAGTAAACTTCACTTTGAGAGATTCGAACACAACATAAATATTCTTTCAAACTCGTTTACTCTTTATTGAGACTCCGATTTTACGACACTCAGCAAATTATTTGATCAAAGGTATACTAGAAAAATGCTAAACGTCACTCCGAACTTTTTTTTTCAATAACAAATTTGGCGCCTCCGAAACCGGTTCTTACACTTTCCATAGCTGCATGTCCATCGAGCGGTGCAGACAAGCGAATCATCTCAACGAATGAGTCAGAACTATCAATTTTTTGGGTGCTTTCTCCCACACCTGCCCGAAAGGGGCACGGATCACGGATACGAACACTTTCCACTGGGGGGAAATGGGAGCAGCGTTTTGCATGGCCTTGATTTGAGAAGCCGAGCGGCGGTGCCGCTTCGCGCCGCCAACACGATCAGTCTTTGTCGAACGTTCGTACATAGCATACGCGTCGAGCGATACCGGCCCGGCGACAGACGCGAAACGCGAGTGAAACCACCAGTGCTACAAGTGACAAAACAAAGTGAACGCAGTGCTTTACATTGTTGGAGGATCCCCTAAGCAAATCTGGAGCGATACGTTAACTTAAGGAGGTGTGTTCCATTCAGTTTTATCTTAATGTATTAGTTTCGCACGCGCGTCTCAATGTTTATGTTTGTTTTGTGAATGAGCGTCGTGTCCATTGACGAGACGGATGGTATTTTTATGTTCTAGGGTTAGCGTTTTGCGGATATTAGTTAGTTCTGTTTATAGTCCACGTTGTGCGCAAGAAATGTGAAAGTTATTTGACGTGTGCGGTTGCCGCCGCGGGCAGACACTGCGCCGCGTCTTTATCGAGATGCAGTCACGCTTGTCTAACGTTCGCTTATTTATTGCTTCGTTTAATGAACATAACAAATTTTTCCTATTTTATTACAACAGATTGTGAAGTCCCAACACGAATGGTAGATTTCGTCAAAAATACAGAAAATTTAAATTTTACTTTAAAAGTAAAATATAATATCTTGCTGATTGTAATCCTTGCGAGACTCATTAATCGCCAAAAAACGCTATCAAATTTAAATTAATAGTTGCTTTTGTTCGTGTCCATAATTTAGTTTTCTTGTAACGTTAAATTTGCATGCGACATTAATAACTTTGCTTGATAAAGATATTAACTTGAATGATATAAAGCATTAATCGTTTAGGAAAATT
This sequence comes from Catocala nupta, assembly GCA_963675205.1. Classification (NCBI taxonomy): domain Eukaryota; kingdom Metazoa; phylum Arthropoda; class Insecta; order Lepidoptera; family Erebidae; genus Catocala; species Catocala nupta. The sequence continues at coordinate 24,656,558 of OY776087.1, forward strand.
TATGATGCAGAAAGAAATAACTCAGAAGATACTCAGCTGCGATGAATTCAGGAGAATTAATTATCATGGCTTTATAATTCTAATATCTTCAAAACGCCTGCCGGTAAAGCCTTGATCGATGTTGAAGCGCTTTACTTAGGTAATTAAAGTTTTGGAAGTGTAGGCACTTAAATGTTGGATATCTGTATATACTGCTAAGGTCTAAGTTAGTAAATACAAGCAATGGATTAAAGTGGACGAAAATATCCACAGAAATCTAGATATAAAATTTAGATCTAGATACAAACGATGAACAGCCTGCTGTAAACATTTGTAGTTAAATTGCCGCCGAAAACATTTGCAAAATTATCCAATAAGAATCAATTGGCTCTTTCTTTACCAAAAAGCTAAAGATTTTAACAGAATTTGATAAGAAATGCGTCTAAAGCTCGTTCACTTGACAGTATAATCGTCTGAACTTTAATATCACTCCATTTACGGTTACGACGCGACTTTCACGATCTTCGCTGAAAATTCCTTTGTCAAAATAACGCTTATTTTGCTTAAAAAGAGAGAAAATGTAGAAGAGAATGTTTATTGTTCAACATTTGTGTTTGCTATCTAGTATTTTTACTATAAAGTTGACTAAACATTATTGCAGTGGTTTTCGCATCTGATATAGGTACATATAAATTCATAAAAAATTGTTTCTATTTGTTTTGTACACAAATATGTTCTTATAGACAAAAACTTATTTATTTTATAAAAGATTTCTCTTTTACTCGATATGTTTGTATATCCTATTATTAATATATAAATTTTATATGTAACTCTAACGCTATGCCTTCATAGGAGTACAGTTATAAACTTAAATAAAATAAACACATATTCTCAGTAACAGAGCGAATCTTGACATCGTATTCGGCAGACTGGAAAGTAGGTAGCACCCTATCACTAGGCCTCAGAGCATACATGCAAAATGTAAATGTATTTGACCTCAATCCTTCGGAAACATAGTACCAATGTTATTGTCCCCTTAAGTAATACATATACCTTAGTCGATCAAAACACACGTGCCACCTTTGATTATATTATTAAGTACCTGCTACAATATACTGGAGTACAATGTTTCGTACCCCATTAATGGTCCCTTAACGTAAATCAAACGTAATACCATAATAAAAGACAATATGACATTTAGGTAGGTACACATTATATTACAAATGAAATTATGAAACCTCTTTGTTCGACCCGAATATGTGAAGCAGAATAATGTATGCCTTTGCCATTAAATTACAGTATCTGCGCGAGACAAATGAATCGGTATCTATGAAAGTAGACATTTTGACAAAATGTTATTAGGCTGATAGGAATGAAATTACAAGGGTTATATTCGGAATTTTCGTTTAATTAATCAAATTTTGGATTTATAGTCCAAAGGCTTTGTGAAGAATAAATCACTGTTGAAAATTAATTCTCGATACTTTCAATGTTGAGGTGGTTTTAGGAGTAAAGAACCGAGAAATCGCTGCTTAAGTTTTAGATATAAGCTCTTCTAGGGGACGCTGTGCTATCAGCAGCTGATTTTGTTTCTTGCTGTCAGCACAATTCTTTTTTTTTTGGCATTGGACAAGTAAAGCATGCATATTATATGCTTATTTATAACGTAAGTAACTAAAATAATAGTCTGCGTAATTACAGAAACATACATTCGTTCACAATATCACGATTCTGAATTGTCGCAACACGAACTTTTTGTATCAATCAATCAGCCTTTTGCATTCCACTATTGGACGTAGGTCCCTTCCAATTTGCATGCTACACTAGTTCTATTCCTTACCACAACCAGTTTAACCCAATTACGACTCGAATCCAGTCCGTCCTATCTATGTACTTTCAGATCGTCGGTCTATCTAGCCGAAAAGCAATCTTGCTACCAGTCTGCGTTTATCAATTCGTAGTCAGCATTCTAGAACTCGATTAAAATCAATATTTTTAAGTGGAAACAGGCAGCCGGCGGCCAGTCACAATTGTTTTAAAAAATATATCTCGCATTCCAGAAATTGATAGGATAATAGGAAAAAGTAGCTAAAGAAATCTCGAAATTTTCTTCATTCGTACGGATTGTACCCACTTACTACGAAAAGTTCGTAGAATACGAAGTTTCTTACCACGTCTTAAACTTAAAGCAATTAAGTATGTGAAGATTAATTAGCTGCCATTGTAATATTTCAATATCAGGTTGTAAAACATGCTGTTGGTGTTTTCTTGTATTATGTTGTACTTGGCTTTAATTATAATCCCTTTGTTAGTTCACGCTAAAGTGCTGAATTGGATTTAATTTTTGTTAAGGAGATGACTAAACCTTTTGAAAAGGAAATAGTGTACCTACTTTAAACGCAGAATAAGCTATTTTATTAATAACTTTATAAAAAACATAAAATATCGGAAATTCTTTCCTTCAAAAATATTTTAAGTATTTCGAATAATAAAATATAAATCAAATAAAAAAAACATAAGTAAAACAGGTTTTGTTCTTACATAAATAGTCTCACGCGTGTATCCGCAAAAGGCAGAAATTACACCCACATTTTCGCTAATTACGGTTTAGGTCCCAGGTAATAGAGAGCTTATCGCGCTCCACCTGGCATAGTTCCAGACTCCTTGAGCTACTGAGAACTTCTTCACAGAAATATCTAATAATACGTAGTTAGGGAACCTCATGCACATCAATCGTATTCATCACGGCAACGCAGTCTGATTCGATTTTCCAATCGTCAGATAGCCAAATTGAGGAATAAAAATAGATTTCCTATTTGTAAACTATAAGAATCCCAATTTAAATGTAGCCCAGTGCCTGAAAAATCAATCCATAATAATTAACATTCATAGGAGCTATATTTAGACTCCTAGTATTTATATATTTACACAGAAACATAACCTTGTACTGAAATTTGTATAATGTTTAATCCTTGTTTTAAAATAAAGCCAAATAGATTTACCAGAGCTTTCACCAATACTTTGCTTTTTATTTTTAATAAAGGCTAACACCCTACTTTTAATTTTATTTAGTTCACACTGCATTGCAGATATACTGTAAATATGAGAGCGTCGAAATAAAATTATGTATTTTGAGGCCAGTGTTCAATTAATGACCGAAATTATTACTTTTTTATTACAAGAATGTGTTGATATGGACCACAGACAATATCGTAAACACTCCTAACGATTACTAATTGCTCAGCCCTAATTGGCAGAAGCCATTTTTGGTGCGAAATTCATACTAAAATGGTGATTTCACTCTTTTTGTATTGGCAATCTGTTTTTAATAACCGTTGCCAGCTTTAATTAAAGAATTACTTCTTTATCTTGTTTTGATTTGAATGGGGTCAGGTTTATGATATTTATAAATTTATCGTTAACTGTTTTGACTTGAGAATGTATGAGTAGGTATATTTTTTATTTCCGGTGATATGAGGATGCCATAACTCTGCCTACCCTTCCGACGCAGACGTGAGTCTCAGATTCACGCGCAAGCATAAGTTCAAACATGTGTATATAATGGTTTCAACACCAGAAGGAGAGAAGAGTAAAATAACAGACTGTTTGTTATTCAGCTCTACTTTAAACAATACGTTGAAAAGAATGCCTTCCAGGAATTAAGTAACTCCCTATGTATGCATATATTTTGTTTGCCATTTACGGATTGGCGGGTTAAAAATAAAACATGAAATGACTAGAGCGCCGCGGCTTCACGATTTCACTGAATGTATCCTGTCTATAGGTGTACGGTTACTTCACCGTATGTAGGTACATAATTTCACTTGTTGCGAACGTGCATCTGTGATTGCACAGACTATAGATCTTGATAGACATGGTATAATTTTTGCTCAAACGTTCTTGTCGTCACTAGTCTTTGCCCTTTTAATAAAGTTTAGATTACTATACTGTTAGGTTATCTTCTCAGAAAATATACTATTTATAGTAATATTGGGACTGCACAAATGGCATAGTAGCTTAAGTAGTCGTCTAGCCATTGTCACTGCGCCGAGCGTTGTTGATTCGATCCCCAAACGGGACAAAAAATTGTGTGGTCCCCAAATAATTGCTCAGAGTCTAGATTTTGTTTGTGTCTGTTGTTTGAATGTTTGTAAATTTCACGCAGCACAGGATTTACAGAAACACGATTTATTTATTATTTTACACAAAGAAGATTTGACGGCTCGATGGCGTAGTGGTTAGTGTAACCAACTGCCACGCCTGAGGTCGCGGGTTCGATTCCCGCACAAGTCAAACATTTGTGTGCATGAACATGGATGTTTGTCTTGGTCTGGATGTTTCTATGTATAATAGGAAAGTATTTACAAAAAAAAAATATATACATGTATGTTTATCCATTGTCTAGTACCCATAGTATAAGCTCTGCTTAGTTTAGGCTAGATGGTGTTGTGTGTATGTGATAGAATATTATTATTATTATTATTGAAAGCGAGCTTTGTCACTTTTACATAAAAAAGAATATAAACTGAAATGTGTGTATGTTTGAACGTTAATCTCATCCAATACCTACTAGTTCAATTTAGAAAATTATTATCGAATTAGCTCGTTTATGGTCCAATATTGTCGTATTGATGGATGCCAGCGTGCTGTTATACAGCACATTTCAACTCAAACGAGCAGTGATAAAAGTGCGGGCACAGCCCGTTAAAATAACAGGACATTAATCAAAGAAGCATTAACGAAAACTATTTAAGAAGAGATAATTAGACGACACAAATGAATTGATAACACACTGATTTTATGATTGTAAAATTTATATTAAGAGTTCAACATATGTATATCAGACTATATTTCTTCGAACGCGTTGATGTCTTCTGCTTTTTGTCTCACTTTTTATGTAGCTATTTTAGCATGCTCAGGCTCCTTTTATTTAGTTTCTTGGATGAAACATTTTTGATGAAACGTTTCTTGTAGAGTTAGCAAAATTATTTACTAAGGAAATTATTATTAGATTAAAAGTATCAAGTCTATTAGATTTGTGAGTCTGTGGAATGTACGTAGGTATTTATAAAGACATGTAACAATAATGAGACGGGAGGGTATTCTGTTTAATGACAGAATACCTGAATTCTTTTCTTAAATAACGTGAAAGATTGCGAAATGCGGTAAGAATGTCAAGTCAGCTATGTGTGGGAATCGGGATAAGAGATAAATAAAGGTAGAAGATATTACATAATATTATCTTATGTTTACGCGAATGTTATATATACATATGTATGTATGTCTCCCGTGAAAATGGCTGCTAAAAACAACCGAAACAGCGGGCAAAGTGTGAATTTAAATCTAAATAGTTTTATTAATTTTAAATAGGTAAAAATGTATTAGGTATAGATTCAGTAGTAACGTAATATTTTCAAAAATATGTAATGAAAGTGTTAACAAACATCGCGATAAAATCCGTATCCGCAGTTTAATTTCAATAAAACATATTATCCATATTACTTGTAACTACATATTAACTGTTATTATACTGCGCCATCATATGAGCATAACAGCCATGAGGATTCTCCCTGTGATCAAGGCCGCAGAAATGCACCTGAAACGACAGAACAAATTTAAATTTAACAACGTAATAGTTTCAAAATATATACGTATACCGAATACTATCTTACGTTGCCACGAATGTTATACATTGAAATTAAACTATTTTATACGGCTTTTATCGCGTTGTTTATCACAACAAATTATAAAACAAAGACCCCGCCGCGCCTATACGCGATATACTCAAAAACTACTGAACGGATTTTCATGCGGTTTTCACCAAAAGACAGAGTGATTCATGAGGAAGATTTAAATGTATAACTTGTTAAGGTTTTGTACAACCCACGCAAAGCTGAGGCGGGTCGCTAGTTTTTTAAAAAACACTATTATTACATAATTTCGAAACTTTAACTTTTACTAGTTACTGTTTACATATGTATAATAAACCTCTGCTACACCTTCGATGTTACTATGTACAGTCACGAACTTTAATTTGAGACCCATCTAAGGTGGAATATCGTATAGCAAACTGTAGACGTTAAGAGCTAATATTTTAATGCAGTGTCATAATGTCTGTCATCGACAACTTACGTTTATTTTACCCGACTAAATGTCATTTTTTGTTGTCTTGTTGCCACGTTTCCTCTCCGACCATATTTGTTCTGTTGTTCGTGTTTCAGAAATAAATAAAAAACAGCAATTTCAAATTATTTCCTTTATTATAAAATATAATCTAGCTAACTAACCTAGAAATTAGGGGATTTCAGCCACAGTGTTTATCAAATGTTAAACAAAATAAACTGTTTTATTCTCTCATTTTTATTATTTATAATCATAACACAACTCATTCTTTCAACCCGTCTTATCTTTTTACGCTAAATATTCAAAACCGCGTATATCCACCTTGGTTTTGAATAACTGCCAGGAGCCGGTAGATAAAAGAGGTTATATATATAATATACAGATATTTAAATGACAACTTGACTTATCACCACTATTATTGAACTGACATTTTCAACCTTATTGCAATTTGAACATTCTAACAACATTTCAAGGAAATAGGTCCCAAATTAAAGTTCGTGACTGAACGTAGCATGACACTATATATCTATGTATGTGTACCTATTAAATAATAAAAAGGTAAGGTATAAAGTATCAAGAGAATATACAATTGAATAATTTTGTGCTTGTTTTATTTTAACGGTTAACAGGTAGCCTGGTACTGACATGTGTTACTCGTGAAAGATATAATGTCTAAAATCAAAAGGTAAATAAAACAAAAAGATGAATTAAGTAAAAGGTTAAAATGGAAACTGACACTGACAAACCTGAACAACTTTTTTAATAAAACCTTTCATCTAAATAAAGTAAGAAATTGACAGTAGACACTGCTTTTTATTGGCTTGCATATACTTAATAAATGGGTTCAATGACCAGATTAGGCGGTAGGTACATTTTGTTCAGAATAATTTTAGTAATTTTACGTGAAACTAGGATTCTATTTTATTCAATCAATTGTTTCCAATCAGCTTACATAATTAGGGACGGAGTACAAGGAAATTAATAAGAAAGGTAGTCTCTTTTCTTTCGTTTTATCATATTTTTCTTTCCTTTTTAATAAGTATTACTAGCATCGTAAAATATCACAGTGACCTTTTACCATCCGTATTATGTACGTATTTTTGTTTCTCACCAAATTTCACAAAAACTATAATTAAGAATTGTCTAGCTAAATGACAATTATCTCACTCTTAAGTTACGAGGAACCTCAACATACATCTTACATGTTACTCGTCTCGAGAATCGGACCATAACCTTTACCAATCACACCCACCATTACCAAATCAGTTGCAACAAAAAAAGCTTTTAACCGCGACCAAGGTAAATACAAAGTGCCATATTCGCCGTATTCACCGTCAACAGTGATTCGAAGCAGGAAACAAGGCAACCGAGTTACATTATGATGTAAACAAAACGTCGCATGTTCTAAGGCCCTAAACCTGCGTGTGCCTATCGCGAAATTAACGTTGACAATGGGCAAACAACCCCATGCGGCCCTATGCTTATGTCACGAAACATAATCGCGCTTCTCAAGGACAAAGGTAACACATTGACTCAATATTTTGATTGGGCGGGCACTGGTTCTAGTAGTCACCCTGCTTTTGCTACCTCGGTGAGTGCTGTGGATTTGTTCCTGTATGAGACAACATTTTGTACAGAATTACATCGACGCCTGTATATCCTTGAAGGGGTAGACAGAGATGTATTTCATCTAAATTTCGCCGCATTTAGGATCCTCGAACTAGGAAACGAGCCTAATGCCGTCTTTCAGACACATTTTCATACTACGTGCGGCTACTGAGAATGTTATAACATAAAAATCCAATAACACTTTAATCTGGCATAGGAACTGAATCTGGGCAATCACAACCGCACGCAAACACAATAGCTGACTTATGGCACATGAAGAGTAGCGTCTTATTTATTTAAATGAAGTTTGTAAATTTGGTAATTCACGCCTATAAAAAGATTGGCCAAAAAAGTAAATAAAGCTACTGTAAATGGAAATATCGGAAGTGAAAGGGCCAGGTGAACGGTTTGTGTCTAGATCGGCGACTTCCTAAAGCAAAGCCAGGTTAAGAGTCTCTAAACGAAGCGCCTTCTTGAAGAATGTGACTAGAATGAATGAAGCAAAGACAACTACTTACCAAGTGGAAACCGTATTATGTACGTAACTCTTCGTCTATGTATGTATAAAATTATATTTCGCTATTCGTGAAAACATATAGTGTTAATACCTACTATTTGCACGCTTGTATACCCAAAAAAGGGTACACAAAGCTGGCTTAAAGCCACAACTAGCGAGTTATGTTTACCGCTCTACCCGGTAATCGTAAGCGAGATCTAATCACAAGCTGACCAACAACACAATCCTAACCTTTTCAGTCAATATCAAAGTAACTTAACCCAATTAAGTTATTTTTATCTACAAAAGCATACGTCCGCGCTGACAAAGCAGTTTTCACCCCACTCGCCACACATCCTCCATTTGTATAGCTCTCCTAACAAGGTTTCCAGCTCTTCACACAATGGATATTGAACTAGAAATTATATATATACGTAGATGGATTCAAGTGTCTATGTTCCTGAGGAAATGGACAGTGATGTACTAATTTCACATTCGTCTATTATGTTTTAAGTACCACATAATAGGACTGGTGGCGCTGCGAAAGTGAATGTGGCTGCTGTGCATAAGATTTCGGGTCCGGAGTCGAATTGGGCAAAGTACAACCGTGGGAGTTTCTCTTAAAAAAAAAACCGGACATGTGCGAGTCGGAGTCGCCCACCGAGGGTCCAGTACAGATTTGTAGGCATAAATTATAAAAAAAAAATCCTTGCATCTTGCATCCCTGCTCTTTTATGATTTATTTACAAATGTATAGTTTTTAGATTTTCCCTATACTTGTAGTATAAGACGGTATTACATGCCAAATTTCATAGTTCTAGGTCAACGGAAAATACCCTATAAATTTTGGTTCCCTTTAGAGTGTCGAAATGTACATTTCTTGCAGCATAAATGGCCGTATCTTTTTTTTACGTTAACTTAGAAGATTTATTTTTTCACATCTTCAAGAGACTGCAGACCTGAGTACCTATATCGTTTTAATTTCAACTCGATACGGTCGATACCTCCACGCGTTTCCGAGATAATGGGTCTTGACAGAACGGACGGACGGACAACAAAGAGATCCTATAAGACATCCTTTTTTTCCTATTGATGTGCGGAACTCTAAAAACAGTTAGTGCTCGGAATCTTAAACTTTACCCAGTAGATGGGCATGAGCTCATTCCCTATTACTATTATAGGTATAATATTATAGGCCCTAAAACCATAGCTGGTAAAATGTCGGTGTAATAATTGAACAAAGAATTTATTTCTCTGAAATATGGGTATAAAACACCTGTATGCTCATGCCAGGATATCTTCGAAAGGTTAGTCAAGTCTACTAGACTTACATTTCTATATTATGTTTTAAGTGTGTACTATTGCTATTGTATATCTACCATAACATTTTCACGTCTTTCACCCAAAATCCATTTTTTACAGATCTATATAAACGCAAGTTTTATACATTTATAAGTAAAGTTACAACAAAAAGAAAGCCTCTGTACTACTGAGGCTGTCAATTTATAATATCAGTAAGAAGATTTCATTATCATGAGCTTACTTACAATCCTAAGTAACAACTTCAGTTGTGATTTTACATTTATGTATTGCTTGATATTTTGTAGCGTGTCCTTAAAACACAAAAACATATGAAACTTGGTATGAGCCAACAGTCATAAAGAAAACAGTAACTAAGCCAGCCAGCGCGAAAATAACAGGCTTATGACTTTTTCAAGTACGCGTGAACTAAAAATGCGGGGGATGCGCTATTGTTACACCTTTTTAGCTTTTCACACAGCCCACAGATGAAAGAAAAACACGGACTCAGAACGAAAAACAAAGTCAACAATGCCTTTGTAAAGCTAGCCCTGTTTGCCCGTCGCACTGATACGGATCTTCTTGTTAAAAATGTTTTTTCGATGACGTTTCGTCGGCGAAAACAGGCACGTTCTTACGGAGTAAAAGTTGGTATTACATTTGACTATAATTATTTACTAGATTTTTCACACGGCTTCGATCGCGTAAATGTAGGTTAGGTATGAAACAGTAATTTTTTTTAGATGATAGGTACCCTATGTCCTTTTCTGTGCCCCAGACATCGTGTATACAAAATTACATGATGATCGGTTGAGTCATTAAGACGTGAAAGCGAAAACAAACAAACAAACACACATTCGCATTCATAATATGAAATAGGATTTTGAACAGTATTCTTATTTTTATACTACAGTGTTCCACAAAACAAACTGTTGTGGGACCAAGAAGAAAAATGGTTATATCAGAGGGTTAATCCTCGTAGTTAAAACTGTTCACAATAATACTGCCGTCCGCTCACTGAAAGGACGAAGCCATTTGTGCTCCATAGCACTTAGATCAAGTTTCAATCTAGTATAATTACATTTATCTATTTTAATTTAGGAGAATATTATTTGTGTTATTTATACCTAACACTAGATCCGAACTCTGTTTTGGACATATTTTGTTACGAGAATTTGCCCTTAGTACTTTTAAGTAAAGATTATTATGATAAAAAAGTAATTTAACTTATAATCTTTCCCCCGTATCTACGAAGCTGCAAGCATAGTAGTATGACGCCCGTACTTCACCAACTATGGATTTAAGTTGTACGTAACAGAGGGATACACTGCCTAATCTTTCTGTTATATAAAGCCGTGAAAATGTTTTATTTGTTTGGATTGAATTACCACTTCAATATTATTCATAGTGAGTAAGCACACTTGCGATCTTCTTCAAAAGGTTGTGTGTTTAGGTCTCACGCGTTTATCTGAAGCGTCTTTCGATCCTATTTTAAATGTATTTTCTTAGAACATCTGATAAAATATGTTTGGCAATGATTTGAAGTTGAATACGTTCTACGGATATAATATGTAGGTATATGGTATGTATGACTGTATTAGTATCACAGCGAAAGGGACTGCTGTACTGTGAGGTCTCAGTTTCGATGCCCGGATCGGGCAGTGATATTGGGATTTTCTGTCAAGGAATGCTTAGTAGCAGCACGGAGTCTGACACTGTAACCTTTTGCGTACCTTAAAACATAAATAGTGAAATGTAGGTGTGCAATAGACCTCTGCCTACCCCTTCGGAGATGTAGACGTGAGACTATGTTTGTGCCAAGGCTTAGCCCATGCATAAATAGAGTATATATAACAAAACAGATATATAGCACGCTCATTTAACAAAATTTGATATTCTTGTGATATAAGTCTATTGCAGTCTATTACGTCATCGCATCATCAAGGCTTAAATTGAATAGGATTCTGAATTTGATACACATAATACATATTGCAGTACCTATGTGAAATTGATCACCTTGCTTTGAAACGCCCATGTTTCCAAATATATCCTAGGTTTGTAACACATATTGACAAAGTGACTAAGAATAGCATAGTTTTAGAGCTTGTGCTAGTTTCGACCATGATATCCCAGGTTTAATTCAATGTTAGGATAAATCGCCTTTATCAGAAAATCATTAGCATCACATTGATATAAAATAAAAGATATATATAACAAGCTTTTCCATCAGTGGCTGTTGCGCATGAGGTGTCAGTTTTCCGAATACGGGTTAGGCTATCCTGTTAAAAATCTCAGTGTTACTGTACATTCCGAAAATGTATTCACTGCCTGTAAAAGACTCGCATCCTATTACGCTGGCCTATCCCGCCGTGAATATATGTAATAGAGGCGTGTATACATATTTTATAAAGGTACAAAATTCCGACTTATTGACAGCACTTGTATTCACAAAGAGATTCACGATATACAATCGATATATAGCAATTCGGAACAATTGCAATAAATAACATTCAGATGACTTGATCTGAAATACCTGTATGCATGCTTTTATCGATGCAGGTATTCTGTATTGACGTAATCTGTGGTACTAGTATCTTATGTACGGCGAACCTTGTAAACCACTAGAGCTAAACTAGAATGGTTTTGTTAGAAGTAGGATTATGATGTACGATGAGTGTGATTCAAGCCCATGACTTCGCGATTTCTAGTCCAAAATGTATGGACATGTTGACGATTAAATGGATGACTCTCAGAAACTTAGTTTAGTCAGACCTGGAGTCTTGCATTTCCTTCATATGTGCGGCAATGAGGGTGCGCGTTTTAGAGTGTAAGTATAGCGTTACACTTACACAAAATGACAATGCCTTAGGAGACGGTGGTAAAGCCTCAGATACCAAATTTTTTTGAAGAAGAAATTTTACTCTTGGGAACTTATGAGGAAATAAAATGGTGAATGTTATTTGAAGTCATTTAACATGGATTTAAAAGTAGTAGGGCGCATCTATGATTTTAATCTTTGAAGACACGAATATAATATGATGTTCCGTTATGTTGTGTTTATAAACTACGCATTAGATAACGTATGGCGTAACCAAATACTTGTTTATAAACATCGTTCTTCCTAGTCGTAACTGGCAACAGTTTGAATGACACTTCAGTTAGCAATACAGCAATATTTAATACTGGCTTCCGTCTTCAGCTTGCTTGAAAAGTACGTCATTGAAATATAGCATGCGTTGCTTAGGTCGGTGAAGTTTTTAGTATTGTTTCAGTAGTTTCCCTTTATATGCATTCATAGATATACATATATAGTTTCACGCTTATATCTCTGAAGAGGGAGGCATTTTGCCAGCTATGCTCTAAGTCTCACGTAATAAAGGGCGCATCTATGGCACGGTGAAACTCCGTGCTGCTACCATGAATATATTGACAAAAAACCAACAACACTAATTTACCTGACCAGGGAATCGAACCCGTGACCTCATGCACAGCAGTCGCATACACTACGCCGCCGATGACATACGTACTGTCACTAAATAATTGGCAACGGCATGGTTTATTCACTCAATCATAGAAAGTTTTAAAAGTAAAACTTGCCAAAGCACGTCCAATCGAACAAAGATGCTAAAGATATAGGCATCAAAGTATGTGGTCGCTTATCCGCGTACGTTTAAAACGAGACGCTCGGCTAACAATGGTATACTATTGTCGTCCTTGTATGGCGTGGGACGAGACTATACTTATTGAAACCTTGCCAGAAATACCACCATTGTAGCTAAATGTTTATTGACAAGCTGTGCCCCGTGGTTTCGTGCGAGATATATGACTTATATGGTTATAGTTTCGCTTCTTTGTGACGTAGCATAAAGTCATAAAGATGGAATATCTAATGTAAAAAGAATGACTCTAATCGGACTACTAATTTTGGACATTAGCGCATTTAAATATTAAACTTAGCGTTAGCTAGCTAACTAAGCTTTATAATATTACCAGTTTTTGTCTGCGTTTTCGCTTTCTTGGTTCTAAGGAATATTTCTATCCGAGAAGAACGGTTTACCTATATGTTTTCAAGGTAGAAAATAGTCTATTTCATTCTACGGCCTATTAACGATCTTTATGCATAAATAGCTATGTCGATTTATTGCTTGCGTAAGAAGTACAAACCAATAAACACAAAGACAATTTGACATGTATATGTTTGTTATAGTATTGAGTGATTTAGATACTATTTAGTGAGAATAGGATAGAAGTTTAAATAGGTAGATGTTGTTTATGTTATAAAGAAAGTTTATTTATATATAACATTATGTCTATCCAATCTGCTATGCGCACCATATTGGTTTCAATGTTGAATGAAATTAATAAATGGAATACCAAATATTTGTTTACATCTGTAATTGGCGTAAAGCAACGAAACGATACGCGTCGAATTTACAGCAGACGACATTTCAATTTTATCAATTGCAAAAACAAAAGTGTTTGCTTTCCACCATTCTGTGCCAATTATATTAATAAGTGTCAATATGGTAGTTTTATTTGTGAAACGATGGATATAAATAACATTTTTTTAAGTGAAATTTATTAACATACTAGATGGTGCTTGTATACGATGCAAATTGATGCAGCGGGCTCCATGTGCAAGTTACATGCGCATGATACTAGCGTGAGCTATTCGCGCAAGTTACAAGCGCATTCTATTCGCGCGGGCTAGAAGCGCATGCTACTCGCACGGGCTATATGCTTAAGTTACATGCGCATGGTACTCGCACGGGCTACATGCATAAGTTACACGCGTATGGTTCTCGCGCGGGCTACATGCGCATGCCACTCGCATAGGTTACTTGCGCATGGTACTATCGTGAGCTATTCGCGCAAGTTACAAGCGCATGCTATTCGTGCGGGCTACATGCGTAAGTTACACGCGTATGGTACTCGCGTGGGCTACATGCGCATGCCACTCGCATATGTTACTTGCGCATGGTACTTGCGTGAGCTATTCGCGCAAGTTACAAGCGCATGCTATTCGTGCGGGCTACATGCGTAAGTTTCAAGCGCATGCTACTCGCGTGAGCTACACGCGCAAGTTACATGCCTGTGCAGGATATTACATAACGGCTGCCACATTTCTGCCTCAGAATAAATAATGAGTAGTGTATAGGTAACTATTGTTTTTATAATATAAGTGCCGTCTAATTTGTGCCTGTATTTGGAGACAATAGGTTCTTGTGTAATATTCTGTAAAATAGTTGCGTGTTTTTGCTTACGGAGTTTGTTGACTTCTTAGAATTAACCTTTCGAACTTTGTGTAAAAACACAAAAAGCATTGCTTTTTGTTCATCAATTCTGAGTACGGCTTTTTTTAGTTTCGTTTATTTACTTTGTCTCATTTGGTACCTTGATATATGTAGTTATAGTCGTCGTTTGTCACCGTTCAATAGGTTATAAAAATTACTTTTGGGTTTGTTTATTGGATGCTTTCAATCAAGGAATTCTTAATAACTAGAATTAACAGATGTAACATATAGAAGAATGATATAACATTATTCAAAATAACAAGAGGACTAATCGTAGCGAAATTGATTGTAACAATTAGTACCTACACATATGTATGTATATAGATATATATACACCTCTATCCCGAAGGAATAGGAAGACGAATTTCTACTTGCCGTGATCCTAGCAAATGTCTCTTCTTTCATTCAATCTCATCACATAGGTAGTTAATTAATTTTCGTCGGTTAGCTAGATACTCTTAACCTGGCCTTTCGCCAGACTATGGTGATCGTTGTCCTGTTCTGACAATCCCATTCATATGAACCAAAAATAGTAGTTTTTGTCAGTGTTTTATCGTCCGTTCTTTTCAGATGCCCGAACCATCTTAGTACGCCTACGTATTTCAATTCCTCTCACTATCGGTTAATTATATAATTCGTTCATACTACATAGACCATTGTAAAAACAACTTTGAATACCTTTATTTTTCTATAAAATCGTGGGGAGTGAGTGAACCTCTTGGCGGGAACGTAAAGAGGACCGGCCGAGTAGATGTCAGTGTGACAGCTTGCACACAATATGGCGGCTCCTCTTCAATATGACCGCCTTTGATGATGTCACCGGCATTCTATGACAGTCACTATACTCTCTATAAAGTTGAGCATTTTCGCTTTAAAAATATAATGTACTCGGACGTTTTTGTTTAAGGGTCAGTGGCAGAATGTCTATTACGACGAATAAAGGAAAGGTAAAGTGGTATTCAGGCTTTGATTATTGTAATTGTATCACGTTAACGTTTTGAGTTGCAGCGGCTTTCCAGCCAGACACAATTGTCTTTTAATTATGTCATTCTAACAATAGACATAGAGTTAAAGAGGATTTAGAGAATCTTATAGAAATCATGTCAGTCGTAAATATTATATATAGTAAGTATTAGATACTAGCTGACCCGCGGAATTTCGTCTGCTTCACATAAGAGAAATTTCCCCGTTCTTGCAACATTTTCCATTGATGCTACGCTCCTATTGGTCGTAGCGTGATGTTATACAGCCTTCCTCGATAAATGGGCTATCCAACACTAAAAGAATTTTCAATTCAAACCGGTAGTTCGTGAGATTAGCGCAATCAACCAAACAAACAAACTCTTAAGCTTTATAATATTAGTATAGATAATATTTACTGCTCCATATTTTATATTATAAATGCGAAAGATATTCAAAGTGATCTACTGACTTTCTCAGGGTTAATATAAATTGTGGTAATGAGATAGTTATGATCCAGAAGAAACACTACTAAATTAATGTGATCTATATCGCAGGTCAGGTATCATAACAGCTACATGGTAAGATAAACACAAAATTATGTCTGCTCTACCGCTTTTTATGACGTTTGCCCGGCTAATCTACTGCACTGATTCTTATATTACGTGTAGAGATATTTTGCACCATGAAAAAGGATATAACATATAAAAATTGCTATATTTACCATAAAATATAAACACGAAAGTTAGAGATATATGTATTGTTTGCCAACCTATCTAATACTGTTTCTTTTATTGGAAACCTGTTTAGTAGTTTCGACATAAATACATTAACAAATAAACGAGGATTAGTCTGATATAACAACAGCTTAATTACGGATACACGTCGGCTTAGAACGGTTTCTCTTTATAAGTCGAACTGTCATTAATTAATGGAATGAATGAGGCTGAACTAAATTAATTCAAAGAAATGTAGCTATTTTCTTTGAAAGAATTCCTGCACTAAGTAGATATAATTCTATTCAGGCTATGCAATAATGGATGTTAAAAAGTCCTACTTACTAGGGATGAGCTCTACTCTATAGAATATCGCAATGTGTTTGAACCTTATTATGTAAGGCGGTATATTTATCTTCGTAAATAGTATGTTTGTAGAGGCGCCCGAAATAAATAAAGATGGAGAATAAATTTAAATAAAATAATAATTCTGATAATTTAGATGTCAATCCGTTAGACTCAGCAAAATGCTTATTAGTAGTAAATTTATATAGATAGGTGTGGTTCGAACCGACGACCTCACGATAATAGTTCCAATACTTTAATCTTTAGATTACCGTCTTTTGGGCTTTCAAACTTAGGACTTGAACTGGTTGGTCGTGAGGGTATCGCAACCGCCATTCTTGGTCATAGTTGTGTTTATTTGACATTACAAAAGCAAGTGTAAGCAGTAACTGTAGGTATCTAAATGGACGAGTGGAAGAGTGTAGGAGAAGAAAGGAAAGGAAGGGAATAAAGAGGTCATTGGGTCTGTGACGCTTTTAAAAGTTTATACTTAATCTTAGCGATAAACTAGTAGAATTGAATCCCAGGGAAAGTCTTGTAGGAATCGATGGCAATGGGTCTCGGTGAAAACCCACGCAAATTCATTATGCAGGCTGCTTTAGGTAAGTAGGTAAGTGTACCTATTACATTTATATCTTTTGATCGTAAAATTGTATCAATTATTTTAATACATTTCCTGTTTGTTCTCGTTATTATAATAATTAAGGCTAAGTGCCTTACAGAACTGCTGAGTGCGTCGTTGGTTACGTGAAATAAGTTCGTTTATATCTTCGCGGCTGATTGTGAGGTTTGATTTCCGGGTCAAGAAAAGTATCATTCGGTTTTCTATCAAGACACTGAGTCTGGTAACGGACTTGCTTGACGCCAATATGCGCCCCTTTATATAGGACCTAAAACTTAACTGTCGAAATATGGGTGTAGTCCCGCCGCATTTCCCATTGGCTATATACTGGTGCCAATTCTGTTGTCACAAAATCCTCTTATCTTAGCTAAAAATCTCTAAGATTTAATTTAGTCCTGTCACTTGTAGCGATTTCAGAATACAAAATGTCGTTTGACAGGACTAAACTAAATTTTAGAGATTTTTAGCTAAGATAAGAGAATTTTGTGATAACAGAATTGGCACCACTGTCGCGTATCTATTACTTAATATCTTACAGCATGTTTTAACATCATAACATAACATAGCCTTTTAGTATATTATGTTTTTTTTTGGCTTAAGTCCTGATTCGTAGATTTTTTTTTCCTACTGCTCTTTATTTACTTTGAGAACACTTACTAACTTTTTTACACGGGTATGGACAAAGGTTCAATACTCTCTACAGACAAATAGAAAATATTTAATTAAAAGACAATGGAAAAGCGTTGTTCTATTTTGGGAAATGCAGTAAATGCCTACCTGCATATAGTTCGTTACAATCTATTTTTGGATAAAGCCAGATTGAACAAACACAGTCGAATATATTCAGGTATTATCTCAATTAAACAGAATTCAAACGAATCACAATATCGAATATCCGTGCTATAATTGAATTCGTTTTAAGTGCATGAATGTATTATATTATACATTTACAATTGTATTATATTATATATTAATTACAATTGTATTATATTATATATTAATTACAATTGTATTATATACCTACATATATAGATGAATTTCATTAATTTAACTGATATGTATTTTAGATTAATTACGAACACGCTGTTGTAGTATAATAACAACTGTCTCTTTGACTATTAAGCTAGGATATATGTATAAACTAAATCTTTTGTATGTTGTGTTCTTCTTTAATAATTGAAGAAGCACAAGAAGTGAATAGTATTGTACTGAATTAGCATGTAAGGTTTATTCTTATTTAAGTATTCTTAATAAATAAAGCATTTAAATGATCGCTCGTACAAAGTCAATGTACTGGCTCAGACCACGGTAAATTAAGTTTGGAAGTTTCCCTTTCATTTGACGAATACTGCGAAGGATCCTTCGATATACATAATTGAAAGGATCACTCGGACGTTCTTGTTATGGGTTGTTAATCGAGAGTTACGTTAGTACGATATGTAGTTCTGATTGACTGTCATCTTGATATTTTACGGAGGACTTCTATTATTCCAGAACTTGTAATTATGCATGGTATTGTTATGTTTACGACACGTGATACATGACAACTCTTACCATAAAAATATGGAAGTCATTGCCAGCGCACGTGTTCCCTTACCTTTTCAATCCTGTGTGATTATGGGTAATATGGAAATTGCCTCTTAAGGCCGTAGATAACGCATATCCAATATGGCAGGCAAACAATTATATTTACTTTTCTTTCATTTTTGCAAACTGCCTAGTTGATACTGTTTTATAAGTTTGCGCGTATTAAAATGATTGTGAGTTCACGGCTTTCATTGTATTCGAAGTAAATACGTTGTGTATTTCTGATACGAAATTCTCAGTTGCAGCACGAAGTCTGTAAATTTTTCCAGTGGGTAGCAAAAAGCTCGCCCTTAATCATGTATAAGTAATGTCAAAATAAAATCAGCGTAATGTGGGTTAAATACACCTTTATATAATGTTATTAAATAAACATTTTTACTATCTTTCTTTTAATCAAAGTGGCTTTAAAAGTAAATCACAAAAAACATCTACCGCGTATATATTGTAATGTTTAGTTTACATTGTGTAGTCATTTTCCAAAATATTCTTTATGTGAAGAAACCGGATTGAAAATAAAGTCTACGCAATATTGTCAGTAAGCTCGTCTATACATACTGCCTTGGGCCCAACGGAATGGGTTCAAAGAATATGCCGAGTGTAGACCAATCGGTCACCAGGGTACGAACTAAAACGGTGTTATGTTGAAAGGGCTTTGTCTCAGGAGTAATCCGAAAGGATTCATACCGGTAAAGGTAGGATAGAGTTCTTATAAAAGTTTTTCTAATAGGGCTACAATCCAAATAAGCTAAGGTTATTCGTTTTGATATAAGGGGTCTGTAAGGTTTTCTATACTGTGTTGAGGCAATTTATCTTTTATACGTCATGTTCTGCACTGTAGTCGGTAGTCAGCAAAAACATACAAAGTGCGTAGGTGTATTACACCCACATTTAGGTTCTGAATGTTGTAGGTTCGAATCCCACATGGAACGATTATTTATATCCACAAATAATTGTCCTGATTCGCAGTATACTTTGTGTCCGTTAATTGTACGCCATTAAAACTACAAATAGTAAGAAAGCTACGTTTAAAAAAAATAGTTAAGGAATAATACCGATACCGAAATCTAGTGTTTATTTTTTTCCTGTGTTTCTGCTCACGCAAAGCTGACATTGGATAATAATGCCATAGGTCTAAGAAATAAAGCAAAACTTTCATATCGTCGTACTCACATTCAGGACGGAAGAGTGACTTCGTCCGAAATAACGATACTACATCTAGTTTTAAATATAAACAGTATACACGTGTACAAGTTAATTAGAGTCGAAAACAACAAGCGGCGCAGCTGAGTTTCAAATTACCCCCATGTAATTGAAACTTTGTCGTGCGACAATGCGCAAGCAAAACAATCAAATCGCTCAAACAAAATACATTCTAAAATTTCAACCATGTTCTTTTTGCTTTGTTTACGTATATTTAGGCTTAAGTCCTAATATCAGCGGATATATGCAATTTGGTACTATCCTCCTTAACTCTTAACTGTGTAACTGCTAGCTAACCAATTTATACCTAGTTCCTAACTAACATTATATATTATACTAGATTTTTCCCGCAGTTTCACCCGCGTAAGTCCCGTTCCCGTAGAAATATATGTGAATCAAGGTCTCCAGCTATCTATATACCAAGTTTCAAAGCAATCGGTCCAGTAGTTTTTGCGTGAAAGAGTAACAAACATCCATACATCCATACAGGCTTTCAAAATATTAGTAAGGATGATTACTAGATTTGGCCCGCGGCTCCGCTCGCGTACATGTAGATTATGTTAAATTCCATGATGATCAGTCGAATAGTTAAGGCATGAAAACGTAATAAACAAACAAACTCACATTCGCTATTTATAATATTGGTTAGGATTGCAATATTACATTACTTTCTGTTGTAAAGTAATATTCCTACAAAACTGCTTAAAGAGATAGCTCTTATGTGTAGTCGAATTTCATATCGCGTGCTATTGACCAGATACCTAGTCCTCAAACAAATATAATATACAGGATGTCCGGTAATTAATGGATAACCTGGAAATGTCTTATAGTGAAACTGAAGGCCGTTCAGAAAAAAATATGAAAAAAATCTATCCTCGCGTAGTAGCTGAAATGTGTTTTTTTTTTAATTACCATTTATAACTTTCTTGTATACTACGACCATAAATGAATTAAATCCATCGGTTTTTTGTTGTTTTATTATTAAATACTAATTATGCTAATAGATAGACTGTCAAAAGTATGCTATGCTAAATATAGCTTGCACTTTTTAACATATTTATTTTTTCTTTTTCTTTTCTTTTTTTCTGAACGGCCTTCAGTTCTACTATAAGACATTTCAAGGTTATCCAATAATTACCGGACACCCTGTATATGTGTAATATAATGTGTAATAGTTAATTATCGTTCGCTTTAATTTGAGTTCAAAAATCTAGTTACATTTATCATTATTGTTGTCGAAATAGATTGTTCGCTATAGAGTGTCACAATATCGGAAGCTCAATCGACGTCCCACTTGATATTATCTCTGATTGCAACATTTTCGTCGATAAAGGAGGTGATATTTGTCAATTTTTAAAGTTCTGTGGTAGTTCTCATTAAATTATACCCTGCTTAATGTTGTCTGAGTTTTGCAAGTAGTGTTAAAACAGTTCTAATTAATGATATAGATAATAAGGGAAGTTCCCTTGTTATAGGCCAAATGTTCTTGTGTGAAGTCAGCCTACCCGCACTGGGCAGCGTGATGACTATTGCCTGACACTTCATATTGAAAAGAGGCCCGTGCCACGCAGTGATATTTTATAAATAGGACTGATACTATAAAATACATAGACAAATATAAATTAAGCGTAATAAATTAATTTACTTAGCGATAGCAAAGTAAACTACGATTAAATTAATACAGTTTAGGTATATTTAAGGAAAAGCAATCTAAAGGCAACATGCCAGGATACTGATATTCATAATAAATGTCCTATTTCAGCAGGTTGTAAAGTAAGAAATTTTATAAATATAATCTCTGACTTAATATAAGTTCCATTATTTTGTGTCTAAGATAGCAATTTCGGAGATGAGAACACGTCTAGAACAACCAACTATGAAACATCTGAACCTAGATATAGGTAAATTCGCCAAATATATTATATTTCTATTTAAATCTTATTATTTGTTTAGAAATAGGATGAGTATTTTAATTGTAACTTAG
This sequence comes from Catocala nupta, assembly GCA_963675205.1. Taxonomy (NCBI): domain Eukaryota; kingdom Metazoa; phylum Arthropoda; class Insecta; order Lepidoptera; family Erebidae; genus Catocala; species Catocala nupta. Next base: position 24,678,771 of record OY776087.1, read on the forward strand.
ATAACGCTTATCCACTCCGCCGCCTAAACCACTTATCGCTTCTCGCCCTCAACAAAACACATGCTTTACCTCCTTACACGCAAACATTACCCACATCCGTTATATTGCTTTATTTATTATTTTATTAAGAAAGCGAATCCAATATACTAGATATGTTTTGTGTGATCCTATATTGAGATTACAATTCTTACTTGTTTCCATATTCCCTATGTAAGTGCTTGAAGAAAAATACGATCCTGCGAGGACACAAGTCTCGGCATTCTTGTTATAGTTTTTGTATCAACCGGGCGTCATAAATATATGTTGGCATTGATGTGTGTTACATAAATCTTTCGTCATTGTACAAAACGAGATTCTAACGTATTGTTCTGGGTAATCGATGAAGGCGAAAGTTGCGTTGCTAGTTTGTTAGGTTTTTACGGTCAAATTACTGAACCAAATATGATGAATTATTATCGAAAATATGATTAATTATAATTTACATTGACTCTTTATTCATATCGCTCTACACATAGCCTTTGGATTCCTTAAGATTTATGTATATCTTTATATATATGATACGATGGCAATACTACTACAATTAATTATATATAATGGCTTATATTTTGATTTTCTGCTTCATAGCATAAGTTTATCGGATTCATGCTCAAATCCCGTAAGAAGTTCTAGAAATCGTATATACGTGTGGTATAAACCTGAAGTATCCGGTGTTGTAATATATCTATGTTTACCCTATGAGGGTAGTCTGGCGTAATGTTACACCATGATACAACTCTTTTATGGTGATTTATTTTTCGACAATGACGTACAGAAAAATGAACGCCAAGGCCAACGTTCACCAGGTGCATTGCTCAACTTAAACAATAATAACACGAATTATATCTATATTTACAACAGGAAGCAATCCATCATAGCAATAAGATCGCTTTTTATAATGGATTCAATTAATACAAGTTTTTATTAAGTTTACGAAAGTGAGCGTAGACAATGGCACGCCGGTCAACATTAGGGAGTAATGCCAAGTTTTTCTCGTGCCAAAAAACCATCTCCGTATTTGAAGGTCGATTTACAATCTGATATTAATTAAACCTTTGCTTACTGCTTTATCTCTAAACTTGAAATATTTTTATTTTTGAACTACCTTTAGCCCTTGACGCGACCCGTATGCGTGGTATTTGGAAGTACCTATTTTAATTTTTCTTTCTTTGTTATTTAAGAAGCTATTAGGTAAAATAGCTTATGTCTTGTCGTTACGGTTTCCTGGCGGCGTATCAAGATGAAACATACACCAGATTTTGAGTTTGACCGCCAGCATTAATTAATACCATATTCAATTTCATGCAGTAGTTTAGTAGTAGTTTTTGTATAATCCATATTTGTACAAGCGTACAAGAGAGACAAACAGACAGAAAACCTATTATATTCTTTCAACATCAAGTCATTATCAAATGACTCGACCTACTGTTACGCGGGCACAAAATCATAATTGCCACGCCTTTCATAAAAGGCTTTACCATAACAGCTGCCATAATAAAAAGATACCGTTTTATTTCAAAGAGATCACACTTTATCCGTAAGATTGGTTCCTGTCCAAGGAAATACAAGTTGGATGTACTCCAATTGTTGTGCCTTTCCGGTTTAATGGTATATGCTTTCAAATAATCATTCATCTATTCTGAAGTATCCACCATTTCTACTCTAGTACGCTAGTGCTCCTACATTTTGACTTACAAATATATTTTGAAGGTGAGAAAGTACGCTTTCAGACGCAACAGTCGTGAATCGATTTTATTCACACACACACTGCAAACGGTTTTTGAGTTTTACTGTCAAGAAATTCTGAATAGCACTCTAGAATTAGACAGTTGGTAATATTTCACATCTCCGTGCTATTTCGGATTGCCGCTCCATCGGACTATAAAACTAAAGGAATAGAGAGTGTACTACTATTAGTAAGAGGGAACCTTGGCATTAAGAAGAAAAAAGTAAAAGCTATAGCTTGCTTCATAGAAACGTGATCGTAATTGTAAGTAACAGCTAATTTCCCAACCATTATTTCCCTTCGAAACCATATTGTAACAATAATGTTAAACAAATGACGTACATAATAATCTGTAATCCGGTTGATAGTGTTGAGGGTTATAATAAAAAGTTCATTAAAGACGATCGATGGTAGGCGGCATGTTGCGTGTTACAGTAAGTCAGATCGATGCACGCCCGCGGCTTGTGTCGATTAATTTATGGAGAAGATTTACTGCCACAAAGGTGTGAAGAAGCTGAGCATGTTTAATATTATGTAGCAATATCGATTCGTGGTTTTCTTGATAAAACATGTAATAATAATAAAATGATACATACATAGTTTCACGACACTATACTATTGGTAGAGGTCACCAATATTTCACCAGCTAAGTTTACCACGTAATAGTGGTGGAATCAATTGCTGTTTAGCGGGCTCAGTTCCAGACTCGGTGCTGTGGATGATTTTAATTGATAGCGTAGCGGTAGTTAATTAGTTACCGGGTTCGAAACCAAGACCTCATACCCAGCAGTCGCATTAACAACCGCTTTGCCACCAATTAAAATCATCAATATGATGTGTGTATAAAAAGGGAACTTGAGGTTAACTGACAGAGAGACACAGATAAACTGACAGACAAACGCCCAGCCGAAACCCTGGCACCTAGAAAACCGATATTTTCACACACACAGGTTTTCTTAAAAAATAAACATGGAACAAGGCTTTTTATTAATTCTAAAGAAATAGTTAATAAACAGATTTTTGCCGTATGGAAAAGCACACAGATTACATTTTTCGCCAGTAACCGTTTCTACAGTATAATTTAGCAACACTAGAATTTGGCAGAAATGTACCACAAATACATTTTGGTTTTTACAGCGTGTATCGTAGGGAGTGGTTATACTTTAAGGTCGTAAAAACTAAATTCCTGGTATTGGCATGCGACCGTGTGATATACAATTCTCAGCCGTGTTTAAAATTGTATACCAAGAGCAAAAGAAAATTGTTGGCATTAAATTTTTTATTGAACATCCTGAAAATCTTTTTGTCGACTTTATTATTACTTTACAACGCTAAGGTTACTTTTATACCCTGAAAAATAGTTAATTGTCAAATGTGTGGGTAACTACTATAATACATAGCGTAATATATTCAAGGGACGTTTTAAACAAAACTACACCGTCATTAGATTTTGTCAGAAATCAGTTTTATTTGTTTGAATTACACCCCTTAATTTTGAAAATACACTATTTTGCAGCATACGATAGTATCGATAATAAGGATCAAATTGTGAAAAAGACGACAAATATTTTTATGCATTTGTTCTTCCTCAATCATACCCGTAATTATCAAATCATACAAAATGATAATGTCCATACGCGTCGCCAGTTAAAATATTAAAAAGTTTCTATACACCACAGGCACATAACAAAAGTGATTGAATGCGATTGCGATGCTAGTTTGATATTTGATATTCCGCATTGCCTACTTATTAAAGTAGGCAATGCGGATTCGCCTAAACTAACAATTAATCGCGGTACTAATCGGCGATGACTCCAAACTTAAAACCGTTTAATACTAACAGTTGAAATATTTCGTAATGGCGCACGCCATTACCAAATGTGTTTCACTATGCCGTGATAAAATGCTGAGAATTATATTAAATAATTCCCTAAGTTTACATTGATCAATGTTCTGATATTGTCATGAAAATGGCCCGCGGCCCTGACTGGTGCCAACTTTAATGCTTTGGCAAATGGTAGCTAGTCATATACGAGTACCTACACAACATATATAGTTGAATATATTTTTTATGAAAGGATGAAAGACTTTCACGTATATCTCTGATGGGATGATTATGATTGATGATGGGGCAAAGGTTGAATGCGACTGACGTGCTTAAAGCCTCAGGTTCAATTCTCGGCAAAAGTGTTATTAGATTAAGGTATTTGCAGCTGCACTTTGGGATCTAGAACAGTCTCCGGTAGACGGCAAGTGTCTCATCCATGTTACGTGAGATCTAAAACTATAGCTGATTCACGTGTAATAAACCTCTGCCTATATTATCAGTGATAAAGGCGTGAAACTATCTATGTGTTTTTCGCCAACAAACTGTGTTTACAGTTTGGCGAGTTTGTAACCAATGTACCATATTTTAATTTTATCGAAATAAATGCAATAAAAAAAAGACATGTGTTTTATCTTGGTCAGAGTCGCATAATTCTTTTAATGAACGTACACTCATGTTTACGTCATAATTTATATGTATCTAGACTAAGGGATATTGAACCTATTACCGTATACCTGATCCAGGCTATTACTGAAAACTAAAAACTGAAAACCACAAAAACCAAACTTCGCCAAACTCACCTAACAAAACTGAAATGAATTCCTAGTCTTCCTGTTTAATTGCAAACTTCTTCCAAGAGAAAAACGAAGCAGAAATAGTTTTTTATAAACTAAATATTCTATTTTCTAGCTATAGTCCAGTGGCTTCCAATTAGTTTTTTCCAAGTACCACTTTAAGAAAGAGCTCATGTCCCGTGTAAGCGTGGCCCGCTATCGAGCTAAGGAGATTCAGTATTTATATTTTATTTTCTATTCGAATTTACATTAGTTTGAATATTTATTCATAAAATCACACATCATTCTTAGCGATTAAATTATAAAACATTGAGTTACGCCTGTTTATCCCTAAAGGGGTAAGCAGACAAAATGTGGATGTTATCATCCACACTTCATTATTTATATTTTAAGTGTAGTATTTTTTTGTGGTAATTCGTACTACCGGGAAGATTCCTAGATATGGCGCTGCTACTAAAAAGTTACCCCAAAAAAACCTTTGCCCGGCCTGATAATTGAGCTGTCTTATATCTTATGATAACTCTTAAACTAATGGTACAGGACTAACAACGTAGTCTGATTTAATACCTTCGTCAAAAGGTCAAGAGCCTGCCGCGCGTACTTCAATGGACGTACGTATAACTCTTTGAACAACACTACTAAACTATCGTAAACTCTAGGCCATAGATGGCAACTGTGTTATCCATGCAAGCTGGTTACCTATACACCTATACGCCGACAGTAACAGATTTACCCCTTTACATGGAACAAGAGTTATTTGATCCATAGATACTTTTGTCTCCGTGATTCGGTGTGTTATAATTATAAACCCTTCTGCAGCTCTGTGTTTAATTCCTTAACTTTTAATCTAAATCTGAAAACCTTAAATATTATATACTTTAAGCACCTTCCTTTTTAAGCATAAATAGAAAAAGATGTAACGTGTATAAATATTTTGACTCCGGTATTCCAGAAACCTGTAAGCGGATGTTTTATGAATCACCTGGAGGAAATGGGTTCCGATGTCGTTCGTCGATGGCGCGACTAACTGTTGTTGTCACATTACTTTGTTGTTTTCACAGTAAATTGCTTTCCAACATATGTATACCTACCTAACGTAATAAAATACGATATTTGTACAAATTTCCAATAGCACATTCGTTTTACATAATATTGTCTTACGTTTACGCGAATGTTATATATTGAAATTAAACTACTTTATACGAATTTTATCGCATTGCTTATTTCTAAAACATTAGTTGATTTAGTAGATTTTGAAACTTTAAACTACTATTGTTACTAGTTATTGTTTACTTCTATTTAAGCTACTCAAATTATAAAACTATAAAGATTTAATTTTATAGCCCTATTCACGGGGAGACTAAGATGTTGGTTGTCTGAGGCTACATTCGTTTATAGACACATACGACAGACAGACAGACGCTTACAATACCAGAGGCATTACTCGACCGTTGCCAGCAATAGCGCAAAGAAAAGTAGGTATTGTAAGTTGCCGAATCTCTTTATTGTTTTATTTTATTTATTAGGAACAATAAACATTTACATGCTCAGAGTTACAAAAGATTTCTTTAATCTGTTTTTGTATATAGCCCACGTCATTGTTCACAAGGTATATGCAGGAATATAGAAAATAAGAAACATTCTATACTAGCACATAAGTTTTAATATGTTGTTGAACTTAATGAGCAATGGTTGATAGTGCATTACTGATTATATGTTTTTTAAGCTTAGATAGGTCTACGCTTTCTAAGCTTAAATTTAAACATATCATCAGTCAGAAGATGTCAGTGTCTAAAAAGCGTATGTACTGGATAAAACGCAGTAATACTGTTAATATTGTTACGTACTTTTTCTGTAAGGCTAGTATTTATCCAGGCGAGTCAGCTCGTAACCAAATAACTTGCAACAACTTTTCCACTTCAATTATTATATGAAATTATAAATTGCATCACAAAATATCGGCTACAAGACACTGCCTTTTAGCTGCAATGTAGGAACAGCGTTACATGCTTTCACATCCCATACTATCTGTCCCTGTCTAATATCTCACGTTTTATAGCACCTCTCGCTTACACATGAAAAGGTTGTGTAGGTGTTGCTATGACTGTGTGTGGCATGTGTTTGTGTGTAGGCTTTAATCTCTGCAATTATCACCGACGTTTGAGGCATCGCCTTTGACGTCTTATGTCTTTTTATGCCTGGATTGCTTTAGAGAGGTGATACATAGATGACATAACAACACGTCTTCATATCCATGTTTGTCATTACAGCCATATTGCGATAGCTTTTTCGGCGATCGACGGAAAACCTATTGTTATCTATCCGACATAGTTCTGGATTCTATAGGTACTGCGAATAACAGCACTTTGAAAAATCCATTACAACTCATTTATCCAATTCGTTAAAATCGAATACTTGACGATCACGTGATTTGCACCTCCGCTCTCATAAAAAAATTTCCTCATCAGCAGTTTTTAATAAGCATGTTATAGGTACTTGCTGAGAGTATGCTAAAATATTCGTATCAAAAGATATTCTGCTAACACTAGCACACGTAGGTATAAAATATCTTTTTCGCACTACCATACGGCGTAAATAATATATTTTTATTTTTTCATTTACCACGTTTTCTACGTCTCGCTCGAAAGATTAAATAAAAACCTAAGAAAGTAAAACGATAAATGATCGCAAATTTAAAAAATTCAATATATTTGTCTACAACAATCACGCACACTTTGGACGCAGATCTCTCACAAAGAAACAACTTAAAATATATTGTTATATTTTTCACTAGCACTTTGCTGCTGACCTTGGTGAATGTTTCACTCCCTTCACGAACCTTCCGAGTAACCTACATACTCCGTATCAAGTCAGTTGCACACGATCGCGTGACTACACAGTATAAGCTTAGTTTTCACGATCGCTTGCGCGTGGAATGTAAAGCCGGGTTAGTACTGACGCTTATCTTCTAACTAGAACGCATCAGATATCTATTGTAATCAATTTTAGACAATGTTTGGGGGCAACGATATATTATTGTGTTTTCGTTATCATATATATATTTTTTGCGTTGCATGATTTATGTAAAAGAAAGCGAGTATTAACGCGATCATGCTCGGTATTTAAATACCGTTTTGACTTTATTGATGTTTTGGTGAAGTCGCACTAGCCACGGTCACAAACAGACTGACGCGGCGATGTCAAGCATCCGATTGTGAGGCTTTTTTAAAAATCCACGCTCACATTTTGTCTTGTCATTTTCTCTCCCTCGTAACACTAACCTTATGTCATTATGGTGATAAATGTGAAAATGTTGATATATAAATATCAATATTTTTGCAAACGTGCATACAAAACGCTTTAACTTATAAATGAAACGAAAGGTTTCTCGCGTTGCCAACCCTTCAAATTAGGAATTGCTGTGTCTTAGGAACTTACAATCGATCAACAACCTTATGCCTGGTTTAAGGGCATCCTCTATTGGTCTCGTCGCAGTAATGTTGCTATATTTTCCTACGTAAAGCCAACCTATGATGCCTAGAATATATTCCATTCAACAATAAAACAGTTAAAAAGATCAAGTTTGTAGATCGTGTCAGATATCAAAACATAAATAAAAAAGCTATAGCATTAAGCATTTATAGCATTAGTTTGGATATACATAAATTGTAGCGTTATCAGGATATCAGCGGTGAGGTATTTATACGCCGCAGTATAATGCTTAGATAGGCGCCATTTCTGCCATAATTAATGGCTTTTTTATACAACTTAGGTGGCCAGTAAGCATGCGGCACGCCTGACAGTAAACGGTCGTAGAGGCCCATGGTCAATCGCAAGACCAAAATATTAATGAATTATTTAAAATCTTTTTAACGGGACAAATTAATATCTGAACAAGGTTATATCAGTAGGTAATTGTGGTAGTTACAAATACATGAATGCGTATAGGTAGATGTATAATTGAAACAGGGCGTGTGATTTTCTTTAGAATACCTACAAAGACCTTCACAAGGATTGATAGACTTTGCTACAGTAAGATATATTGCATATTACTAAAATTATCAATGTCTACAGAAAATAAAAACTTTAATAATTAATTACATCATATTTACGTTAATACGTGTTACCGGGCTCAAATATTTGCATAGTCTAGCTGAAAATTTCCCGAACAAAATTAACCTTTGTAATTAGTTAAATGGGATACCGTCAGAATATTCAGATGTATAGCATAGCTACTGAAGCGATTTCGAACGTCCATTTTCATAGTAATTTGTAAAATTGCTCCCTTTTTTGTTTTGCTAGCTGTACCCCTCATCTATAGAAGAGATTATTTAATTGCCAACAGCGGACTGCAAATGGCTGCCATCGTTCGCGATGGATATTTTCATTGACAATATAACGTTTAGAGTACTAAGTGCTTATACAAATTATAAGATCTTTACTTATGAATGCTAAGGTAATAATAAAACCACTTAATATTATAGTTTAATTAACTAACCTATTAGGCTAATAGTTGATCCATAATAGGCTATACCTGTTTTCTTATACGTCTCCCTAATTACTGCAATATGACACATTTGTGTTATTATCTCCAGGTCATATCGTAATTTAATAAATAAATATGTGACCAAAAAACATTATACAATCAAGTGGATCAAAATCGTAAACTATGTAGAAAAAGTAAAATTACATGTTATTATTAAATCATTCCTTTCTAACTAGTATATGATTCTTTCATAAATGATTTCTAGTAGCTACTAAAAATCATATAAGAAAGAATCATACTTTGCCTAAAAAACTAAAGCTGTAGTGTATCGACTTATACCAATGCCGAGTAAATTGTATATATCAAAAGTTTGCTAAAATAGTATTTAAAAAGTTAAAACATGTAATTTACATAAACCGCGATAAAATTCGTATAAAGTAGATTAGGTACCTACTTTAAATATGTAACAATTGTGCAAATTTAAGATAATATTATGTATCGACTTACTTAATAACAGCGCACATTTCTCATACCAAATCCAGCGCGGATTTTGTCTGCCACATACAAAAGAATCCACTGTCTTCTTTGTAAATGTTTCATGTATCCCACCCACGCTTCCAATCTTGCTTAGTTTATTACCTTGATGTTACAGTCGAGTGTAGGTGGCACAATTGTTATTAGAAAATTATTAATTGCCGCAGTATTAGTTCGTAATTCATGTGCTACAATGGCAGTATCGGGTGTTTCCAGTACATTAGCTAGAGTGAAAACAGGCTATTTGAGCTCACGGCGTGTATGGATCCGGCATTAGTATATTATATTGCGATATTTAGATGTACGTGAATGGAAACCAAATGTCGAATTAATTTTGGTGTACAATTTTGTGATAAATTGAATGGATAGTCGACATTAGAAATGGACATGTTTGTGTTCATACAATAAAACTAACTGACTATCTCAGGTTTGATCCCTGGACAAAGACAGTAATATTTGTAAGGAAATCGTCAGTAGCAGTGTACATCCTGCCAACACATCGATATACTCGTATTGGTAGACGGCAATCTTGCCTATTATTAACTGTAGCCCATTATTATGTTTATTGTAATATTGTGTATTATTACCATCGTTGGAAATATGCGAATGTGATTTACTCTGCCTTTCACTTCATTTTAAAGAAGTAGTCCCGTCCCATTTAATTTAAAATAATATTCTTAAAGATATATAAATGTATAACTACAATTCTCTTTGAAATATTTTCATGATCGTTATAATTTGGGTAGCTCCGGTGCATTAAATTAAACTGCGAAGTATCCAGAATTCTATAAACGGTATTTTGTAGTACTGAGCTTCCTTTATTCTTATTAAATCTGTCTGTCTTTTTATGTCTACGTATAAAATCTCAAACACATTTTAATTAAATCCTTTAATTAAAATCAAGGAGGTTCGTAATGAAGACGACGCGAAATGAATGGATGACGGTGCTTATGGAAAATATGATTTTGCTTCTGACTTTTTATATCCCGCGCGAAGCACTTTTATCGAGAAAGCATAATGGGAAGCGTTTAACCTATTAAAATCAGGTGTAGGTTATAATTATCTAGGTCTTTGCTAGACCTAGATAATTTGGCTTACGGGCTTACCAACACTATCTATTCATTTAATTTACAAAGTTCAAACAGTTAGTTTGGTTTGTTAAATCTCTCTGATCTTACATTTGGACACTCATTCCTATGATCTTATTTTATATATTTAAACATCGCTGAAAAATATACCCACATATCGCCAGTCACGTTTTAGGCCCTACGAATACGAAAGGCAAATAGAAGACCTATAGCTGTGAACTGTCTACTGGACGGACACATTGTTAGATTTAATGCTGCTACTGCAATTTACATATCAGAAAACTGAATCCAAATTCAATATCCTGAATCCTACATTCATCTGCAGTTAGTCCTATTAGGCCACAGACGAGACAGTCAACTAATTTTATCTACACTTGATAGGACGATAAAACATGAAATATTAAAAAAAAAAACCAATAGCAATATAAACCGCGCTCAAATCTATAAAAACTAGTTTAATTTTAATTAGTCGACTTGCTAATCTCAAAGCAAGTTCTGCAAATAGTATAAGCAAACTCATCGAAGCTGTACCTTAATCAAGATGACTACTTATTTGTAAGTGGTATCTCTTTGGTCCTGTGGCGAATTTGATGATTCGATTTCTGGAGCGGATAATTATTACTGATTTTTGTGTGAGAATATCCTCAGCAGCACGGAGTCTGGCAATGTACACGGTAGACCTCAATAAGCTTGCCCTATAGCATGGGATGGATAAACAGTGGCGATATTTGGTGGTAATACACCTCTGCCTACTTCATTGAGTATATATAGACGTAAGTTAAGGCACGTTATGGATGTGCGCCTAGCTCTAACAATAGGAATCTGTAATTAATATTCCTGTCAGTAAAACTGTTGGAACGGCTTCAAATATCGGGTTCGCATCGCCGCTATGCCAGAAGATTACGATTTACAACAACATGTATATAATGTAGCTATTGTTAATTCGATTTAATATGTCGGATACTTCATCTACATTCTTAATAACCCTAACTAATATGATAATGCGAATGTGAGTTTTTTGTTTGTTTGTTAACGCCTTAGCTACCAGACCGATCATCATTCAATTCCACATAACAGTAGTCAGGCATACAGAAAAGAACTATAGGTACCTTTCATCTGAGAAAAAGTACTGCTTCCGTGTGAAGCCGCAGACAAGAGCTAGTCAAACATATAAAGAACTATATTCGTTATTATAGTTACCTAAAGTCAGCCATATAAATGTACTGTTCAGGAACTGTATATGTAAATGCTATTGTATGCGCCAGAACGATACAAAGCTATACACTCTGTAACTTTCTATCTTGTTCTCGTGCATGCGATAACATTGGTGTAAGCGATTGTGGTGAGGACCCAGTTAAGGATGTTTTTTTGGTTCAGGCGCCAAAAATAATGTATGGTATGCTAGGCTTTCCTTTTTCAGGCTTCAAACTGTCACCAATTGCAATTGCATCAAAACTGGTTGATCGGGTTCGCGGTTAAAATATAACAAACATATACAATAACATTACAATTATATTATACTAGTTTTCCCCCGCAGTTTTACACAAGTTTATATGAAACTACCAAATGCAAAATAGATAGGTACGCGCATTAAAACAAACAAAAATAATCCCTTCTGCTTTATAATATTAGTACCTACAGATATGAATCGAGTTTAAGTGTCACAACAACAAAACAACATCAAAGGAAGACGTTATCAAGAAATTCTTTGCTTTGTTTAACCAGATCTTCAGAAACATTCGTCTGAAGATGTTCAAACATTTTTCCCCGAATTGTTCGTTTATTTTGTTTCAAGTTCAGAGAGAACAATGCGTACAATCTTGTGTGAAAGTAATAATATGTAATAAAGCAATTTACTTTAATACCTTAACGCGGAATTATGTGACGGAATCCTTTATAACTCTGCGATGTTGGTAATAAGACATGCCTAAGATATTTGGAGTTCTTTAGTAATTACGAAGGCAAAAATGTTGCTTGAAACGTGGTTTTAATATTTATAGTTTGAATTCACCAATTACAAACATTTTAGCCTTGCTCACGTAGGTATTTAGTATGCGTGCAATGAACTAGATTCACCAAAAAGTAAAAAGTTAAACATAATTTCTTTTTGTTTGATGACAACTGCCGCACTCGGCATATTTTTTATGTCGTGAGGGACTTTTCAAACATCCAAATAATGGCCACAACGCACACCCAGGTGCGGAACAACTATTTTTGCATCACACTAATTTCACGTATAGGATTAGAATCCCACTAAACTTTGCGCTGTTGCAGTTCAGTTCTGGTAAATGAAATGGCTAGCCTATTACGTAGGTACTACAAATAAATGGTTATAAGTATGTGGATTAAGTAACTATCTCATTCTACAGACAAGTACATTTGTACTTGTCTGTAGAATGAGATATAAAGGGCATTTGCCCTTTATATATATTTCGTGTAAGAACGTCGTAGTTTGTTTACACTTGTTTCGAAATGTAAAATCTAATTATCCGTCGCAAAATGTCCGAATTTCATGTCTTTCGCCAGAGATAAATAATTAACTGAAACAAAAACTCATTTTTTAGCGAACACGGTCCGCCGAATCATATTTCTAGAGCATTCAAACTTTTACGGCAGTTTTACAGCGTCGCTTAATCACGTTACGCCGTATACAGGGGCGGTTGTGTTTAACAAAATTTAATCAGGTTCTCATGTCGTTTGTGACGATTCAACTCGTTCACGGTTCAGATGGTCCCCGGACGATTGCGGACGGAAACATCCCTGTCCCTGTTTTGGGACATTTAACATGAATATTTCGGATATTATGCCCAAAGTTGCTGAAGTCGTACCTGGAAATGGCGACGGCGATGGAGCGAAACTAAGGTCGTAATTTATATTTGTAATGTCTGTTGTTTTTGTTAGTACTATAATTTATGTATCGAAAACAGATTCATGACATGAAATCTGTCTAAATAATTTAAAAGTTTTTTTATACGGGGTTAATTCGCCCATCAAGATCCATAACAATGGAATGGTCTACAGAGAGCACACTAAATCGGAAAGTAAAACCTTATAACATTTTTACTCGACGCAAGACTCCAAACAGGATCAGGAGCTTACCCTTGCGCCATTAGACCGATAAAACAGTCCTGTCTGACAGCGCTACTTCTCTCTATTCGTGGAGCGTCAGTTTTAATGGACATTTAAAAGTAAATCACATTTATTTTCCCCGAGGGGAGTCAATGAACTCTCTCGCAAAATACATGCAAAAAACCAGAGACAGTAGCTACTTTCTCTCTTCTACTTGGATTTTTTCGTCTCCCTTGTCACAATTTTCCGTGTACACGACGAGCAAAGTTGTTTCGCGAAACAAAATTAGGTACTTACGTCACTGAAGTTTGAGCGTTTTTGTGTACATTTAGAGATATTCATGGAAATGTATGTTTATTTTGTTAACGTTATTATAGCTTGAATGAGAAAACTTTGATGGTCGTAAAGAAAATACTTATTTATATTTGAATATCTTCAGACTTTTGAGTCTTCCCAGACGAGCGAACTAGAGAAGTGACTTATTAAATTAGACAATTGAAATTCAACTTTATACTTTAAGCATATGGTTGAAATTAGTTTTACGCAATGAAATGCCGCTTAAAGTTACTATCTAAATGCAATGATCCTTGTTCGAGTGTAGTGGTTCCCAACTAGATTTTCTATAGTATTACTTCAAGAAAGAACACATAGTATCTTACTTTAACCGAGAGATAGGGCGCTTGTACTCCTTAGAGCAAACTTTTGGTGCATTTTGGGGTACAGGTAACGCTACTTGGATAACACTTATCTATTACTAGATGTGCCTGCAGTTTCACCCGCGTTTATGATTACTGCGCCGCAACCATGGGTCGTAGCGTGATATTATATAGCCTTTAACCTTCCTCGATAAATAAGCTATCCAACAATAAAAGATTTTTCAATTCGAACCAGTAGTTCCTGAGATTAGCGCGTTCAACCAAACAAACAAACTCTTCAGCTTTATAATATTAGTATCGATTGTCAATATGAACTCTTGTGGACGCACGTCAGGTTCGGATCTAGTTTCCGATATTTTTCACAGGATAGTCTCGGTAACATCACGTAGTCTACAACTGAGGCCGATAGACGTTAAAAAGCTTGCTCCTATCACGTGAGACTTAAACATAAATGCTGAAATATGTATGCATAACCTCTGCTAAATCCTTGACGTATATATTAGCCACTTTTACGGTGTGGATATTTCTGCCTATCTACTAATATTATTAATTCAAAAGTTTATGAAAACATTCAGATGTTTGACCGTTTAATATATTTAGTTGAAACTTGCCATACAGAAATACTTTGTCCTGGAAAAACATATAGAAATTTATTCCTGTATGCAAGGTAGGATTTAGGTATGCGGGTGAAGTCGCGAGCAAATACTTGTAACTTATAAAGACTTGCTACTAACTCTATTTTTGTTTTGTTACAGGTAATATTACGATGCAATTAATTAAGGGCTGTTCCTTACCAGTATCATAAGGTTATTCTGCATTTGAACAGGTAATTGATACTAAAATTCGACTTATCTATCTGACCGCCTCCTTTGAAGTTAATAGCATAAGTTCGGGTGTCCGCTTAAGACTGATCTTGGGTTGAGGATCGATTTTCGAATCGGACAAAGTATAATTAGGTTTTTTGTACAAACAATCTCAGCAGCAGAATGGAATCCGGCAACTTGTAAAATACAATAGGTTCGTCCCTATATTTAATGAGATTTCAAACATATTTAGTTAAATGTGGATTCAGGCATGTATATATACAGGGTGTCCGGTAATTAATGGATAACCTTGAAATGTCTTATAGTAGAACTGAAGGCCATTCAGAAAAATTGGAAATAAATATAAAGAAAAAATAATATATTATATATATATTAAAAAGTGCAAGCTATTATAGCATAGCATACTTTTGACTATTTATCTATTAGCATAATTAGTGTTTAATAATAAAACAACAAAAAACCGATGGATTTCATTCATTTATGGTCGTAGTATACAAGAAAGTTATACATGGTAAATAAAAAAAAAACACATATCTCAGGTAGTAGTTAGGATAGATTATTTTCATATTTTTTTCTGAACGGCCATCAGTTCTACTATAGGACATTTCCAGGTTATCCATTAATTACCGGACACCCTGTATACGTATACATAGACTCACGCCTGTATTCTCGAAAAGTTAACCCTCGAGTTTAGTAGGATATTATAGGACCCATATTATTATATGGGACCTAAAATATCCTACTGAAGTGGCGAGCGATTGTGGCGAGCCCATTGTCGTCTACTGGGAAAAGTTTCAGACACCGTACCTAATGGTACTGACAATTTCTCGACAGGAAAATCCAATAATATAATGGCCGAACCCGAGACATCATGCACAACAGTCACATTCACTGCCGCTGCGCCATCGAGGCATCGAGACAATCATCTATGTAGCTATACATTATATAGTATATGAGTCGAAGAATTGAGTACCAAAGACCTAACAAGAACAAACACACTTATATTTCGTACATAAGTATGTTACAGAAACGAGGATAAGCAAGCTATCAAACCGATTGCAAGTCACGAGTAGTTAGAAATCGACGGAATCGTAGCTTCGTGTATAACGTGATAAATGTTCTATTTCCTACTATTAAATATAGCTCGTTACAAATTACGCTCAATAAATCGTTTTCATAATTACAGTCGAGCTAACTCGCTATCAATTACTATAATCAGGTTAAATAATGATAATTACCCACTATTTATAGAAGCAAGGTTAAGGTAATAATGTTTCGCATAGGCAAGAGACGCCCGGTTGTCACCACTGCGGCGACTGCCGTGATGTTGTTGCAGACACGGCGCTGCACACGTTGGCGGATTGCCCTGCCTGGACTTCGCAGCGCCGTGAGTTGGTCGCGGCAGTCGGAATTGTTGCTATCTCGCTCCCGGCCTTGGTTCAGTCTATGGTCCGGAGTGAGAGGTCGTGGAACGCCGTCGCCTCCTTCTGTGAGGAAGTTATTTCTATCAAGGAGGCGGTGGACCACTTAAACCCTCTTCCTAACATCAGAACCGGGCGCCAGAAGGCGCAGGACGACCTTCAGCCACCCTGAGGTTTTACCTGGGCGTGGTGGGCTTGGTGAGCCTGCCCACCACCTGTTCAGCACCAGGTCCGAGAGGCGGCGTGCGTGTTACCACGCGCGCCTCTGTGTCGTGTGTCCATCCCCCTTCAAGGGGACAGTAGGGTTAAGTGACCAAAGTGCCATTTTGTGAGTGGCCTTCCGTTTTTCGGCAGGCCGGATAACCTCGGCGGGGTCGCAATTGCATGTGAAAGTGATTCGCGCGACCTCGCCGACTCTGGTTATGTCGAGGAACACTGTGGTAGGTTTAGTCGGTATAACCGGGGGGGTATCTTTCCCCCGGTGAGCCCGACATAACTCTCCGTCGCCCCGCGGAGAGGTATGCGTCAAAGCATTCCACCGCGTAAAAAATAATAATAATAATAATAAAATGCTTTAATATAAAGTGTAGTTACTTAAAGGAGGGCGCTATCTTCTGAAACACGGCTCACGCTAGATCTAACTATAGGGTATTCACAACAAGAAGTAGTGTATTTTAAAAGCAATAAAACATTTTTACCTAAAAATAAAAAGTTTATGAAACTGGCAGCAACTTCATATAAGCAGACTTGCCTTACGAAAAGCTTCAATAAATATATAAAATAGTTTATTATCTACAATAATTATTAAACTAAAGAGTCTGTTTGCTTTACGCGATATTTTCAGAATCTATCAGTTTGTTGAAATCTTTTTCCGTCAGATAACATATTTAGTAAAGGGTTTATAGGCTATAATATCACGACCTACGGGCGCGGAACTGTAATATCAATTAAAGTGGGTGAAACAGTGGGGTATAACTAGTGTTGAATATAGCACTAACTCCCTTGATTGCGTCATCAAGGGTGTATGTTGTAAATGTGACTGCTGTGCATCTCTAGGTCTCGGGTTCGATAATTGCGTCGGACAAAGTGTTATTGGGTATTGTATATTACATCCACATAACGCCAACTGTGGTTATAGATCCCACTTAAAAGAAACCGAGCCTATTCGATTGCTTTTTATCTAGCTCAATTCCAAACTGCTACTGACAATTTCTTGCCTGATCCGAGCATGAAACTCAAAACCTCGTGAACAGCAGTCGCATCTACTAACGCTGCGCCACCGAGGCAGTTTAGTCAGGCCATATTTCAGACTGACATATTCCTCTCCTATCTTAAAACTTAGACAGTTTCAACACACCCACACTTCATTTACCGCTTTAAGATAGTACATAATATATTAAACGTATAATCAAAACAGTAGCGGTATTGTTACATCGCCAGTAGAGTGTGACGATTCAGATTCGCGGCCCACTGCCTCCAAACCGCGTAGTAAACCCGTACAGACTTATGTAGAACAGCTAGAAACTAACAGCCGGTTATAATCAGCGGTTCTGTTTGATAATTCAATGTACTAATCGTATTATTGATTGCACGGTAGTAGTTTAAGGTCTGGTTACTATACTTAAGAAACATGTCGTTTATATGCTGAGTCTGGGTCTTTGTTTTCGTTGTATAAGTATTTGTAAAGTCGCTCGCTATACGAGGTAGATTATATTTTTAAAAGTAAACCACGCAAATACTATACTTTTCTTCTGATTGATTTGTCACCTTTGTATTGCTGGACACGGCAACAGGTAAATGTAAATTCAGACTAATAAATGTATCCTTGATGATCATAGGTCTTACTTTGTAACTTATGCATGATAACGATTCACGCCTGTAGATACCTGAAGGCAACAGTATATTAGCACATCTTGTCAACTATGTTTTAAATTCCTAGATAGTAGCGACCGATCGATTCCAGGGAAGGGCGTTATAGGGATTTTATGACAAAAAATTTCACTAGGACGGAGTCTGGAACTGTGCTTGGGCAACGATAATAGGCTTGCCTCGTATTTCATGGGGCTTAAAACCATAGCAAAATTTTATTAGATATATAATAATAATAATGTTTATTTCATCTCCATAAATTACATCACGTTATACAGTAGGTATATATGTATTATTGACACGAACAATTGTCAGTAATAAGAACCTCCTCGTTATCCTTGGTTCCAAGAGATGGAATCCCATAGGGAATTCATAGTAACGATGTTGAGACTACGTTTCGGGCGTAAACCATCAATTAAATTTGCACACTTGATGGGAAAAATGATTCACCGAACTGCCCTACTTGTCATACAATTGATGATATCCAACATGTGTTGTGTGAGTGCGCCCGGACCGAGGCTCAACGTCGACAATTAATGACGTCTGGATACGATGTTGGAACTTGTAACAGCAAACTGGCTTCCCCTTCCTCGGAGGGGGGCAAGAACCTGTGTACAATATACTCGTCAAGAAGAGCAAGTATTAAGCAGCACAACATTGTTATATGTTTTTACGGGGGCGTCATCGTCAAAATTGACGAAGGCCCTACAAAAAAAGGAGAACAAAAAAAATGTATGTGATATATTATAAAATACGGATATGTTTCAGATCTTATGAAATATAGAAGCTAATTACATAAGGTTTATAACCATAGTTGACAAAATGTGGGTTTAATTCATCTCTGCTTAACCCTTCGGGGATATAAACGTGAGACTACGTATGTAATAAAAACTGGCTAACTGTATAAGGCCTGCGCCATTGTTGAGTGTTACGGAACACTCCGTGCGTCTAACACTTGATAGATATAAGATAGTTACAGTGATAAATCAGCAGGGAAGTAATGAGCCGTGTCTTGCTCTACTCAGCTAATTCATTTAACTAAGAGGAAATAAACATACCGTTCTGCGTTGTTCTGTGTCGGTTGCATTTTATTCTAAAGGTATTAGAAGTACAACAGTTTCTGTTAGTGACAAATTGAATCATCATCATTCGAATAATCAACTAAGCAATTTGCATTATCTGAAATATTGAATTCGAATGCGTGTTAATTTAGTATTTTATTATGTCGCCTATTTGTCTTTTGATTTACATATTATACCGACTTAGATTTTATTTAATTAAATATTTGAAGACTTAAAACAGTTATACTTACTGTCCCTCATGAAATTAATTCCGTCGTGCAATTGAATAAAAGGATAAAACATATGGCCGAAGATAAAAATAAGGTCGTCACTATTTTCTTCTATTCATGGAAATCATAGACCGACCAAGTATGATTTATCAATAATGTCATCAAGACGAATTTCGATTATTTGATTAGGATTAGAATTATTAGCAGTGACAACGAATTGATTAACATTTTCGAATATTCGAATTGCTTTTTCCCTCGCAATTGCACATTTAGTCTATTTAAACCAGCTTGCTAATTATCGTTGATAGGTAACCTAAGTATTGTCTAACGAAGTGATTACCTAGTACTTATTTCGCCTGTCTTGCTACGCAACTCCTAGCACGATTGCTTTATAGTGATTAGCAGAACTGTGTCAGTACCGTGTGTTGTAAGTTGATTGGACTACCTCTTGTATGTAGATAGTGTTACCTAGCGGTAACATCATGATATGTTTTACGAGTATGCAAATACTCGATAATCAATACTTGTTAGTTAAATGCTAGATACTTTCGTAGCTGGCCTTATTATTACAGTAAACTATAGCAGTAAAACCTGGACTAGCTTTTAAGTGGTCACCTCGCCACTCCCATTACGTACAGTGCTATAGATTCTATTGCCACACATAAGAAGTGTGATCCACAAGTCGCCCGTGATACAGAGATTATTCTTCGTAAGGGTAAGTTGTCTTTAAATAATAATAATCTCTATTGACATAAAGTAGATACAATTTCGGTACAGGTCTCTACAGGACTATGTTGCAAGTGCCAGTTACAAATAAAAAAGTATATTGCTACTTCTCGCTTCCTCATCACGGATACGTAGAGGAGATTAAAAACGCTGCCCACCCTAAGACCACATGGTCTTTATTAATATAAGTGTGACTGCAGGTCTAAAATCTACCTCGTACCAAAGCTATTCCGGACATAAAGCAATTCATGGGTAAGGGATATCGAATTTGATAAACTATTTATTCTCTCAACAATAAAACTTTTGCACTAGGAATCATTCCTGTGCCGTAGCGGCCTTTACTAACATTCAAACAACGGTCACAAAGAACACATAGATTCAGAACAGTGCAACTATTTGAAACTAAATCCATTTTTTGTCGAGTTAGGGGATCGAGCCCGGAACGGCATAGAAGCAGTGGCGCACTTAAGGCGACTTAAACTTTCGTGCTGTTAACCGTAATACACATTTTTCTTACAAAAATAAAGAGTATTTATATATAAAATCATATTTACATTGTAAACATAGTTTTTTACAGAAAATGTAATGGCCATTGTACCACACACAACATTGATAAAGAAAAGTTATATTTTTACTCTGCATATGTAGTTTTCAATACCTTTTCATACACATCAAAAATGTATTTTTCTGTGTGCCTTTGAATTCGCATGAAACGCAACCTCAATCCCAACTATGGATGGTACAGTCGTATTTAAAGCAGATTGTTTGTTTAGGTCGATACGTAAAGGAGGTCATTAAATTTCAGAATATTTTATTTAGGTAATATGAAAGTGGTCTTCATACCAAAAATTCAAAAGGAAAGGATAATAGGACGAAGCCGGCCTTTTGTGCTATTGCGTAAAAGATAAAATTTTAAGAAATCTATACAGAAATATTATTAATAAGCTTTCTGGAGCCTTTCTGGAGTCTTAGAAAAATAACTTCTACTACCTATTTATTTATTAAAAATGCTGCCTACCAAATGTTAAATATAATGGCTTAGGTATTGTATTCAAAATGGAAATAATGTATCAGAAAACTAGTAAGTGGCGACCTCTGCTAATTATTTCGTGACATTACGGATAAGCAGACTTACCCTGGCAAATATAAACGTCTTACAGGTATGTGGAATAGAAACTCTGTTACTCTATTTCGCCTGGCGAGTACCTCTAAGGATACTTAGAGGTACTCACCATTATTCATACCATCACCAAATAATTGGCAACAGCGGGTTCCTATCTTTAGAGAAAGTTATTAGTCAGTACACGCGAGTAACCTGAAGGAAATTGCTTGGATAGCCTGGATGCAACAGGCGGAAGATTGTTATGTCACAAATTGCGAGAATCCAGCAATGAACTGCGAAAAGCTAATCAACTTTGCAAGTGAAACCACACCACCACTGCTTGGCACGACATTATTAAGCAACTTGGCAAATTTGCATTTGAACCAGTTAGTGATTAAGATCTAAAAGATTCATCTTTTAAAATATCATACCAAATGGGTATCAACATAAGATCAAACTGACTTTATATTATTTTTACCACAACGTCTAGCACATCCAACATTTAAAACAACATCACCCGCAAACGACATAACAATAAGTGGCTATGATATAATCCAATTATCGGTACCGATACGCCGACATTGTCATAGAACAAAAGAGTATCCACGTCAAAATTTTAAAATAAATTCCTCTTTGTGAATGAGAATTTCTCGTGTGAATGTCGTCGTTATTGTCAGAAAAATCAATATGTATATAAATTATATGATTCCAAATAGTTAAACGTATTGGGTAAGCACTAAATTAATTAACTTTTTTAGCAGATTTAAGATCTGATGTCTGATATCTTGGAGTTAACGCTTACCATACCATAGTTCCCTGTGCAGTAATCTAGGACACGGTCTATTTCTTTGTGAAGTTTTATCCAAATCTGTTTTACGGTTTACGCGTAATTAGGTGACAAACATCTTAACAATCTTTTACATTTATAATAGTATGAAGAGGTCCCCGCGACCTAGCCCTTAGAGCTTATTAGTCTTAAATACTGGTTTAACACCGTATATGTTTGTTTTAATAATATAATATAAAATATTAATAATCTCGTCCCCATCGAAACAAGAAGCCTTAAAGCAAATCTTTAAGGCCGGTATAAAAATAAACATATACGGAGTTAAACCAGTCGGCGGTGATATCTAGCGACAGTTGCGCGCTTCCGCCTGGCCCACTGACCGACCGTTATTAAATTATGTGCCGACTGACTCTGCTTTATTCACACGAATAACGTGCTCTTTGTGTACTCAGTTTATACATACAATGTCTGATCGTCCAGAACTGCAGTTGCAAGACTCAAAATAATAGTAACAGTTCGAAATCAGTTGGTGCTTATGTTTGGAGCCAATTATGAGATTCCAGGCCAAAACTGTCTTTGGAATGTTATATTTTTGAATTAACGGATATAATTCTCAATAGGATACAGATATATATTGTGATAGGTAGCAATAAGCTCGCTGTCCGTTGCATGGGTCTCCAGGATTCAATCTGGAGCTACCTGATTGAAAACGTACCGCCGCTATATAGAAGATAGCATCAAACAACCTAGTGTTGTATTCCTGTGGCAAATAGGGTTGCCAAACTCTTTGAAGAAACCAGTATGATGTTAAACCCTTACGCAGACAACATAGTTACCCTCTTTTTAATTGTAACTCTCATTTACTCGGTATCACGCAAATTATAACATCGGATCTTTCAAGCATCTATATCTATTAATAAATTAATAAACATCTAATCCCACCTACACTTTCATTGCTGTAGCACCTCTATAACCATCATCATAAGTGGTGGCTAAGGGAACACCGTCTTTAGGCACTCGTGAACGGGAAAACTTAACAACTTGAAACCCGCAAAAAATTCAACCAGAAATATCCTAACTTTATATTATAAATGCGATTATGAGTTTGTCTGTTACGGTTTAACGCCTTAAATACTAGACCGATCATCATGAAATTTCGCATATTAAGAAAAGGACATAGGGTACTTTTCATCCAGAAAATAAGTACTGTTCCCGAGGAAAATTTAGCGACAAAATCTGCATTAACGCGAGCTAAGCCACGGACAAAATTTACTATAGAAAAGGTTTGAAAAATGGTTCTACTTTGTAGCAAGAGTTTATAGGCAACGATAATCGCTTACAACTAGGTGTGACGTAGGCTTGTTTTCCACAACAGTATTTAATAAAAGAAGAGTAAGCAGTTGACATTTCCATTCAATCCACTACTCATTGCTTCATGGATATTCATCGAACATTGCGTGACCTGAATCCACTCCATTGAATAAACAAAACATATAGGAAAATCCTACAGGAGTCCGTCCTACAAAGAGATTTCCACGAAGCGTACATTAGCACTGAGTACTGTAATAAAGCTTTATACGATAGAGCCGTATGCCTATGTTAATAATAGAATCGAGAGTGGTCGAAGCATTGACTTGCGATCTAAAGGTCATGGGTTTTGATTTTTAATCCATTGCACTATGGACGTATAGCCGAAGTAGTAACATAATCAATTAGCTAATACATATAATAATAACAGCCCTGTATTAAACCGCGCCACGGCTTGAGCCTCTTCTCAGAGAATATTTTGAAACCCAAATTACTTTTGATTATAAAATAATATTATGTTAAAGATTACTGTTACAAATACCTACTGGTCTGAAGTTAGAATCCCAGATCAGTTTTTAGGTTTTTATTCGAAAACCCTCAGTCTTAGTATATATACCTTCATATATATATACAGGGTGATTTTGAAATCGTGTAATTCCTTTTAACCACGCATTCTACTGGTGATATAGAATAATCCTGACCATATTTTTATTTAATTAGAATTATTTTTTTGAAAAATTATTGTTCCGTTTTTTTCGTGAAATGGTATCAGATAGTCAAATGTTAACCAACCGAGGCAATTTTAATATTTTACTAATTAAAATAAAAAAACATATTAATAATTAATGTCGTAAATAATAACGGGCGGTCCTTTTTATTGCCCCTTATTATTTACGACATCAGTTATTGTTATGTTATTATTTTTAAATTAGTAAAATATTAAGATTGTGTCAGGTGGTTAAAATATGACTATTTGAAATCATTTCATGAAAAAAATCTGTACTCTAATTTTGCCGAAACCATTATTCTAATTAAGAAAAAATATGTTCAGGGTTATTCTATATCACCAGTAGAATGCGTGGTTAAAAGGAATTACACGATTTCAAAATCACCCTGTATATATACATATATAATTTTAAAAGTTAATTCCTAATTGGCTTTAACGTTACTAACTGAAACCAGCGCTATTTCTACTACCGTAAAACAAAAACGAATGTTTATTTCTATACAAAACACCATCATAAGATACACGCGACACAATTTCCTAGACTATAAAACCAATATCCTATAAATAAAAGATAATTTTCATCGTGTTTACTTCCACGTCAATACAGTACCGTACAACTAATAATTTTCTTTTTGAAATTAAACACTTTATACGGATTTTATCGCGTTGTTTATTTTACTTTAAACACTGTTATTACATAATTTTGAAAACTCTAACACTACTATTATTGAATTTTACTACTATTTAAGCTATATATTTTTTCTAATTAAATCTATTTGTATTTAAGTTTACACTTTGCCCCGACGTTTCGGTTGCTTTACAGCAGCCATGTTCACGGGGAGACTGGCATGGCTGCTGTAAAGCAACCGAAACGTCGGGGCAAAGTGTAAACTTAAATACAAATAGATTTAATTAGAAAAAATATATAGCTTAAATAGTAGTAAAATTCAATAATAGTAGTGTTAGAGTTTTCAAAATTATGTAATAACAGTGTTTAAAGTAAAATAAACAACGCGATAAAATCCGTATAAAGTGTTTAATTTCAATGTATAACATTCGCGTAAACATAAGACAATATTATAATAATTTTCTATTCACAGAATTACTCAACTCTTATATTTTATATATACTATTAAAATACGTAATTACGTGAATAACAATACAGGAAGAGAGCGGTTTATTTGAGTTACAACATTTTTCTTGGAAGCTTGTTTATTCCCTAAAGGTCAAAGAAAATGTTCGGGAGCCGATCTTCCTTAAAAATTCTTTTGTATAAATGTTATTTTATTAGCAGCTTGACTTTTAAACTATTACGAGAGGAGAAGAATCCACCACACACCCTGGGTTTGATTTATTGTCCATCACTGGAGTACCTACTTGACTTCGGTATTGTCAAACTTTTTCTATTGCTATTTAGTTGGGGTGGCTAATTCCTAGGGTACGTAATAGGTATCTCTTTTCGCAATTTCTTTATCAAAATCGATTGTCACGAAGAAACACTTATCTTAATTCTAAAAAATACTAATCTAGTATTAACTCTTTCAGCTATACTAAATGCTTATCTTAGCGATTCAAGCTAAGGTACCTTAGCTGGTTTAGTATCTAACCTAGTGGGCAGACCGTTAGAAAGTCACAGAGATCTCAAGTTCAATGTAAACCGCAAGTCGAAATTATGTGCGTTTTAAATAGTTAATTATCGCTCGCTTTAACGGTAATGAAATCCTAGATGAGTAAAGTTTTGTATCATGTTTGCCAAGAAGTATGGTTTGTCAACACTTCCCGTTCTTGTGTCCTTACGGTTCTTATCCTGCAAAGTGATCTGTGGCCAGCTGTGGAACAATTTATAAACAAAGCTGATGTTGTAATCAAACTTAAATAAAATGTAAGTATATATTTGAATGTAACTCAATCACGCGTAAACTGTTAAACGGATCTGGATGAAACTTGGCACGCAGCTGACCATGTACTGGATTAATATTAAAGAATAATTGTATACAAGTATCCTTCCCACGGGATTTAAGCGACCTGAGAAGCTTGTTATAAATATAATAAATATTTACTTCGTGCGACTTTATTTATGTAATAAAATAAAAGCGGCTTATTGGCTTTTATACTTTTGTTGGTCGCGATTCGATCCGGTATTACTTTGTCTTCTTTACTCTGATGATTCGACGTCAATGACCATCGGGCGTTTCGCAAAAATATTTTTATTTAACGGAGTTTATTGCCTTAAGTTCTTTGTATTTTAACTTGTATTATTTACGTATACCTATATCCTGTATATACAGGTAATTTACCGAAAGGTCAGGCAAAGGTACATATATGTACTTACATTAAACGGGTCTATTTTTTTTTTAACATATCAAATGCAGCACTTCATACTTCGCCGTCACAAATACCGAGGTAGTTTTAATTATTATTGTTATATTTATAAATGAACTAGTTTTATGTAGCTTCTTTTAATTTGGTGTGTTTTGGAATATTAGCCACCCGGGACTTCAACAGTATGAAATAAATTGACATGTGTAAACCGATTGCAATAAAATATGAACTGCAAGATATTCCAATTATCTTGTGTCATTTAAATATTATAAATGCAATATTTCTGTTACAACATTTTACATACACCTACAAAGAGTAAAATATAAAATAAATTATCTTTAACTGTGGCTTCTGATACTTCATAGCCTCTATTTATATTTAGGCTCAAATATTCTATGTATTTACATTAAAGTTACATGTTATTATATTTAATCTGTTAATTGCTGGAATGCCAGACATAATATTGAAAAACAATTGTGTCTGGCCGCCGGGCGGGCCACTGCACCTCAAGATGTTAAGTATACAAAAAAGGCCTGATTCAACTTCTATAATTTATTGATCAAACTTTAACGTTATAATTATTTCAACACCGTATCCTTGCTATGTATCCACGTGAAGCCCGCGCAGCTTATTCTCCACTTGACGCTCTGTTTAACGCCCCACGGCGATGTCTATCAACAGAAACTTAATTCGCTCCACAACTTTGCATAAGCCTCCTCTAAACATCTGAAGACTTTATTAATATAGACTTAGAATTAAATAGATCTATAATTGTGGTTGCAAACTAACAAAAACATTGGTTAAAGTTTATCAGAACAAAAGTAGTACATTTCTTTGTTGTGCATAAAATATGCAAACATTTAATCAATATTGAAAAATGATTTTGCTTAATAAATAGTAGCACGGTTGGAGAAGTAGGTACCATACAGGAACTCCGAGGCAACTATCGTGTGTTGTTCTTCTGTGATAATTAAGATTTCTAGGCTCCTTTATTAACGGATTTTAAGATTTTATTGTTGACAAGAAAGATTACTAATCCCCTAGAATTATTTTCCCACTGAGAGCAGTCCGTATTTAAAAGAACTGCAACACAGCAAGCTTATCCTATGCTGCAAGTGTCCATATATTATGCTACGGCAACCTTTAGCAGACGGCTCGTATATGTGTTGGCGACCTTGCTAGTATAAAAACTAGATTCACAACACATAGTAGCCTAACCTAAATTTCATTTCCTTGTATTATACCAGGAAACAAACCCAACACTACAAGATCAACATTCACAGCTCCAACACTAAATCGCCGAGACAATCAAATCAAAAAACCACTTACGTTATTAAATTCAACATTTACACTGCACAATACCAACTGCATACAAACACGTTTTCTTTTGTAATTTAACTTGGCAAACTTAGTACAAAATATAAGCGCGCATTATTTGTTGTTCCTAGCACTGCTGTGACTGTACAAACTAGTATCATATTATGTATTTCATAGTTGTTGTTAAACTTTGGTAAGCTGTATCGCCTTGTGAGCTGAGGACACCTAATAATCCGGTGTGAAATTATACTGCAATGCAGTTATACGAATGATTTAATGTTTTCTGCTTTCTACACACTACCGCGCGTATTACGATAGTTTATTGTTATCTCACAGTTAAATAAAACAGTCTAGACAGAGAGAGAGAGAGAGTTCATCTTAATACATACATCTGTGTAAGACCTTAGTTCCCAAAGTGGTCCAGGTGGACCCTCAGATGTCCACGGGAGACTCGACGAGGGTTCACAATTCGTAAGCGGGGGTCCACGAAAATTTATTTGCTTTCGATAGTGAAGAACTAAAATGTTGGCTTGACTTCATCTATCAATGTAGGCAGATAATATTTTAAGAAGCTCAGCGACTGTTACTTGTTTAAACGTCGGAAGACGGATATTTTGAGAAATACCAAGCGCTGAAGACCCGAAACTTTCTAAAAAAATAAAATAAACGTCAGCCCGTAGACATTTGATAAATCTTTTTATAACCCTATTTAACTTGGTCCGAATATACCGATTTTACTTGGCGGATTAAATTTCTACCTGCAGAGGGTCCACCGAAACCAGCAAAATTTTGAAAGTGGCGTATGACAAAAATAGTTTGGGTTCCTCTGGTCTAAGATTAGCCCAACATATAGCCAGCTATGTATTAAGTCCATCGCAATCGCATAAGGGCCTATTGCAATCACCAAGAACATTGCCAAGCTCCATCTTGCTGCTGAAGATCGCCTAACAGGAAAATACAATGACAGTCACAACGGTCAGAATCTGGACCCTAACCCAAAATCCCGTGGTTAGCCATAAACCCGATGTTATATGTGAGATTCAAAGAAGCAGTGACTTTCATAATCTCTCAAATAAATATTTCCTCATATTTATATCAACCTAACCAGTGTGGTGAACTTTAACCAACCAAACATTGTAACAATAAACTGCGGTAGATAAATAAGATACTTTAAAAATTATACATTCGAATTGAAAACCTCTTCCTTTTTAAAAGTTGGTTAAAAAGACATTATACTACTAACAGAACATTATTGGTTTTATCTTGCAGTAGTAGAGCTTCCTCTTATCTTTTTCGCTCTTCATATAGTTGTTTCATCCTTTGTGCAGGCGCCGCGTTTTAGCCATACTGCAGACCTGAATTGGTCACTCCATAATGTAAGCAATCGTCCGCCAGATATAACAGAGCGGCGATCTTTATTTTTTCAGAATTGCTAACGCGCGTGCTACCCTTCCATTTGACTATACCTTTGCTTGTAAGTTCTTATACCATCTTTTTAAGCCAATTGGTGTAACCCACTGCTTGGCAAATTCCTCTCAAACTCTAGACGTAGAATAAAATTATCCCTATTAGATTTCCAAATTTCTCTGTTGCTTTAATGATCAGCATCCAGTTACTTTCAAAAACATTCACGATATCCTCTTAGTCTTGACACGTTACCATCGGCAATTTTGGTAAATGCTTGTACCAGCTTTATAAATTTTTAAACTGTTAAAATATATAAAATATACACCTTGTACTTCAATTTGTATAAAAATCAACAACATAAATGAACACGCAATATCGTTTTCCAAACCAAACATCAAACTCTCGCAATAAATTGGATTCAAAGGGTAATAAGGCCTTGCAAAATCGAACAAAGTTCACTACGAGCTGACATTTAAAAGGGTTTATTTGCTTAATTTTTCCGACGCTCATAGAACTGTTATTGGACTAAACGTTGATTGGTCAGTCCGGGTTTAATTAAAACTAGTCAAAGCTTCCACTATGCGCTGAGGAATTGAATTAACGTATTCCAAATAAAGAATGGACTTCATAAAGATGAACCTTTGTATTTCGATCGAATTCAGTCAGGCAAAGAAAATTTAATTAAGTTATATAATAATACAAGGAGTTGTTTTCGGTAATGATTGCCAACTTGAAATGAATTAGTGGTTTTATAAACTATGTAATATTACGCCTAGGTATATATCGCTAAGGTGGTAAGGAGTTGTACAACACTCAGGGTTTCCTTTTTCAGGATTTTTTTCTATGGCCATCTACCGAAGTAAGAGTTAGTAATACCGACGCTTTTGTCTGAGAATCGACTCGCGAAAATAATATATTCAATTTGACTAATAGGTGATATGGAAATATTTCGAAACCGAATTTCAATAATGTATTTCATTTATAACGCGGCTTACAAGAACACCAAAGGAATACCATGACTTTAACTACTTTAATTGCCAGCATGTATACCCATAAATGTTGGTTAACGCAACTTCGTAGCCGCGAGTGGTGCTCTTAGAAAATGTATGGTAAGATAGACTGATGATAAAAGTTCGAGATGCGTCTACTGGTTGAAAACCCATGGCACACTCTTTGTTCTTAATAGTCTAGTCCGATTCTTTATCAAATTTTACCCCAATATTAATTGACTTAGGAATATATGTATCTTGCTACTCCTTCAAGGTTTCGTTTATTTATAGAAAGTTTTAATTACTTTAAAGTTACGTCTGGCCTTCCTAGTTAGACATATAGATATGACCGTTTATAAAACTCATAAGCCTTCATATTCAATTCCCTGTTTAGAGAAAACTGCTATTTCATGATTACTATATAGAAATCTTAGTTAAGTCTAAAACGTGAGGTGAAACCTAAGCGCCTCGACTTGCAAAGCTAAAACTTAATAATATTTCTGCTACTGTCTCATACATGCATAATCCTGACATAATTTCGAGAAATTCGAACAATATTGTCTCGAAAACCGATGCTTTGAGCTCCCAGAAGTGCACTTAGACACCTCACTAATACGTATGTAGATGTTCTAGACGCGGCAACGCTGAGCCGTTGAGGAGTTGAGCTGTAAAAGCCCTGTCTATGAATATTCAGTGACGTCAGTATACGTTACAGTTACAAGTTTAATACCTTGCACCTGTGTACACGTGTTTAGTTTGCATCCGTCTTGTTTTACTTTGAAAATATCAGCCAAGTATAGGTGAGGGTTATCGAAAGTTTTGAAACTTTATGCGCATGTTTAGAACTGCTACTGCAGTAAGGGTAAACAAATAATATCGTAAAATACATGTTATTGGTGCATTCTAAAAGATATACTGTTTATGCACCTCTTGTAATCGTTTGCCTATGTTTTAGTCTCACGTTTTAGAAAACGAGCGTTTTGACGTCAAGCGGTTAAGATATCGCCCGCTATGCTGCTGCTCAGAAAGAAGGACCAAATCTCAATCGCCCGACAATCAAACTAGTTTAAATGGGTATTTACATATTATGTAAATGGTCATAAATATCTCACAAGATCACCGAGATAGTCATAGATAATTATGATTACTTACAATGTCAAACACGCAATGCATTTTTGGAAATCAGGTTCGTCAGAAATGCAAACACACAAAAAGTCACCACAATCCACATTTTATTATTATATACGCTAATTTTAAACTTTTAGTTCCTACTTACTACTTAATAAAGTTTATTTAAAAACTAAGCCAGTATATTCTAAAACAAATGAAACATACAGCCATTTAAAAGTATAAACTATTTAATTATACGTCCGAATAAGCAAAGCTTATACCATCTTTGTGATACGCATATACCAGTTATATGTCACTCCAACCTCATCGTTAGACACGTACGTATAACCAAACATCTCAAAGACATATTGTGTCTACGACATTAAGCCCGATGTACACAAACACAATAGATTCACAATTAATCTATATTCAGCTTCCGTCAATTGGAATACGTAATAGGCTTTTAACATATCTAATGTATTGATCAGCCCCTCATATAGTAGGGACAAAGGCCTAAGACCCGGCATACACTAAAGCGAAGGTCTATAGAGAGACGCTTTATAAATAATCAATATGATATCGTTTTCCTCACATCTTCTTAGCTTTGATACATCTTTAGTAGAGATGTAACATTTTAATTGTGGACAATGCAGATTAGATAGTAGTATAGACGAGAGCGGGGTGTAGCGCAAGGCAGGGAAAAAAATTTGCGGCTTCAAGCAGTACGCATTTTCTCTCCGTTTTAGTGGAAACAACGTTTTTTAAGTGTTAGGCGGTACCCGAAATATATGGCAATGCCAGGGGCTATAAGTCACGTGATGAATTTGCAATGAAGAAGCCATTGTAATGTCGCATGAAGCAAAAACCGCACCTATAGCACGATGGTCAAAGTCCTGGAAATCTTTATAACAACTTATCGTAAGCAGGTATCTGCCATAAGTTTGTTTGTCTGCGTTTTCTGTACGTTAAAGACACCTCCCTTTTTAGTTAAACTTTTCCAGTATGAGTGACTGTTTGATTTGTTGTTGATGTCCATTTGGACATCCCTCTCTAAACAATTATGCTCGTTACACCGCTCATCTTATCTCCTTCATTGACCGATTTGGTGGATACCCGTCTTAACGCAGTGGACTGCTTTTGTTCCGTCATCTTTTTGTTCCCGGTTACATCGATGGCCGATTTTAGTTGGTGACCCCTATTCCACCGATTCAATGCACACTTCCATCCGATTCTGGCGTCTTTGATAGTGACTCACTTGTTTGTTCCATACGTTCCACCAATTTGACGCTGACAAATTAATCTTATAAAAAAGGATGCAAATCGACATCATTTACTTATGTGTGACTATCCCTTGTGTAATAAAAAATGTTATCTTGGTTGTATGTATGTTGTATAGGCTTTAATTTGAGATAAGTTAAGAAGCAAACTCAATTCGGTAAACAGGGATAAAATATGTCACTAACGTGAGATTTCTATAAAGTTGTCAAAATGCTGTTTAAAACTCTATGTACTACCTGTGTTGTAATAAAAATATAAAAGTGACAATAATTGATTAAAATTGTATTTCATCCAATTATTGTCACGTGTTTAACTGCGTGCGTTAATTTAAAGTATTTCCACACACGAATAACGTTTAATAAAAACAACAGCACGTTTAACGTTATTTTATAACGATATGCCAACAGCACTTTCATTTTACTCTCAAGAGAGTTTTCACAAGAGAAAATATGCTTTCAGCATAAAACGTCATAACGTTTATACAGTCAATGAATGCATGCGTTGGACACGAGTATGGCACTAAAAACTATAAAATATGCAGTACGGAGTGCGGAGATAAAAGTCTGCTGTGTACCATTTTAACAATCGGGTCGACATATAAATTTTTACTATGTCAACCCTCCCGAGGCACCCAGTTGCATTTTTAAGGACGGACCAAAGTGATAGAGCTGAGAATTTGTCGGTTTTATTGGTCTCGTATACAGACATCAATGTATTGAATTTTTATAAAGGGTTTATATAGTTTGAAACGACTACTCTTGCAAATAAACCGAATGATAAACTCGTACACGTAGTTCGCGCGAGTAGCATGCGCATATAGATCACACCAGCTGCTTGCGTCGTGTACAAGCGATGCCCGCAACAAAAACATTATTTGCTCTATTCACCTATAATTTTCTCGTTCTTACTTCCACTCACTCGCAATCCATAACATTTTGTAATATTAATACCACCGTCCGCTTGCTAAAATGTTAAGTAGATAAAAACATTTTTCGTGTTGGCAAACTTGGGATAAGGGATGCCCCTAATGTTTCATTGTTTGTTTCGACTGGCCGGTGTACATTTCAT
The DNA here is from genome assembly GCA_963675205.1 of Catocala nupta. Lineage (NCBI taxonomy): Eukaryota > Metazoa > Arthropoda > Insecta > Lepidoptera > Erebidae > Catocala > Catocala nupta. The sequence continues at coordinate 24,712,534 of OY776087.1, forward strand.
TCTTGTTTATTTTGCACAATTAACTTGTAAATATGCCTATACAAGGTTGTCTGTTAAGCAACATGTACATATACTTTTGTTTTCGTGTTTATATTAGGGTTGTGAAAATAAATACAATTTGATCTGTCTGTTTGATAAGTAAGATGAAGGAGAGCTTGTCTAATAATTTTAGCCTAACTATGGGACGACAACCTTCGCGCAGGTTTCCTTGTTTCCTTGTACGTAGGGTGGGTATTTTTATTTAAATAAAGCCTGGAACTACAAACACTCTTTTTGATAGTGAATGTTACAGTAACTTATGGATGCTTACACACTGAGGTATCATTCACATCTGCAAGTAAAAGTCGCTGCACTTTGATTTACATGCACCTGCTAGCTGCTGGCAATAAAGTGCCAGAGTTTATTTTATTTCAGTGCATAGTATTTTCTAATTTATACATAATGATTGATTCTGAATGAGATTTTGCATACTACTGTGTTGTAGAAACATGATGGATTAAAATTGTATGTAACATTTTTGTACCGTGTGTAGCAAATAAATAAAAGTGAAATGTAGATGGAACTATAGTGCAGTATAGTCATGTCTCCTTACAAGAGACCAGTCTATTAGTTTTGTCCAGTAAACAAAAATTCCAGAGTCCTATACCTAAATCTATATGCCATGCCTTTTCTTGCATCGCATCTCTAATTATTTTTCTCTCAATCACAATCACGATCTCGATCGCTAGTGCATCAAGCAGAACATATACTTGCCTTAACTATTGTCAAATAAAAAGTCATAAGGAACTGCGAAAGCCCTACTCAAACACAACAGAAAGTTTACTAGCGATATTCTTTGGGATAAATGATGTCACTTCCCCTATATACTACTCTACGTTTGAGAAAAGATGCTCATTCAAATCCGTCTATACCAGCTGCTTTATAAAATACAATTCGTATTCTACATCGACAGTAGCCCTGTTATACATAATACATATATAGGTCTGGGGTGGACAAAGTTAGAGAAAGCCTTGGATGACCGCCAGTGAATACATTATCGATGTAAAACCTAACTTTCCATTCAAATATTCACGTGCGATGATATCTTTCGATTTTTCTAAAGAAAAGAAAAGATTTGTGGAAATCTTTGTACACATTGAGAATGCGATATGTATACACAGCTCTATTCTTGTATTTTTGTCAATTAGCATAAAAAATAAGTGTTCCTTTGGCGCACATTTCTATCTTTGTTGATATTTAAATGTATTTTCATTTTTCATAAAGAAAAATGAAAGAAAATATATTAAGTGGTTACATATATGACGCACACATTCATTAAATTATACGTAAGAAAAATAAACAAAAAATATATAATGTATATGTGTGTGGAAAACCTTGGGGCAGACCTATGTCCTGTCTTTTGGCTGAGATGATGATATATATAACAACAAACAATTTTAATGTACTCCAGTCAGAACTTCGGTCACGTCGGTCAATCTTGATGGAGACTGGCCATCCATGCAGGAGATATTATAGTCCACAAGTGGGTACGCAAACACAAGTGCACTCTTTGTTCTGTAAGTTTCATAATTCAGTGCGATGACACAATGCACGGGGGTGTGCAATACCGCCAACTTATTAACGCCGGGGTGCTATTGAGAAATTTATGGTCAAAATATTCAACAACTTTTACTTGGCCCGGCCCCGGGATTCAAATCCATACACAACAGTTTCTTTCACTACCTCTGCGCCACCGACTTCGACAAATATAAGCAGTATAAAGAAACAAATTCGGGAAAGTAGAAGGGTGAGCTGTGATGTTATCAACTTTTAGACAACGTGACTCTAATGTATGTATCAAGTATAAAAGTTTATATTAAAAGTAAATAAGTTTTTATGCGGTATTTGTGGGACCTCCCTGTTTAATATACGACGCAGTTAAAATCCTCTTCGTATCCATTAAATATAGGAAGTGTTAGTTGACGTCTGTGCACTCTTTTAACTGAGTTTCAGTTTAAATGCTTTTGATAAAACTTGTTTTAACGTTTTAACTGAATTTATGAGGTACTATTAGATTCAGCCCGCGACTTAATCCGTATGAATCCCTCAAAACACGTTACAGAGTTTAAATACATATTAGTTTGGGTGTCGTTGTTTCAGTTAGCGCTTACGCGAGTGATCTTGGTTTCAATACAAAAGACACAATCTATTAAGTATACCTAATACAGCTTACCTACCTGTAACAACGACAAGACAAAAGAGATACTTTATGTCTTGCCTTAAACGTTGAGTTAAACAAGCATCAAGCTAAGTTCTTGACATTATTCCAAGAGTTTAAACGAACATTATCTTAATCACCGTTTTTACTTAAGTTAAGCAAAGCTTAAATATTTATTAAAACTTTTACTCGAAATAAGGCCTAATTTAAATATTGTTCAAGTTGGAAAACCTTATTATTCAATAGGTTTAGACAGCGTCAAGGTCAAAAGGCTTAGTGAAAACGGTCAAAAGAATTAAATATTTTTAAACATCTACTACTTTATAGTAGCGATATGCGGCTGTCGATTAAACTATTTATTTATTTCATGCATACAAGTCTACAAAGGTAGCTTACATTACAAAATTTATACCACAATACATAATTCATATTTATCAATTTACAATTTTAGAGTAGTAGAGCCTCGCTGATTTCAGCATAAATGGGCCGGCTCGACCGAGGAAGGACTACCTTCTCACAGAATATCGACGTGAAATAGCAGTATTCCTACTGTTGTGTTTCGTTCGATGAGTGAGAGTGCCACTTTCCCTCTTCCCACTCGCTCCAGCTAAAGGGTCGGCAACGCGCAAGTAATGCCTCTTGTGTTGCAGGCGTCCATAGGCTACGGTGACCACTTACCATCAGGTGGGCCGTATGCTGGTTTGCCACCTAAGTTGTATTAAAAAGAAGGTACTAATATAATAAAGAGGAAAACGATTTGATTTTTTGTTTGTTTGTAACGATTTAACTCAAAAAGTACTTAACCGATTTTAAAATTCTTTCTCCATTAGAAAGCTATATTATCACCAAATAAGATAAGCTATATATTATTTAAAAAAAAGTACTGTTACTATCATAATCTAACCTAACCTACTTATACGCGAGCGAAGCCGCAGGCAAAAAGCTAGTATTTCAATATAGACATATCGAATCTGTGACAAATTTACAAAAATACTAATTTTGTGACCACGAACGCAAACATTCGAATGTCAAATCTTTTTCAATCTCAAAGTAATTGAAATGTATTCGGATGCAATCATTATTCTTATGTGTTACATGTTGATTCATTATGTATTACCAATGTTTTAAGTATAAAGTGAAGTCCTAATGCAAAGCAAATTAGTAATTTGTGCTCTAAGGACCCGTGCACCTACAAGAACAATACAACTTAGTAAGATAATAGCAGATAATCCTAACTTCCTAACTAATATTATATGATGCAAGTTTCTTTATTTGTTTGTTACGCTTTGGTGCCTTAAGTGCTGGACGAATCATCATGAAATTTCACTTACATGTTGTAAGGGGTACAAAAAAGGACATAGGGTATAATATTTAGCAAATAAATTGTATTGGAAACTTATTCTGATTGAACCGAGCATTAATCGAATAACACATCTATAAACTTACACTTGTATGTCGCCGAACGGTAGACAGAGTTGTATTAAGTAAAATCACAATGATTAGAGTTTCTAGGCTCCGTAAAGATATGAGAGAACCAATGTGGTCTATGTCCCTTGTCCTGCCAACAAATAGTATCCTTTATTTAAAATGATGGTAACGCGTGGGTTATGTCTATGGTATTACAAAAGCTACCGTTACCTCTCACTACAAGGGGAACCGCGTGCTTATTTTTATAGTGGTACAAAAAATCTATTTAAATCTCTGAGCCGTTCGTTCAATCATTTCTATCCCAAACTTTACAGTTGTTTCTTAACTTCTACGAAGACTTCAATACGCCATTAAAAATTAAAACATAATATAACTAAATAAAAAAACAAAACCAAATTAGGCCATCTTGCAAACAGGCTCCGCGTGGCGAAACCGTGTAAATCAAAAATTAAAAATTTTTGATATAACATTATCGGATCGCGTGCGCCCGCCGAGCCGTGAACACGTAACCCTGTTACCCATCAGTACCGAGGTACCGTGCTAACGGGCCGGTCTACTGCATCACTCGTGTAGCCCGCAGTACAGTATACACGGTGTTACAGAATTGTCATGACTTTCCTAAAATAATACAGCATGGTGTCCTAAGAGGAATTTAGAAAACATTTTGCTGTCTCAGCAACGAGCGCTGATACCCTTGTTTTATCGTTCATAGACGCATACATCTAAGTCTAATACTAGAAGACTAATAATAGAATATTAGTCAAAACCCATGTCAAGTAATTTGATTGGCTGTTATATTTAGTTACATTTGCGGTAAATAAGTCGGCCAATCACAGCAGTTGATGACCATGCGTATGAATGTCTGTTTAGTCATACGCTTGTTTATCATCTTTATAAAAATATTGATGGATTAATATTTGTAACGTTGTATTAGAATCAAGATCCCAGACAGTGATAAGCGGCAACGTGGTAGGCCAAAACGTCGATGGCAAGACGAATTAACTTACAACAGGAGAGACTGGTGCAAACTAGCGCATAATAGGTATATGTGGAAAAGCGGAAAGGAGGCCTTTGCCCTGCAGTGGGACAATACAGGCTGAAAATAAATAAATAAATTAGAATTATAAGCCCACATAAGTCGTCATTTACGTACACAATAAAATCAATCCGGTATCCCGGAATTAAAGAACATCAGTGGCAATAAACTTTAAGAATATATTTACAATCAAAATATTATGCATTTAACTAAGTACGAGTATAAAAAAATACTAAAATAAATCATTATTTAGGGTCTCAGTTTGCTAACATAATCGATGTATTAATTGAGCAATATGTCATTTATTAAACGGTTTTATTTTGACCAAAAAGCATAATGCCCAATATTTTTATTTATATTAAATAATGTTATTGACATAGCTATTACACATACAGATATATATTTTAATGCGCCTTCATCAGTATAGGTCTTAACCTGGCTTCCCTCCAGAACTTTTGTTCTAATCAGATGGTTTTTGCCTAGGTGTTTCCCTGCCGACTTCTAATTCACGTTCGCCTTATATACTTCCTTAATTTTGTAAATCTTATCGTATTTTATTTTATACAATAACCTAAAGAACTTATATTTGTGTTACATAAGTGATCATTATTCAGAAAATACAACAGTTTTCCACCACACAGTATTTTGCTTTATTCCCTCTTATCACTTGCTTAATACCTACGCGTTCGTCGGTTGAAGGTTGTCTTTATCTGGCACTTCGCCAAAACATTTTTTATATCATCAGATAATGTTCGCACCAATTTAAGAAATCATTAAAGAAAATGCAGCGCCATCAAACCTTATTGATCCGTGAATTTTCGTTATTGATTTTTTATTTTTTAGTTAATTGGTTCTCGATACCCACGTTTACGTGGGACGTAAAACAATAATTTGCAGAATGTTGTTGTACCTAATACACCTCTGCCGATCCCTTCCGGGATATACATATAGCATATACAGTCATACATATAGCAGTCTACGTAAAATAGAAATAAAGAAATAAAAATATGCAGTTATTTTTTGCAGCCTTATTAGGATCGCAGTCACGTCCAGATGAATAAAATCATTAAAATAATCGCGTAAAGTATTAAACTCGCGCCGGCCGGTAACGGGACGTCTCAGTGCCGGCTATAACCGCAGCGCCACACAAAATCGTGCCAACTGCACTTTACGTACCGCGATGCAAAATACTATCACCGATTGCATTTATCTAACTACTGTTATTTCTGTATAGAATGCCAGCAAGCACAAGTTAAATAAAGCAAGACTGCATGGCTTGTGGAATAGTTTAACTAGTTCAATGCGCCATGTTTGGCTGTTTCAATATTTGTACGGTAAAAAAACATTGTGAGACAGGGTGAGCCTATGATAGTTTGCCTTTATTTTCAGTCTTACAAGTTCGAATCACAGATGAATTGAATAATGTGGATGTATCGCCGCTATCCCAGTAAACGAGCCGATTTCATGTTGTTTCTAAATACTGAGAATTTCCTGACAGAAAACGCCAAAAATATATCCAATTACAACAGTTATAAACTAAAATTGCGGCGTTTGTAAATTAATAGGAGTGTTTGTTGTTTTGCACATCCGACACGATTTTTTTGAGTAGAGATAGTTTTTGGATTGGCATGGCAAAAGCATTTTACATTGACAAATGCACGGACCCTTTGGGATAGGACATGGAGTTACAGCCGGGTTAGCGCTATATGCAAAGATTAAATTGACTGACTGACTAATATCCGCTAAGAGACCGTGCTGTGCTGTTTTAGAGACTTTAGATTTTGCACAGAGTTTCCTAGGCGAGCCGTTAGAAATGATTTTGCACGATTTAAATTGTTTAAAAACAGGGTATTAATATGTAAACGAATTTTACGCGGGTAAAGGCTAGTTTATTTTCAACCTAAGTACACAAAAATATAGCACACATCTCTGCCTAACCCTTCTGAGATAAGCAGGCGCAATGTTGTGTTAAGCTTCTTTATTTCCCTAACAGTAAGGTCCGTTAATTCAGTGTTAGCACTCGAACCGCCGGGAAGGCATACAAAACATCTGCTCCCAGCAATTGTATCGACAGCTCACTTCGTTTACGATGCACTACGTAGAATTGAGTGCCGTTAAGACAATACACACTAGTTGCTTTCTTACATTTAGAATGGGATGTTGTATATACAGTTTATTGTTGCACATGAATTATACTTCCTTATGTATGGAATTACGGATACATATGAACAATACAACACGCGAGTCTAGTACAGTTTTATATTTATAGCTTTATTTAAAGGTTAATAAAGACTATCTCGAACTACGCGTTGGATTCGATCACCAAACGAAACAATGATTTGTGTCATCCACCGATAGTTGTGCCGACTCTGGGTGTTCTTGGTATCCGTTGTTTCAACGTTAGTAAAGTGGCTAAATATATTTCATCCCTATGTTGCGGAGGACTTTACGAACATACAATAAATTAATAGATACACAAGACTCAGAACAATGATTTTTTAATCACTCAAATTATTGTTCCATGAGGGATTCGAACCCATAACACTCATCGCACACGCAAACGTAACATCATCCATGCAATCATATATTCCTAATACCAGAGTAGTCTTATGAAAACATTATTAAGATAATTATTTTATCAATCCTTGTGTAAAAACAAAACAATACTTGTCAACAATTTCCATCACAGAGCGCGTACAAACTTGTCCTATGACAAACGTTTTAGAACAATACCGGTGTAATAGCGACCATCCACTATCTCATTACTGAGACTAAGATAAAACCCGCAGATATAAATCTGACTTTTTTAACGCCAACATTGCAAGAAAACGGAAAGACCGTTCTACTTCACAATGCTTAATTACGACACTATTATTAAAACAACTTGGACTTGTGACAGGTGAAAATAGGGCTGCCAACTCTGTGATTTTTTGGCGGATTTGGAAGATACATACTTCTCCAATTGTATCGTAATCGTATGTTCTACATACACGGATGGAATTCTACCTCCAAAATATATCTTAACTGTGTTGCTATTTTGCGGAGAATTATTGATAGATTTTTGGCATATTAGTTGGCAGTTTGACTTAAGATTAATAAAGTAACAATTTGATTGTGATTATTTATAAAAGATGATTCTTTAACCTTTATAACTTAATAAAAATTAGTATATTATTGTAGTATGTAGTATAGGTATGTACTTTTTAGGAAACGATGAGGCTCACCTATCCTTGATGGACATATGACCCTAAACAAATAAAGAGAAGAAAAAAATTGTGGTTTCTTTAGATATAGAAAAAATTGAGCGAGGCCCTTTAATACAGTTTGTTTGTAGTGGATCACTCAGCTGGTCATTTATCCATTTATTATTTGCAGACCTCCGAAATCCTGATTATTTATTTTTCAATAAAACCATCTCCTGCAGTAAAATTATGTCAGTGGCTTAATAAACATTGAAATGTTGTCTGTGCTGTTTGGACCGGCAAATATGTATTACACCCCATTTCACCGCCTATATGTATATTTAAGTTTCACGCAATTAGGAACAAATTGCCGTCCACTGGCCATATTTCTAATCTGGTATCACAGTGAATTCCCTAGACGTAATATTTAATAACATTTTGCCCAACCTGGGAAGCGACCTTAAGGCCAATTGATAACATAAGCTGAAGCCACGAAATCAACAAAGCATTGAACCTCAATGTAATGGTCTTTATCCACGCAGTCTATAGTCTGTTACCATCAATTTCAGAACGTGACAGCCCTAAATGTTACCAGCAACAAATCACAATGGCGTGCAACACTAACATTGAAACTAGGCTGCCGAATCCGCTACGTGTCCCGCAACTGCACTAAAACTGTTTATTGCCAATCGAAAAGCATAAAACGCGATACACATTTAATATCTCTAAATATAGATCCTAATGATATCATCAAGACTCATAGCTTATTGACACAAATTATATAGATACAGATGGTCGATCGGTTCAATTAACACGGCATATGCACGCACACATACGCGTCTATCATCTATGTGTATGCATCGATACAGTGTACACCAGGCTAGAATCAAATTGGGCATCGTAAATTCTAAAGTTATATCAATGATTTTCCGTCTATATTAAGTCAATACTTCAATCTTTAACTTTTTTATTCGCTGTGAAACTTTAGATAATCATTTTGGTATGTTTTGGTACCTCTAAACCTCCGCTGTTTGTGGTTGCTGATTTCAAATATTCAGGTTGTCATTTTTATAAAAATATAATTATTTTAAATCGATATCAATAAGTCCCATTTCTATGTATAAGTGTGTCAAATGTTGTTCGTTATACAATGCAGTTTATCTGTAGTTAATTAATCTGTGTTAGCGTTTCGTTTTAATTTTGCTTTCATATACCGGAAACCTTTTTGGTAATCGTCTCCTTTCTGAGAAACCAAAGTGGTATTTAGAAATCCGGCAAACGGTTACATCCCATAAACGTCGAGTTTATTTAATGCCGTCTTGTGTTAATGAGTTTCGCTATGTAAATAAAAGCTGAAATGATTTCTGTTAATTATTATACGACTAATTGCTATCACTTTTCAGTTGACTGTATTTTAATGTGAATTTTACCATGGTAAAAGATAGGTGGAGTCGCACTTAATTTAATAGATTGTAAATTATACTATCTTTTGTTATTACGTATTAAATTCCCATTATATATGAGCATGTTTGATAGGGTAGGTAGAGCTATAAGACACTTACATTTGGCTACGTATGTTTTAAGTCCCATATTATTCACTTGGAATAGACTTACCACCTATGTGGTGGGTTTATTGCCATCTACTGGGCACCTTGCCAGACTTCATGCAGGACGTTGCATGTTGCTCAACTGGAAATCGAACTAGCCATATATATCTCAACCTGATTTCTTAAATAGTTTAACAAATATACCTACCATAAATTACATTAAAGAAATCTTTAAATATCTATTATTTTATATTGTGTTATATATAGGTACATAAGAAATATTAGCATTACTCACACGACCTAGTAATTTTATATGTATTTTTCTACTTATTATTTTATAGTTTATAAATCGTCATTTAAAATTATAAATAAATGACGATAATAACACAGACTCCAATAGGTACAGACTAAATAATATTTATTACTTATTTTTCGACATATAACTAATCAAAAAATATTTTCATTCATTCTTCAACACGAAACAAATGTACAACACAAACAGCCTCGTCTTCCAAATGAACACGCGATCACGTCTTAGCGCGCGAATGTCAAAGAAAATCTACAGAGAAATCAGTTTTTGCTAACGTTTAACAAGCGAATTTCCCATCAAATAGATCCGCGTGTAGGTCAGTGAACGCATCGTTGCGGTTCTACGGATCCGTTACGAGAAACCGCAACGTGCAATCGTGCAGGCCGTGTAAGGGCACAGCGCAAACATACTCAATAAAACTTAATCTATATTACTGTATTGGACTAGTTTTCGAGTACTAGCTACACTGTAGACATGTGTACACTAAAGTAATTTAAACGTAAATATACCGGCGTAAATGTATTGTAATTTACATTTTTATGATGATAATTCTCTAAATACTTCTGGGAATAGAAGACTCGGCATTTGAAAATAGGCAGAAAAACAGTGTTTTCTTGCTACTTAATATTATAAATACATGTTTCTAAAAATGTTGTTACTCAACCACACGTAAAGCCAAGAACGATTTTGGATGAATCTTAACGTACTGATAGACTATATCCTAGATTAACTCATAGGAGAGGCTTGTTTAGCGCGCTATACATGTCCATGGATCCTCGCTGATTATCATGCGAGTAGATCGCAGACAACGTTCATGGGTTCACCTAAGGGTGATGCCTCATTAGTGCGTTGCGTTGCGTCGTCACAGCGTCGACGCTGCGTCGCTTTCCATATATTTTTTGTGACATGCCACCTTAATGCGTTGCGTCATCGCAAGCGACGTTTTAACGGATCGACGGATGAGATACGAAGCAGGGGGCAGAGTGCTGCGCTGCGCTGTCGGAAATCCGGTGCGACGACGGACAGTGTACCGATCCATTGTGGAATGAAGACTGAAACCAGTGCGTGCGTCGCCCTTTTGCGCTGCGACGTCGTGCGTCGTCGTAGCGCAGATGTGGCATACAATGCGTTGATCCGTTGCGACGAAGCAACGCAACGCACTAATGAGGCACCTCGCTTACTCACAAATGCAATAAATCACTCAAGACTTTTCCCATTAGGTATGCTACCATGCTATCTCAGTGACCAAGATTTCAAAGTATGATACCTTAAAATCTGAAACAGGAATAAAACAAGTACTCTTTGGAATTTCGACCAATGCTTATTCCTCGTTTCAATCACAATGGCATGCTCTGTGTAGTTTCAGCTTTCTACGTGCAAGGCTTGGTGTTGATGGGTCAGTCAATGAGTGAGACAGGACGCCCATTTATTTATATACTAGCTTTTAACTGCGGCTCTGCTTGCGTAAAAGTAGGCTGGGTTAGGTTAAGTTAGTCACAGTATTTTTTTTAAATAATGCCTGTTTTACTCGTTGACGATATAGCTTTCTAATAGTGAACGACATGTTTAAATCGGTTAAGTATTTTTGTAGAGTGAAATCCTTACAAACACACAAAAAGAAATCAATATCAAACAAAAATCAAATATTTCCTTTTATAATATTAGTATAGATTGATGAAAGTACTTATAGCAACTAAATGAATTAATTACAATATAAAACATATATATAATAAAACCGTAGTAATTACCGATTATTTATCAAATACTTTTATAATTCCAAAGAGTCTTTTTTCTCGCCTTCAAAAGTACGGTAACGATTAGTCTTCGCCATACTTTGCTCAGAGCTACAGAATTACTATTAGCTTAATTAAAGTTGTCGTGAAGTTTAAACTTTTGAATGGTATGAAAGCTTCTATTTATACGACTCACGAAGAACATTTCTCAAATGAAAATTAAATGCAATGTTTGAAACAGAGATATCTCGGTGCATCTACGGACATATTCTTGGCACATTCCTTGGCAAGAGTCACTTGATATGTGGAAATAATAACTGATTTAAGATGGAACAAGAATTTTTGTTAGTATTTTATTATGTTGCTTGATTTTTTATTCTTCTCGTGTTGTAATATGACATGTAATAATTTGATTTTAACTTATAACCAACCTAATTTAAAATTATAGAACTTGCCCTCCTATTAATTGAACAAAAAACATAGCAGGATAAACATGAGTAATTTTATAAACTAGGGTGTAATTTATTCTACTTGTCCCTTTTGTGATACACAGACATATTAAGTCTATATGTTATGTTAGTACGTAACGTTGGATGTATGCGAGATATCAGTCTATATACGTATTTCAAATTAGATACAATCAATACTTCACATTCAAAGTCCACAAATGCCTTAAGCATTAAATCAGCCACTGAACAATTTCATCGTTGTTTATTTATAAATAAGTCACTATGTGTTCTTCAACTAAACCTAAATTCAACTTCTGAATACAAAATAATCCATTGGTATTATACAAGGAGTTTGCCAGGTGTACCAAACCTAATCCAGAATTGTTTGGTGGTGGTGAAATTATAGGGTGGTATGTGAAGATCGCTGATTCGGGCCGAGCCTGCCAGGACAATAACCCTAGATAGACCAATGCAATTATCTCAAGTAGGCGGAACGCTATGGATGAGCACTAAAGATTTTCATCACGCATTTAATATCACAGTCAAACATCGACCTTCTCACCGTTAATATTTAAAAAGATTGCCTCATGACCTTCCTGAGCCCCTATACCCTGATTGATGATCAATCACAATTCTTTATAGGTATCTACGTATAATTTAACAAATACCTCTCGTACTAAGACATTGAAACAAAAAGATATATGTCTAAAAGAGCACGCAATACTGAAACAAATACCATCGCATGAACTATTTAGCCATGTAAGTATCGAATAGTGATGCGCGTATTTACTTTCGAATACAGTAAGATCACAATGCGATATATACCTACTACACTATACATGTAAAATTTGTTACCCCATCATGCGTAAATAGTTGAACAATTATGAATTAAACATGGCGTTACAGGTAGAACATGTCATGGATTAATACATAGGGTATTGTTGTCGGCGTTATGTGAGCTAATCGACGCGCAATATTTTTTCATCAATAATGCTAACAAAGAAGTTCCATCAATAATTTAATACAAAATTCCTTAAAGTTTTTGTAATGGCTTCTCAACGTCGTTAGATTTAAACTTATGTCAAGTGATTTGATTGGCTGTTGTTAATTTAGTCAGCCAATCACAACAACTTACAAGCGTTGGTTATCAACCTTAAGAAAGCATTTGTAACTTCAAAATCGATATAAAACCATTTCTATCGAAACACTCTATAAACTTGCCAAATCCTTAATCCTCAAACCGCCGATCGGGGCTCATTTATAATTCTTTATTACATGTATCACGTAATTTGCAAAGTCCCGGCTATATAAACTGTGAAGGAAGTTATGCGTTCATAAAACCCCAGGGGCAGTGTCCCGTCATGAATACAGCCAAGTTTACGATACCATCCCGGTCACGTCCCGACTCCGTCTCGCTTCCAGATCCAACAGATATAGTGCTTGTATAAGATGGACAAGAGATTTGTAAACAAACAAGTGATTCAATTAAGCTGGTCTTAATCTAGAATATGACTTGGTTTAGTTCGCCGTAAATTATTTGTCGTCCGGTAAATTACTGTTTTCGTAATATTTGACTGCAAGAATAGTGCAGTGGTTTAAAGTCTGATGACTGTTAGCCGGTTTATTATAAATGAAGTAGTACATCCATCGCTAGTAATTGAAACCTTTTAAATTACTTGTAAATTACTATATTATAATCAAAATCAAATAATACATGTTGCCTGTCAGTAATGATTTTAGCGATATGAAGTATCCATTAGACATAATACTATATCTATGAATAGCTTTCTGTAATAATGGAAGAAATATGTTAGACATATCTTTATGAATAGCTTTTTGTAAGAATAGAAATGATTGGTTTACTTATAATAAAAACTATTATATTCTATTCTAAACAAATATCTCAATAATTCTTTGCCTGACCTATCTTGTATAGGTCAGGCAAAGTATTGTTGAATTGTCTGTTAGGTAAGGAGGCTCAGTAGAGGCACGCGGTGTAGAACTGTCTCCGATAGGTGAGTTCTATATGATGTGGGACCTAAAACATAGTTAACATAATCTGGTTGACATACTCTTATGCCTACCTCGTCATGGATAAACAGTCGTGAATCTATGGCATAGATATAGGGGAAAATTAATTACTAAAACCGCAGCTTAGTAATCGTCAATCTTCGTCCTACAAAGACTATTTCTAACAGCTTATTTTACTTTTATTGGTTAGAATATATTTCATAAATACAAAAATATGTTGTAATCAATAATTGGTGATTAGAAAGACTAGACATGAGTTTCTTGTCTGCTTCTTATTATGTAAACTTTAGTCCTTGAAATGATTATTCTGAACATCCAATCAAGCTTTTAGTTACGTTATTTTTAATTTGATTTGAATAAAATATTTCAATTTACCTCAATCTGTAAAGCCCGTTATACCTATACGATGTACGTACTAAATTATTTGGATTTCGAAGATTATAATCGTAACATCATTCGCTCAGGGACACATTTAAAATATGTGCTTTTAATAAACACAGCAAAAATGTTATGCGAATGTCCAAGTCACGTACCAGTAAAGTAGAACTATTTAAGTAAAACTGTGCTCTTTAAACTCACTTGTTATTGCAGTACGTGACGCCGCGCTCCGGCCACCAGCGGCAACACCCATAATGTGTACACGTGCCCTAACGTACCTTTACGACTTTTATTCGCCCTTACGAAACTGTAATAGCTACCTGGCTTTATACGTTCTCTGGGGGCTTTTACGAATTTAATACCAGATATATGCTGGCTACCTGTATTCACGAGTTTAAACGTGCGAATCTCGGATATATTGTAATGCACTTTTATATTGAAAATCCTGTTTACTTTTATACTGGTTTTATTGAAACACAGATATATTACATTAATTTTAAGTCAAGCTATGTGATAGCTCCAAATTGGTGCAGTAATTTGTCTGTCTCTCTCGTTGCTCTTGTGTTATAAGTTTGCATGTATGTTCGCAGCTGATAATGATTTCCCGGGTCGGACGAACTATTATAGTATTTTCTATTAGACAATTCTTGATAGCAGTACGGTACTTGCCTCACTCGCCACATCATGATTTTTACACTATACATATAACTCCCGCAAGACGAGTACTTGCATGTGGTAGTAAAAATTCATAAAAGTTCCGCAGATGTTTCTTCATATGTATTAATTTCTGTATTTTTATTTGTTACAGGTAATATATACAAAGTCATTAATTAATGACGACGGATAATTTATTCATCGACTCATCAAAAGTATCAAAAGTATATACAAATGGGTATTTTCTTATCGGTAAGTATTTTGAGATAAAATTGAATCCAACTTGGTTATGGATAAATTTCCAACAATAATTCCACATACACCAACCTAGGCGAAAGTTCTCTGGTCACTTCGAAGACATTCTGAATAAAGGTTAGTTTAAGAGTACCCAAAACCGACGAGCCTGCATGAAGAATTAAATGAAAGTGTATGAAGCAAAAAAGGTATGCCAGGATCGTCGAAAGGTTGTCCTGTGGTAAGCAGGCGTAAGTCTATGTATGTATATCAACAAACAGTGGCCGTTTCTACATATTAGTCGAAAATACAACCTCGGTTAACTAAAATATTCGATATATCTGCAGTGTCGTTTGATGAACTCATCTACGTTATACAAGTGATTCTACTAAATGTGAAAGTTTGTGAAGATATCTAAATGTTTGTAATTCCATCATATGCAAACCTTTAAACGAATTTGAACGAAACTTGGTTTACATATTAGCCATGTCAATTAACAGAGGTTATTTCTGTCACTGCATGCGTTCCCATGAGATTCACATGGATGAAGCTACGATCTAATCGAAACTAGTTACAGTATAAAGAGTTAATAAGTTGGAATTTAATCTATTGGCTCATAAAAGACTATTACTAGGCGTTAATTCAAATTAATTACTAGGTATTAATAGCAGCCACTGCCTGCAACTAACACTAGTAATTATAAAATAACAATTAAATGCAAAGAGCAAATGACGAAATAGAAATCCTAAACTTACAATTTGTGCCACTTTTCATTGATGAGCTCAGACGGAAAACGGATATCCTATACAAGCGGTTGTCTATCTGATTCTTGCATAATGTTATATGTAGTTACAGAATTACCTCATATCTATAAGGTTGTTCGGAGAGAAGGTGGATAACCAAAAGTGTTAAATTGTCTGCTTTTCTTTGTTAATCGTTAGTCACCTGCACGAAAAGCGCAATAGTTCGATCCGCTGTGTATTTGATTTAATGTATTACGCATATATCAAGGAAAGAATATCTTCTTATGTAAATCGGTCTTAATTTTTATTCATATGTCATGCTAAACTCACACAATTTTTGGAACACGCACATTTTCGTACCGTGTCGCGATCGAAATTACAGCACAGCGCAGTGCAGCATAGAGCTACAATTAATGCGCTATTTATTTTTACTTTTTTAGTTTGGCTATAAAATTTATTCAGTCTCGTAGTAGCTGCCAATAAAAAATCATAACAAAACTGTAAAGCGTTTACGTAATATGCAAACCCGAGCAATCTTTAACATATATGTGAGTTGAATCGTTTTATACATGCATTACCTACATAATAAAATACAAAATGGTTTTACTAACTATAATATCAGCTTCATAAAATTCTACAGCAAATAAAAAGCTGTTTAAGTTCACAACGTAGACTAATTCAACTAAAGCTTTAATATGTGTGTGGGTTTATGTATGTTAGTAAAGCTGAAAAGAAAATTTGAGTCTCTAAGGAGTTCAATATTATACATAGTGAACTGGGAATATGTACCATCGTATTCACCGAAAGGATATTTTAAAATGGAGTACATTTTAAAATGCCAGGTCTGTTTGCTACATACAAAATATAGACTGTAAGAAGGCCGTAGTGGTTTGACTAGTCGCCTTGCTATTGACACTGTTCAGTGCTGTGGGTTCGATCCACACGGGATAAATACATATTTGTGTGATCGACAAATTATTTATTGTTCTCGGTGTGAGTGTTCTTTGTGTCTGTCCCGGCTACACAGGAATTATTCATAGAGCGAGAGTTGTATTTTTCAAAACACAAATATAAACTTTTTACTAAACTTTGGCACGGGTCTCCTTTAAACTAGCCAGTATGTAAACATGTAGTACTGTAAAAAACGCAACTTTGCGATAATCAAGTTGGTGGTATCGTAGTACCTTATTCATATATGTCATATATGTGTGTACATACAAAGTTAGTATCCCGATAACCATAATTGATGACATCATACATATCGGTTTTGTTTACAATGGTAAAATAATGGTCGCGGAACGAGAAGGCTGATTTATTTATTTTACGTTTGTGCTTGACATATTAAACGTATTAAAAAACTTTGAGGTGCTTTTTATATATTTACATTGAAACGTGATTTGCATATACATATGTTTGTTTGACAACTCTTACGAAGGGGCAACACACTTGTGTATCTCTGAAGTTGATTACAGAGGTTTTTACACCTAGATATATTTAGTGAACTGTGTAGGACCCACGTAATAGAGCGAGTATTCTATTGTCAGTAGACATTGCTTTTAACACACAGTGAGAAAAACTTGGCAGAATTGCAACTCTGATGACTTGATAATTCTGTAAGTACGCCAGTAGGCATATTTTCGATGGGGTAGGCAGAGATGAAGGACGCTGTGTCTAACGAACATATTTCCTGCCTTTTGCTGCCACTCAAACAGAAACAGATCCAAAACAGAACAGAAAGCCCCTTACCATTCAAACGTAGTCTAAAATCAAACCTAAGGATCGGTCAGAACTAAGAGAAATATAATCTACATCATATAAAATCGATACAAAAGTGTACTTTAGAACGCCTTCATTTTTAGGGTGCTGAATAAACCATAATAGGAACACTTCGTTGTCTGTTTATCTGACTATCAATCAAGACTCCTTTTCTCAAGAAGTATAGTACTTAAGTTGTATTTAAAATCAAATACTCAGGTCTACTTTCCCAGGAGATGTGAAAAAAGCAAACTTCTATGCCAACGTTATCAAAAGATACCGCATATTTTAATACTCGCAACGGAATCAAAACCTTTCTTTCCGTTGACCTGAAATCATAAATTTTGGCAAGGAGTTAAGTCTTATAGTAGATGAAAAGAGACAAATCTGAAAACCTTAAATTTGTAGCCTAATCACAAAAATAAATAAATTTGTTCGAAACCCTCGGTGCGCGGGTTCGATTCGTACTTTTTATTACTACTATTACCTTGGTACGATGCAATTAAATATATTTTATTCAATTCAAATCACGTTATACTCAATAACATACAACCTATTAACCTTTTGTATTTTGTAATTAGTTCGACATTAAAACAGAAGTACAAAGTATCACGAAAAAGTGCTCAGTTATTTGGGGCTTTAGAAAAGTATGTAGTCCGCACTTTAAATACTATGTGCGAGCTAAGATACTTAAGAGTGAAAGTAAAAACACAAACGCAGGTACACAACGTCAGTTTATAAATGATCATAATTTGCAAAGGTATTGGCAATAGGCTTGCCCCTTTACGTAAGAAATAACTAATGATAATTATGTGAAACTAAAATACACGACAGCGAAAGTCAAAAATAAAAAGTTATGATGTATAATGATAAATTATTTTGGTATACTCGGTTGTTATTTAACTGTCAAATAAATAAACTAATTTGAAACCTAAAAAGAAAATAACTAAAACTTCTGATAAAACGTAAAAAAAACTCTTTCTAAATTCTAACATCGTAAAAGTTTACATTATTCCAAATACCAAATTCGAAATAATTTGAGCTAATTCTAAGTTCCAATTCAAAATAATTACATGCCCATGTTCTAAATTCAAAGTAAAGTCGGACATAACATGAACTCGTTCTAAAATCTAAATAATTCCACTGTCCACAATCCACGTGGCTATGCGCAAGCGCAGCAGACATCTGTAATTGCGAACTCTCTCCAACCAAAACGCGGTTTCACTCGAGCGGTATGTCGCATGAGTCAAGCTGGTGAAAGTGCCGCGCGGACGTAACGATTAATATGAATTACATGTCATTTATACATTGTTCATTAATATCACATACGACGGGCATTGAAATACTTCCTACGATTTATTTAATCCGGGTTTGTTCGCTATTGTCCCGTGGGAAATGGAGCTAACATAATTTATACGGTACGATCAACTTATTTGAAGAGTTGTAAACGAACCGGTATATAAGGCTGCCAGCCAAACTACGCCAAGTTAAGTTCTATGGTTAGGTTAGTTTTAACGTGTATACAATAATACATATGTACTATTTACAAGTTATATAAATTGTTTGGCAATCTTCCGGATTCTCACAAAAAAATTAAAACAACACCCTGTGGCATAAGTTTCTGCTTATTTTGCGACCTGCGTAAGGGATTCGAATATCGATTTAGGAAAAATATATTTTGATACAATAAAAGTAATTCAGTAGCTACATGTAGCCTATATGCTACCTAAATGCTTTGCTAAGCTCGCCCGGCGAGATGTGGGTGTAATACAACGCTTCCTATCTCGTTGAGCATATACAGGCGTGAGTCTGTATATGTACTATCGACTTGAGAGACGGTTGACGATTTCAGAAAAAAATTCGCTTACACATGTTCACTTTAAGTGACTCCGCCCTTAAAAAAAACCCTTGTAAAAAATCTCAAACAAAAAGATCGTAGTTGTGGCCTGCTATGCGATTTTAACTTTAGGAGTGGTCAACCGTCGCTCAAGTCGATAGTACATTCTTATATGCAGCACGGATTAGAAACTATAGAAGATGGCGGCAACTATGAGGGGCAGTTGTAGAACTAGCGAATGTCATTATGATATAAGCAAATACTTAACAAGTTTGTTGTATCAACGCCTACGATTGATATGGTTTTCAACAACTGCAATTTTACTCTTGTTTTAGTATTTCATTTATCTGATTATTTTACAACTATATTGCAATGAAACTCAATAAGAATAATTAATAAACTATAATGTATATATTTAAAATAATCCTACTAATAGATATTATAAATGTGAAAGTTTGGTTATGACTCAATCACATATAAACCGCTAAATGGATTTGGATGAAGCTTGGCACACAGGTAGACCATGTCCTGGATTAACTGTAGGTATTCTTTTGTGAGTATTGCCAGAACCTGGCATTGAACCTAAATACAGCTGTAATAACTTAGGTAAACTCAGTCCTACCACTAAACTACAACCACAAAAATTTAACGTTCATAATGGTTACTTAGTGACCTAAATATAAACAAATAAATGATTTTTGACTTTAACCGCTTTAACGCTAACCCAGTATGCATTACCTTAGGATTCTCTCTATTTTTCTAATCTTTTTGTTTTGACTAGACTGCTCCTGCTCTAGTAATTCAAACAACGAACGCAAAAAATACCCAGACACAAACAATCACAAAAATTATTGTCCCGTGTGTTACCGAACCCACAGCACTCGGTACAGTGTCAATGGCGAGGCGACCATTTAAACCACTACGCCATTGGTGGAGTCAGCCGCGAGCAGAAAATTTTATAATACCAGAAAATAAGAACGACCCAATACTAAGTTTAATATGTGTTTAAAAAGCGATAAACATCTTCTTAAAACCTACTTTCATCGAGTGATAACTATTAAGTATGTGGGCGGTGTGTGTACATAAATTTGACTTACAATTTGGCTAGAACACAAATCTTAGTCTACGACCTAGTCGAAGCGGCGCGCCGGCATTCAACATCGAGATCTATGCAAATCTTTGTGCTATATAACTAGTATATTACGAATTATTACGTGTTCTTCTTGCCTCGGTAGCGCAGCGGGAGTAAATATTGTTCATGAAGTCTCGAGTCGATTTAGATCAAGTTAAATTATTCTCATGCTAACTTTAAAGAAAATCGGTTTAGTAAATATACCGTATCGTTGTATTCTAGAGACATTTAATGATTACAGCGCGGATGAGCTTAAAAGCCATAGGCGCTGGTTACCATTGACCACCTGCAAAGCTGCTACCCTGTCGGCAACTTATTGCAATAAAAATCTTCAGTGAAATCTTAGTAAACATTTCACATATTAAACCGTTATTAAAGCGGCACTTAATATGTCATTAAATATCTCTAAGGGCGGCAGTAAAACTTTAAGGCAACGCCCACCCTAAGGACAATCTTTGTAGGTGACTTTGCAAACAAAGGCCTTATAAGTATGTCATATTCAGACCAACTAGCTATGGACCACCCAAATTAAAACATACACATACATATGTTGGCAATTTCACTCTTAATTTAATACTACATTAAAACTACTTGATGTCATCCATATTAGTCAAATGAGATCAGTCTAACTGGTCTAGGTAGGTACTTAAGTAAAATTTATTGTAATGACAATGTTAAGCGTTAATCTAGTATATAACAAATATTTTTTTAGCAGTACAAATAATACAATTTTAATTATAAACTAGAAATAGACCAATCTTGAAGCAGGACTTGTTCCTACCTCGGCAAACTGCGTCGTTTAACCAGGGATCAAGGATTGATATGCTCACTAAAAATTTAGCCAACTCTGGCGAGATGACGTGATGAAATGATCCACTGTCCCATTTGTGCAGTCAATATAATGCATAAACATAATTACACAATATCCTAATTAGGCGATAATAAAAAGTTGGATAACAATCTTGGTTGCATTTCCGTGTGACACTTTCAGTATAAAATAAGGCTTCCTCGTTACAGTATCAAAAGTTGGACATTTTAAAAGAACGAGTGATGAATTGGTGAGAGCCTCCTTTTACACAAACTGTTACACACGACAAAGTTATCACACGGTTAAAACCTTTTTTGTGCCATTTGCTTAGACACCAAGTGACATGCAACCGTTTTGTAAGAATACTACCTAACTGTTGTATACTACACTACCTTGTGTTCACGGCTACACCTGTGTGTATATATCCATGAGATGAAAGTACACAATTTGCTGCAACTAAAAATATATGGAAAGTGTATCTTCCAGTGTTTTTGTTTGTTCCTTTTTGTTTATAAAAGAGATGTCGTGCATTCAAGCCATGTGGCACAGGAGACTTTACAAACGTACAATAAACGGACACAATGTATACCCAAACTTAGATAACAAAAATAATTATTATTGTCCCATATGGGATTCGAAATCTCAGCCACCCTCCCATCTTTTATTCCTTCGCCCTCGTTCGGCAACGCGCGAATTGTAGGTACCTCTGCTATTATAAGCGATCACAAGCTACGTAAAACGCGTATTATCAGGTGAGTCGCATACTGGTTTTCGCCTTGTTAGTATAAAAAGCTTGACTAATATTTACTTGTATAGTAGTTTTATGTAGTTCCAAGCTATCTAATAAAGTCTTAAAACAATTTTTCTATATTACCAACTATGAACCAAATGGCTCAAATATCAGCACACATTTCTAGAATACTTTTTTGATAATCTATGCGATCGATGGTATATTTATTTATTTATTCAGGCTTACCAGCCATTGTTACAGTGATACAAGGAAAACGACTTAAATACATATTTCTTAAATGCTAACTGTACAATATTTATACACCTGTACAACACCACATGCAATAAATAACTTGTTACATAAGTTTAAAAAGTATTAAAATTTAAACGTATACTTAGAAAAAAATATGGTTAAAACTATTAGATATCATGCAACAAAAGATACATAATGAAAGTATATTTAGCTAAATGAAATGCACAATCATAATACAGCAGTAGGTATATAAGAAAATACTTTTACCATGTATTGTTTTTAGGAAGTCGAGAAACATTATTCAGTTCATTTTGACAGGCCACCCACTGTTTGCTGAAATCTGGGGCATGCTCAGTTCAAAACTGAAGTCCTCGTGTGCATTAAAAGATAAGTCATAAACGACGCTAAAAATAGAAATAAAAATTAATGTTCATCTTTGCGAATTATTTAGACACATACATTATCTTTGCTGCCAAACTGGTATAAATAAAGAAAATTATTCTTTTAAGGAAATCTATTAATTTGGTTTTCAGAATACTATTATTCTTGTATATCCTTCCAGCTATACTCAATGAATGGATGTCTTGGTAGCAAGTCCTATAACCTTATCCAATGGGTTACCGTCACTTCTTTCTGTGAATACTTACTAGATTACAAAGTAATCCTACCACCCTCCCTAATGGTAATTGATTAGTCCACTATCGCTTACAACACCACTGGTGTGCACGTGCACAACAGAAGGCCGTCCGGCCATTCTCGATTTCGTATCAACTCGTCAGAATGCAGTAATTGACGTTCGACCGAGTTATCCAAAATCGCTGTGATGTGTGGATTTGAATATTTTTGTACGCTACGTTGAGCCATCGTTATTTATATATTTCGTGACCAGGGAAATGATTCACGTGTCGTTAAGACTGCTTAATTGGAGTCACTGTTCTAGTCAAAAGCAGAATGCCTTATTTAAGAAATTAAAGTACCATACTAACTAAAACATATTTAACATTAATTGGCTACGATATGAAATAAACGTAGTTATTATCATGTAAATGAGTTTGTAGAGACATTGTGATAGACAAAACGGACAGCAAGGAACTAGGAATACTAGACACGAAGGCGATTTGAAAAATATTAAAATATCGAGTACAAAGAACACTCGGGTCGGCATAATTATTAGTGAAACACACAAATTTTTATCTCGTGTGGTGATCGAATATCATAGCAACAATGCAGTCAAAAGTATCTATCCAAAAACTATATACACTGACTATTTATTTAAGAAAACGTATTTCAGTTTGTCCTCGATTCAAACAAACCTACGCATAGAATACAAATTGTACATTATCTGTCACAACGGTTCAAGTTTAATTATAATAATCTTAACGCCAAAATCACAACGTTCAGCCCCTTAACGTAAATAACTTTTGGATGTAAAAGGTTTCCTTCCTCTGCGACATCGGGGCAAGACGATCCGCTAAGATAACAGCAACGATTTGCCTCCCGTTCATGAATAAGTGCCTTATTTACATTAATCGCGACCATGAACCCTTTTGGTGAAGTGTTGGGAAGTTTCGTGAAAGCTCCGAGCGTATTTTGAGTTTTTGAGCTAAGGAATAAAATCATTTTCAAGAGTTTCTCCTACGTAGATCTTACTTATTGTTCAAGTTTGAAGCTAGGATTCGTTTATCGTCAACTTTCGTACTTGTCTTTATACTTGTTCATGTATCATCAAAGCTTTATAAAATTCGGTATGCATGTGTGAAAGAACAAAAGTTGAGACGGATGCCAAATATCTATTTAACACATTGACTACCATAAGCCGCAGAATGCTTTAAAAATAATTAAGCAATGGATGCAAAAAATGCCAGATTCGAAGCGAGTATCAGTGCCTAATTTTTTTTGTATATGCAGAGATCGATATATAAAAATACTAGCGCGTTTTTGTTGCCTTGCCAAAGCTGCAAACAATACCGTTCGCCTGATTGTAAGCTGTTACCATATCACGACGCAGCACACATAAACAGGAGTTGCAATGCTGCCAGCTCATGTGACAAACTTCACACCGTCCTCTGCCATCTCCTAAAAAGCCTGCAATCCCACATATTATGTTCTATACGGTAAAGATACATGAACAGATCCAGATTGCTTACGCTTACTTTTTCGTGCGTGTCTTCTCTTTCTTACGTTGGTAGCAAGGTAACTTCGCATTCAAGTCGTCCTAAATTGTATTTCAGGCCTTTATGCAGAACCAACGTCAGACATGGCCATGACGTGTACGTGACATCTTCGTGACGACGACGTGACACTTATATGATACGGACGTTGACCACGTGGACAACCGAATTTTAGACAACGTATTCGTGCCTATGATATAAGACATTTACTCCATATAATAGGAGCTTAAATATAAAGTTGCCGCTTCGTAAGAAGAAAATCGTTGTGGTTTTTAAACTAACTTCATCAATATTTTTAATGATGAATTCCAATTCTATGTTGTCTTTTTCATATACATATACATAGTTGCTCGTATTAAAGCCACAAGGGTTTATCTTAAATTAATTATGACGAATTGACACAACGAATACGAGGTGATAGTACTTTAGTTTACAAATTGTATAAAAGGTTATTAATATTTATTATTAATAAGACCTGTTATTAATGCTGTACATAGTGCATTCTCGAAATATAAATGAATTCTTAAGATAACCATTGCATTTTATATGGTAACCACGGGACATCGTTCATACGTTTCATAGCTAAAGAATATATATAAGTATAATGAAGAATACTATATTATAGACACATGCCTTTACTCTGCCGCATCACTTCTGCATAAACCTTGCGTTATATAAACAACAACGATTAGTTTCATAACATGAATGCACAAGGAAATTACGTCTTGTACGTCACAGGCGAGCTTTAAATCTCATTATAACGACGAACCTAAGAACAAGACAGCGACTAAGATCCTAGTTAGACGGGGCAACATGATTTATGGGCTTTTAATGAACGATGACTAAGGGTAGGTAGTAATCTGCGTAATATAGCATCACACTGCTTGGGTAAGCAAGCGTTTACGTTTAAATCTAAGGTTATTAGCGTATACGTTAGTGTCACCAAAATTGGTAACGAATGATTGAAGGATTTGAACATTTGAACTCGATTTGTGGACTATCACTTGTCACTGAGTATTGTTTACAAATCTGGTCATATGCGATTTATTACTCACGAATGTCAGCTGTTTGATATTGCATATCCACTTTTTTTTTCATGTTCTTAAACTACACGCTCAGATTATCCCTAGATCTCTTTACTTTAAACTAGCTGTCTGCCACTGTTTCACCCAGGTTTATCATTACTGTTCTGCTCCCTTTAGGTAGTCATAACGTAATATTATATATACGTTATGTTTCCATTATAAAACTCTATCTAATGCTAAAAAAATTTTTTATTCGGAGCAATAGTTCCAGACATAAGCGCGTCCAAACAAACAAATTAAATCTGTTTAGCTTTAATATTAGTATAGATAAATTTGTAATCATTCTTGCATACAAGCGAGATTTAATTTACATTTGCCACTGAAAGTTTATTAACTTCTAATAACAATACCTACATTTAGATTTAAAAGCATATAAGAGATAGCACGTAACTTTCTACTAGAGTGTTCAGTGACTGTAAAACATAATGAGAGTCATTTGTATTCTTATCTTTCGATGTTTAATTAAATAGTCTTGTTTATGAGTCGCATAAATTCAGTACAACTAACTCATCGACTGCCTCAGCGCAGCCGTAGTGAATGCGACTGCTGTTCATGAGGTCTCACTGTAGTAGGACTTTCTACTGAGGTTCAGTTCTCGGGCATAGTGTTGCTGAATTTCTCTCTCAAGTAATTTTAATAGCAGCACGGCGCAGGCATCTACAGCGGCTGTATTACGCTTGCTTTCTTTCCCCACTTTTCTCTATTTCTTCTCGCCTAATATAATGCTGGGCGCGATAAGGTCCATATTTGATACATGGCTTTAATATTAACAACTATTATGCTACATTGTGGAAAGCAATAAAGATTGACAATTGAGATATGAGCGGCAGAGTATGTACCTATGTTAGTAAAAAAACACCACAAATTTTCACCACCTTCCAACCGCGAGTCATAAAAACTTTAATAGTTATTCCAGTTCTTTATTATCAAAGTACGGGCAAACGTGTAAGTAGTAACCTTAGTTGTAACACTAAGGTGTTAAGGTGAAATAAGGTTCACACGACTTCCTTCCACGCATGACACACCGCGCGCCGGTGTACACGCTCTTTGACACATTGATCAGTCAGTAGAAGCAACGCGGGAATTGCTTCCGCGACCTGAGACGTACCTACATGGGATGCTGTCATGTTTCCTTCCGTATCTTACTTCTCTGTAATTGTTTGTGAAGTAATAAAAATGTTACGACAGCATTTTTTAACAGATGTACAGCTGTTTTAATATTGAACGACTTAACCAAAGGAGGTACATACTTTTACATTTATTTCGTACAAAATGGTTAGTAATTGGCATAATGCCATACATTAGCGCTCATGTATGTGGCCAACTATGTTCCGGATTCGATTGTCGAATCGCAAAAAGTGCTAATAATTATTCTATTAAAATCGTAATACCAGCACGCCGCGCCGGAAGAGAGTAGAATATTTTACTAATATTACTTTTTGTATTTTTTTTTATATTCTGTCCCATACACACAACACCATCTAGCTACTATAGTTACTAGACAATGGATAAACATACATATAATATTTTTTTTGTAAATACATAGGTACATAGAAACATCCAGACCAAGACACACATTCATATTCATGTACACAAATGTTTGACTTGTGCGGGAATCGAACCCGTGACCTCAGGCATGGCAGTTGGTCACACTAACCACTACGCCATCGAAGCCGCCAAATATATACTTCTTCTGCGGCGAAGAAGGGTACATAGCGCCTTACAGTCTTTAACATAGAGGATATCAGTCGTGTGTGTTGCCAATCCTACGAAAAGAATCGCTGTGCTGTCACCATAAGAGCAAAGATTACACTGATCCCCTGTTGACAACACATCGCCTTTTTGTGGAACATGGAAACCGTACTCAGCGTAAGAATGCCACACGCGATTGTTTGATTGGAATCTTCTAAAGGGTGGAGGTACTTCAGTCCGGCTGCCCCAGTTTATTCAAGGCGCTCGCTAGAACTCTACCTACATCTCTTCATTTTCATCAAGTTTAACAGAATACTTAATATACATAGCGATACACACAAAATATAATTTTGCCGTTAATGACACAAAAGCCCAAGTCGCAAACACAAGTAAAAGTAAAACAAGCTTTATAATTTTAGTTTTTGCAGACATTTTACAACACTACGCCCACTTAAAAACCACTTTTCTATTCAGTCTTTTCTTCTACAATTTACAGAAAAAGTAAAGTGAAAATATATATAAAAATGGCACATTTACATCCATGAGACGTTTAGACAGAGCGACTTAACGAGTTGAATTTGTCCGCAAGCGATAAATCGCCGGGAAATATTTCTTGAGAGATTCGCACTTTCTTCGAGAAGTAGTATAGTATGAGGCGTTTTGAGTTCTTATATATATCTATATCTTTGTTGAGTTATATCTCTAAACAATTTAAGTCGTTTCGCAGCTTTAAAGATTAAGAAGTTAAAACTTATAATTCAGAGCAAGAAATTAATTCTGAAATTCATCAGAATTTCCATTAAAAAAATTAGGAATGTCTTTGGTTTAAGGTTATTATATTTTTAGATTCTGTTATAAAAAGGTTTATTTTTTTATTAGAACATTTGTAGGTTACAAAGAAAACTTATAAATAACTGTATGCATGTATTATATACACATACACATAATACGTGAACATATAAGTACTGCAGTGATTTAAAAGAATCGAAAGTTTCATTCTTATCTTTTATACTACTAGCGGAAACGCTTACCTAATATAAATTTAACTGAAACCATTCACAAGAATACTTTGTAATAGGTAATTAACAAACTAAATTAATTTAAATAGGTAGTTGTGTTTATTAGTACTGTACCTTATGAACATCAATACTGGACGGAAATTGCATAAAGTATTAGTATTACAAGTATTTTTATCTATTACCTGACCTACTTCACAAAAAGAAAATAAAAGGCACGTATAAATTATAAAAAATAAATAAACTGAGCGATTACATCTAAAACTTGAAGATGATATTCGTAACACTTTCATGTAAATTACTTTATTTTAAATTTCTGACTACCCTTAAAACTTGGCCGCAATCATGTTGCTTTCATATCGCGGAAACATCATTAAAACTGTTTTATACTTGTTTCCTTGACGTTAAAACTGCGTATTTTATTCGAAATATTTTCCTTTTTTTTTTAAAAGCGCACCTTGCAGTTTTATTTTATTTACAAAAACTTCATAATTTTACATCACATAGTGGTATTACTTATAGCTAGGTATAGGTAGTGTAACAGCATAGGATAGTGTATATTAAGTTTATAAAAAGACATAGCGTAAGCTAAGTGTTTAATTTAAATGCCAAGTGTTAAATAGTTTGAAAAAAATTAAATTAAAATCAACAGCAGTTTTTATATTAGAGTTTTTGTAAAAGCAGTCCGCCGGTGCTCTTCGTAGAATACACGTGTCAACCTACATCTGTGTTTCACTTAGCACTCGCATAGCGACCCTAACACTACAAGTGGTGACTCCGACGTGATATTACCAATATGGCTACAAAACCTGTATCATTGGTACGGTCGCAGGCACTCAACAATGACCAGACGGTTCAGCCAGCTCAGAGTGCAGAGCTGGGAGCGATCACGCTGACCTTCAAAAGTAGTATAACCCTATATCGCGGGAGACAGACAATCAACAGAAGAACATCAGACCCGATACAACAATAATTTATAGATCACTCGTGTGCGTTTGGCGAGTGGCGAAACGTTTTAAGAGATACATTTTATCTGCAAGTCTATGGGTATTCAATGAGTATGCTAGCTATTCTAAGCGACCACTTACAATAAATCAATTAAGCCCGTAAATGTCGTATAACTGATTAATTACGCTATTAGTGAGTGCTCCACAGCTGCGTAACGAAGTGTGAACCATACAATCACTGGCTAGGTGTCAAGTATCGGTGGCGCTGAGTGAAATCGAGAAAGCGTACACATCAACGACCTCACCACTTGACTTGTTTGTTTGTTCGTCACGCGCGACTTTCGCGACAATTGTACACAGCCCTTGCTTCGGTTACAGGTGATTAGTTTTTAAAACTGTTCGGTGCAGTAAAAGGAATAAAAAGAACAGTATGCAACGCACGCAGCTGCGTAGCTGTCCAGCAGACTTTCCACAAAATAGTCTTGAGACATGAACATTGCTACGCAGAGCTCTTAATTGCGATCGTATAGCACGCATTTTTGGCGTTTATTATAAGTTAGATATTTCGTCTAAATATACTTTAGGCCCATCAATTAGCTAGAAACTAGGCACAAATAAAAATTCATTCTATCTGGGCCTCGAGTGCGAAATGTTGGCTAAAATATTAAATTATATTTATAAGTAAACAAATTAATCATCCTTTTGAAGTTGGTTGCTGGCCAAAATCCACTTTTAATTTACTCCACAGCATTTCGTCTAACACATTTATAAAATAATTTACCGTTTGGGTTGACCTTAAACGGTAAATTTATATTTAAGGACTAAAGACTCATTGCGACATAAATATAAATTTGTTCATTTTATTTTCACGCAAATAAATATTTATTTTATTTCAATTTTACGGTAATATAAATTTGTTTTATTTCAATTTCACGCTGGAAGTCTACAAATAATTTCATGGCTGCCTCATAACTGAGTATACATAACATTTTCATTCAACTACAGAAACTATTCAGAGATAATATTTGTGACCTTTACCTACAAAATTGTATTATACTTTTGTTATTTAATTTAATTATGAATAATTATAATTACCTATGTGGCCTTCGTTGAACCGAAAGTTATTGAACACGGCGTAGTATTACGAAATCAACTTGTAGTAACTTATGTTATAAAACGGAATTTAGCTATTATTTTGTATTACAGAGACAGCACGTCTCGGTTCGATTCGCGTGTCGGTCACAGGATAATCAAGCTTTTCTTTTAAGAAATTCTCAGTACCAACACAAATTATGAAATTGAGTGAAACTATTGTCGTTTTTTACTTAACTATATGCATTAATTATAGATATTAGTGGAGATAAATGCTCCGTTTTGTGAAGTCTCATTTTCATATTATCACATGTTTTATTTTATCTGTTTAAAAATATGCTTTAATACGTAAAGCTGATACTAGGGTGGTAGGAGAATAAGTAGTTGATGTACATAAGTAGGTAGGTACCTACCTAATTATTCTTTCGCTGTTACTAACTTGATTAAACTACAATATTGCTTCGACGCGAGGCATTAATAATTAGTGAGAGCAAGACAAAATAACTAGAAAATAGAACATTTGTTGAACCTTATATAAGAACTAAAGGAGTATGTGATATACAGAGCGGTGTAGAAACAATATTTTCTAATCTGAATGTTTCGTAAATCACAGATTAACATTACAAAAGTTGGATTAAATAGATGAGCTACATCTCTTTGTGTTGTAGGAATGTAAATGAAGTTCTGATGCGAGCATATTGTAAGCTACAGACACAATGCGTGCCAAAATCGTGAGTGACATATTCAAATATACTTTCTACATGCCGATTGCTTTGTATAAAATATCAACACATTGCTACATCTTTGTAAATATATCTATTGTATCAGAGAATTACGTTTCGTCATTCACTAGTATCTTTATTAGGTTTTATTTTTTCGTGAGCGAGCGTTACTTAATTTCTCTTTTGTATGCTTACTACTAAGATAGCAATCAAGCACTAGCCTAGCCTCTGATATATGATAAACCAACTATAAAACTTGCACCGCCAACTCTATAAACAGGAGTTTGAACAAGAAGAGCGTTGCAACCATTGCAAAAGATATACACCACTAATGGTAGATAGCTTAGAGCCCCCTTTAAGATTTTGGAAACTTCCTTTACAGTAGGAACGCAATACAATATTACCTATTAGATTATGCCCGCGGTTTTGCTTACTTTAATGTAGATTTTGCCAATAAATTTCCATCCCACGGAAACAGTTCCTCTTTTTCTGGATGAAAGTTACCCTATATTATTTTCTGTACCCCTGACAACGTGAATGCGAAATATCATGGTGATCGGTCAAGTAGTTAAGGCGTGATAGCGCGTAAGAAACAAACAAATAAATAAACGAACAAACAAACTCACATTCACATATATAATATTATTCTTAGGATTTGGCTGCAATCACTTGTACAATAAAAGAACTTCTCTAACCAGGATACCTCGTGTAAACACGGGGTATCCTGGTCTGAAAAGTTCTTTTTTTATGGCTATTTAACTATGTTTCAATGCTTCACCTCTCCAAAAAGGTAATCGATATACATATATTTGCAGAGTTGTAGTCTGTACCTACTAAACAAATATTGAGTTCCTGTATCTGTTTACACGTAATAGCTACAAGTTAAACTATGGAAGCGTCCTATAAAAAGACAGTTTATATTCTTTACGACTTCGAACTTCTACCAAACATAATTAATATTCCATATAAATAACGCGAGCTGCCGACTGATAGTCATACTTATTTTAATAAATGTATCTAGGATAGAACAAAAGCTCTTTTTATATGTTTCATAAACCATAAAACAGCCGGCGTCAATGTCTTTCCAGCTTTTATGTTATTAGATGAATAAAAAAAATATTTTTCTTGTAAGGTTTGTGAAAATAGAACTAATTTACTGGCTTAGGTTAATCTTGTTTACGCAATGTGTGTTCAGGAAAATAAAATGTTTAGCTATAGTCAAACATACAAACAATAACTTCGAATAAAGTTCTATAAGTATTCCTATATAATATTGTCTAAGAAGCAGGTGGAAAACTATTTAGTGAAGAATACTTCGCGAGTTGTACTGTTGAACTGTCCAGCAGAAAAGCGTTTTAATTGAGACCAGGTTAAAAAGCGTACACGAAAATGTGATAAGAATAAACTTAAAGAACTATGTCCATATCATCCGTATACCATTGAGACCTGAAGTCATAGTCCAGCCCTCTGGAAAATAAGACAAGTGTCTTTGATAACATGAGTAAATATTACTAAATGTACTCAAAGTATGTTTTCATTTTTCATTCAATCACAAAAGCTAGGGATTTTATGAGTTAAAAAAGAAATTAATTACTGAATAATCTGTCTCTACGCTATCGATCAGTCCAACTGCGAATGTTATAAATACGATCATATAACATTGAATGTTCTTCGGCTACTTTACAGAAGAACGCACTCGAATAATATATACCTATATGCCTTCTGTTTATATCTCATGACAGCTTAATTTCTGAGTTTGCGGTAAAGACAGCTTTAACATACCTAATCTGTTTCTACCGAACGGAGATTAACATGGAATTAATTAATCCCCGGCAAGCATCTGGTATACACCTGGTATGCCTTTACTTTAAAATAATAAGTAACATGATGATCTATTATTAACATAAATTGGTTGCTAATTAAAAGATAATTTTCGTTTTATTTTACCTACATGATTGAAACCAATTAATATTAGGAATGGTAAAATTTGTTTAGATGTTTCGGTATTTATTACACAATCTCGCATAAATGATTAAATAATTTAAATGATATTTGGCACGCAGATAGACCATGTCTTGGTTAAACATATAGAATATTCTCTATACTGCTATGCGTGCCCGTGGGATTTACGATTACGATTGGAAACTTTGTAATATAAGGATTTATTTATCAATCACTAGATAAGGCGTTCTTATCGGCTTTGATAAAAATGAACCCTGTATATATGTATTCTTATTAAATAACGATACAATTTCACAAAATAAAATGCAATGGAAACATCCATAACATTGATTTTGCACTCATTTTAAAATATATAAGTTTGTAATCGTAATTTTACCAGCTACGGTTTTAGAATCCACAGAATAACTTCACAATCACTATCCAATCTAAAACACGTTTTCTGTCATAACAAGGGTTACTTAAAGCCTTACTCTATCAGCAGTGTCTCGCAGCTGGCAGCACAGAGCTCTGTATCTAATAAACTACCAAACAAACCGCCTGCTTTGTTTTAAAACATTACCAAACTGTTAAAAAATATACTAAATATAATATAGATAACGTAAATACAAATAAGTAACAAAAGTAAAGTGAAATTTAACACAACTAGGTACTATCTGTCACCGTTAAACTTAAATTCGCTTTCTATAACAAGTTTTTGTTATGAACTCTTTATATTCTGTTTGAATGCGACGCGTTTTTTGTTTGAATTAATTTTATTGTCCACTTCCATTCTGTTCATGATTTTATTCATAAGGATTTCCTATTAGGCTGTTTTGTTGTGTGTCATTGTTCAATGATAGAACATGGAATATTTAAAATAATACTTGTGGGTACGTTGTTCTTTTGAGTAATTAGTGCTGTCCCATTTCCATATAACGCATCTAAATAGTAATTGAGAAACACAGCTGCGATTTAAGTTTATTTAATGTAGAACTACTTTGTTTTTACTTAAACTCAAATCGATTTCGACATTAAAATAGATTATTTAGAATTTCGTAGTATAATAACCAAAAATAGATACGAGTATATACCCACATATTTTTATATAACTTGAATCAAATACCTACACACAAATATTTCATCAACTTGTGTGTGACATACTCATCTATAAAAGAATTATATGCAGAAAGAAGATAGCAATGTTTATTTATCAGGAATATAACCAAATTGTCTGCCTTTAAAACTTTTGATCAATTGCAAAATCCTACTGCTACTATTTACAAAGCATAAAATTAACTATGTTTGATGACCACCAAACGTCGAAGTTTTATGCTTTGTAGATAGAACAGGAATTAATTATCATCAAATATGTACAGCCAAAGGATATAAGCGTAACATAACATAATATGTCTAATGTATGTACTTACCTATTCAAAAATGACAACGCGATCTTCAATATTTATCTGAGAAGAAGCTAAGTAAATATTTTTGTTCAAATAGAATACTCCCTTGGTCGCACTTGTGACAAAGCAATACTTGAAACTTTGAAAATATACAGGGTGTCCGGTAATTCATGGATAACCTTGTAATGTCTTATAGTAGAAATGATGGACGTTCAGAAAAAAAAGGGGTTTTTTTTTTATTAAAAGTGCAATAGCTAGTCATACTTTTGACTGTTTATCTATTAGCAACAAAAATGGAAATTATTCATTTATGTTTGTAGTGTACAAGAAAGGTAAACATGGTAATTTAAAAAAATCATATCTCAGGTTGTATTTAGGATAGACTTTTCTTCATATTTTTTTCTGAACGGCCATCAGTTCTACTACAAGACATTTCAAGGTTGTCCATTAATTACCTGACACCCTGTACATAAAGCAAATAAAATACACGCAAACGTATTAAAGTGAACCGGGTGCAGTTTAGCGCATGTATGACGTTGTAAACACTAATATATGTAAATATATCAAATAATCTACGTACATGCTTTTGTATCCGAAAGACTAGAAAACATGCAATATGGTGAAACTAGTTGAAAGTGAACCGGGAATTATAATATTTAGGTAAATAAAAATACTTTTTATATTCGTAAAACGGAGCAACAGCTTGCTTACTAGGTATGTGGTCGACCCGCAAGAGACGTGCGCGCTTTGTGTTAATGTAAAATTAGCCTCGATGGCGTAGTAGTTAGTGTAACCGACTGCCACGCCTGAGGTCGCGGGTTCGATTCCCGCACAAGACAAATATTTGTGTGCATGAACATGGATGTTTGTCTTGGTCTGGGTGTATTGCCAAAAAAAGTATATATGTATGTTTATCCATTGTCTAGTACCCATAGTACAAGTTCTGCTTAGTTTGGGCTAGATAATGTTGTGTGTATGTGGTAGAATATTATTATGATTACTGCGCCGCCCACGAGGGTCGTAGCGTGATGTTATGTAGCCTATAACCTTCCTCGGTAAATAAGCTATCCAACACTACAAGAATTTTCAAATCGAACCAGTAGTTCCTGAGATTAGCGCGTTCAACCAAACAAACAAACTCTTCAGCTATATAATATTAGTGTAGATAGAGCAAATAAACCTAATTAATTTATGCTTATAATAACAGTACCTACTATTTATTATCTGATCCATTGCTAGACACAATTTTTCAGCACGAGAACAGAAATACAGCCGGGGAGAACCCTGCTATATTTCGTTCAAACACACCACATAATGATTGGTTTAACATAAATCTGAGCAACGGCGACGATTGACTTTCAGATCTTCAACACGTCGCAATTGCAATATAAGTAAATCAACGCACACACTTTCAAAATAATACAGTGCGTATTGTTTACATAACATCCACTCAGCCGTTGAGACAATAACAATGGATTTAGTTATTGTTATTGAAGAAAGTTACATCATCGAGAACAGTTGGTAGTTTGTTACAATGTTGGTGATATTTGTCGTAAAGCTCGTAACTACTTGAAAATATTTGCTTTGTTGTGAAACATATTATATAGATTCTTGAGAGATCTGAAAAAAGTGTGTATAAAACACTAAAAATATTAGTAGTATGTGACCGGTAGTAAATAAATTATGAAATGAATAACTCTTTTTTAATTCCCGCACTACGAATGATTCCTGTGTAGCGTGGGAATTTACAAACATTCATTCAACGGATAAAAAGAACACCCAGCTAAAACTATAACAAATGAATATTTAAAACATTTTGTAGTAAAATATAAGTTAAAGATAAAGATAAAGATATATAAGATAAAGATAAGTTGCTGTTTATTTACTCCAACATATAATTAAAACTAAAAAACGTAAAAAACATACTGCTAGAAAGCCTTCAAATTTAAATAAATTATTTTATACAACCAAACCATACACGCTGATTAAGGCAATCGGAGTTTTAGCGTCTGTATAGATTTTGCTCCAATCCCGATTAAACATAATATGTTTCTTTTTTTAAACCAGTGGTTACCAACGCACGCTTGCAAAATTAGAGGGCACTCGCACGTTGCCGACGACAAAAAGTAGGTATATCGTTTTAACGAGTACATAAATGCTGCATTACTTTTTGGTGAACACTTGCCTGCCTGCCTTTTAAAGCTTAATAAACATCAGAATTATGAAAAGCGATACTTTAGATTTGCCGCCTGTTGGCCTTCAACTGCCAAAATAATAAATGGATAGTAAGCATTTGAACAAATAATAAACATTAAACAAGTTACATCAAAAGCTTTTCCGCCAACAAACTCTTACCTAGTTCGGTACAACAATACTTTCTTATATACATCGTTCGGGAACCCTTTCCGAACTTACGTATACTTTCCGCCGCGGACTTGTCGATTTTTACGAGCGCATTGACTTTAAACTTTTACTATTCCGCTGTCGGTCGATTCCAATACAAAGGAATCTCATCTTTATATTTACAATTTTCTGTGAGATTTCCATCGTTTTCCTTTGAATATATGTTTGATGCGAATTCGTGCTGAGCTCTACTTTTAATATTTATTTCAAACTACTATGATTTAATGGTGTTTTGTATTGTAGATAACATATTAACATAGTGCAGTAGATTTTATGCATTCTAAATATTACCTTGTTTCCAAAATACTACTTTGGAATCCTTTATAATGCACATTTATTAACTACCATGACTATTTCTTACGTTATTTATATTTGAAATCTATATTTTATATTCCTGCATGACTGAAGAGGCCAAGAGATTTTATGGATTGTGACGTCGACGCAATCATATTTCATAAACAAATGCTTCTAAAAAGCTAAAGCACTTGGTTACTTAAAGATGTTTAACACCTACATTATTGTCAGCAAAGTTTAGATCCCACTTTTAATTCACATATTGTCATCTGCTGTGCACAATTGCAAACTATGTCTTGGTCCTAATAATTTTGCACGAACCAGAATCAAACTATTTGCGTTTACATAACTAACCCATCAAAATGCTCAAATGAGATATAATAACATGTTGTTTTTACAAAATCCACTTTCACTAACCCTAATGACTACACGTCACATTTAGACAAAGCTTTATAAATTACTTCTACTTCATCTACTTCCTACGCACTTTTTACGCCGCAAATTTCTCTATACACACCAAAATCGTGTGTTTGATGCATCGTAATGCATTTGAACTATCGTCCGGTGCCTTTCACTGTGCGTTGTTGCGTCATAACAAACGTCAGAGGCGAGTTCACTCACTCCTAGCTACTGCTTACGACATCCTCGCTTGACGACGACGTGACTGTTGAAATATGGTTTTACTCCGACACCCGTATGACGTAGCTTTTTGAACACTAGAATGTCGTTTTCTGAAGTCTTGTGGAGAAACAGCGATAACGTGAAAAGTATGACGTATTATGTATTTAGTTATGTTGTGTAAGTTGTGCCAAAATGTTGAATCTTTTAAAAGTTGAGCAAAAGTGTTAACTCATAGAATACCATATAGGAGACACAATAGAAAATGTATTGTTCGCTTTCATTTGTCATCGCACGTTACGGCGTTAAATGGTTGAACTTATTGGTTTAATTTTAATCACTGATTGTCAAGCAAAAA
This sequence comes from Catocala nupta, assembly GCA_963675205.1. Classification (NCBI taxonomy): domain Eukaryota; kingdom Metazoa; phylum Arthropoda; class Insecta; order Lepidoptera; family Erebidae; genus Catocala; species Catocala nupta. The sequence goes on from OY776087.1 coordinate 24,750,712, forward strand.
CGCTACTACCGTCAGTAAGTGTCCAGGTTCAACAAAATGTTTAATTATGGCAAAAAGTCAGTATTAGATTCTGACATTTTTATAAGATATATAAAGCTATTAGCTCTCTGGTATAAATAATTTGGCTTAACCACAGCGTCCAGGGAAAATACATGTGTGGTCTAATATACATTAAATCGCATAAGTTTCAATAGCTTATTAAACGTAAATTTTAATAGGTTATAAATGCCAAGCTCTTAATTATTAGTATCTCAGTAATACACTAACGGTCACATTACAAATTTAATTATCTAATTAATTCGTTTAGAGATTCGGTCCGCTTCGGTGAAGCTCATAACACAGTACGTTGAGAAACATTGAGTAAGTATATGTTGAAGGAAGACCAAAGCCGGAAAGTTTTTGATCAATGTCTTGTGCGAGTTTCCAAACGTTGCAAGCTCTATAGCAAAGTTTAAATATGCGGTTGTAACTTTAGTTAGGCTAATCCGACTATATTCTGTCATTAAAGTTGCGTAAATAGAACTCATGAATGTTCAATCACCTAAATGAAGATTGAAATATCGTGGCCGTTATATTTAGTCTTCGGTTTAGTTGTTGTAGAAACATTTTTAGATATCCGGTACAACTGTAAACTTCTTACTATACCATTTTTATTAATTAATACTTGCTTATGAATATTTCTAAATAAACTGTTTTCTAACGGGTAAACAAAATATTAAAGACTTACTTAATTACCTACTCGACAAAAGTGCATATATATTAATTTTTTTTTGCTCTTCAATATGACCACACTCCGCCTCATGGTAAGCAGTCGTGTGGTCTAAGAGCAGTGGCCTCCACATCGTCCGCATAGCAGCCGAGGCGATGTTGAGTTCTCTACTTGACGGCCTGAGAAGATGCTTTTTCATGCCCCGCTTAAAGGACCCAGGATTGAAGGAGGAAGGAAACACGTGCCTTGGCAGCGAATTCCATGCCTTGATCGTTCGGCTGAGGTATGAGGACCCAAACCTGTTGGTACGCACTCTAGTCGACTCCACCGTGTAAGGATGGCATTTGAGCCCGAAACGCGTTGTTCTGGATAGGAAAGAGGAGGGCGGGATAAGGTGGAATAACTCGTCAGAGCACTAATAAGTTCAGGGGGACCCCAGAATTCATTGTCTTAAAATTGACTCCGCATTAATTTTGGTCGTTTAGATACTGAATAAGTACTCTCATGTTGGATTCGGTTATAGTTGTTGAATTTCGGACACTCAACCCGTATTTGTTGTTATTTTATTATTCATTAACATCCTTCACCTAAAATAATTATTTTATATCTTAATCCTAATTATCAAATATATTCTGTTGATTACTTTTAAACGTTATATTTTTTGAGTCCCATTCAATGACTTCATAAGTCATTTTGAGGACGAACGGAACGATGGCGGATTTCTTGACATCTTTATAAATATGGAAACAATATTGATCTCATTCATGCTTCGCATGTTTACGAATATATAACCAACGCTAATGAGTTCATTAGCGTTGGTTATATATTCGTAAACATGACAGAACAATAAGACAGCGTATACACGTTTCCACGTTTAGTTAGATCTATGAATAAATTCATAGTATTTATTTTGACTCTCGAACCGTACAGCCATTGCACTGAGTTCAGTGACCGCCGAGCGACAAGCTTCCTAAAACCGGTGAAAGTAATCACTAATTAGCATGCACTTGATGGGCACAGCGTTACGTCACTTCCGTAGATTATTACAAACAGAAAGTATTACACAATTACGAGAAAATAAGACGGTGCTTAAAAAAGTGGACCCTTTACCGTTCCAATTTTACTTATGATTCTCTCATACGGTGGTCCTCATTAACCATTCATTATTTTTATGTCATACTTTCTGTCATTACAATAGCCTGCAGGAATACTTATGCTTACTATTTGGTTTTACTGTTATTATTATTGTAAAAGCCATAATATACTATAATAACATAACACACTACCCGCATCCTTACCTATCTTTTCTTTTCTACTGATGTAGGTATCCAATAAGTTTAAATTAAAAAGGGATACTACACGTAAGCTACTTAAGGATTCTGGCCATTATAAAATTATATATCATTAACCTTTTACGTACATTTAATTGCAATTAAAAAACAATATAAGTAAAATTCTGCACGCATCACTCGTGCGCGGGAAAGCCCGTGGTACGTAACCGCGAAGTAGCGCGAGGACGCATGCGCGCGCGTTCGGAATCTCGACAATAGTGCATGCACACACGTCACGAAGACGTGATTGACTGGTTAGATATATGTGTAGGCTGAATAACTCGTCCCCTTTGCTGGGTCAAGAAAAAGTTCGTGTTCTTTTTTGCTGTCAGTTTTGAAGTCGCGTCATTAATCTTAGTAGGCGCGAAAAAGTAGGAGTAATTAGCAGACGAAAACAACTTACGCTTAGAATCTTACTATTTTGGATCTTTATCTTCGCTTAATGACTAGGCAAAATAGTTAATAAAACCCTTAATAGTTTGTTTACTTCTTTTACCTACTTATTTACTTGTTTTATCGCAGTTCACGTTTAGGAACTAGGTAGGTACATTAATAGTTGAACATATTTTTAATCGGTACCTATATAATTTACAAATTCTACAGACGCAAGACATTTATTTAAAATTATATCTGATTTAAATTCAATAGCCGTCTGCTTTGTGTAACAGACTTTAAATATCTAATTATTTACAACAATGGCATCCAATCAATTCAGCGGCAAGGCCGAAACCCATGTTTGTCGGAGTCGAACGTTTGTATGAGTCAGTGCAACTCAAGTCACTAAATAAAATACTACAGCGTCCTCGCTTGCATGCCTATACGTGATCAGATAAATTAATCATCTTGACAATGAAATATTGTACCTAATTGTTGATTTATAGCTCGGCAGATGGAAATGAAGCGTAAGAAAAACTACATAACGATTAAACTTAAGTTGTCAAAACCCACATTGCTGTTTAAATGAACGTATTCTTCAACTAGCTTCACTATCTGTAGAAACAGTTAACAAAAAGAGGGACTTAACGAAATTGTGAATCTGATCGGACGGTCATGCAGATAGTGGCAGCCTCCCAATTATATCGAATAATGGTGAAGAAAATGTAATATGTTATTACTACAAAAGCTCAATCCAAAATTAGTTAGTTACAAAAAAATAAGATAGTAACTCTCTGTTAGTTACGCTTTCACAGCTTACCCATGAACTGATTTTAATGAAATTTGACAAGAAGGTAGATTTTATCGTTAGGGATGGTACCAGATGAAAAAAAGGAAAAGTCCGGAGAAAAGGCCTGATTTCCATTGAGAATTCTGAGATATTTTTACAATTTGAGAATTTTCACTCAGAACAATATTAATCTAGTTTCCATCGCACCAATTATCACAGAACACACTTAAATAAAATTAATTTATTAAAGAGATCTTTAAAATGTAAGCTGTATTTTATTGAAAATTCAAAACATCCTGAGATTTCATGAGATTTGCTGAATCCAACCGCAATCCTGAGAAGAGTCCAAAAATCCTGAAATCTCAGGACAAATCCTGATATATGTGACCCTAGTCACAGAACACTTTTTATCCCAATATGTATTGTAGTCGATTCTACACGCGACTTCGTCCGCTTGGATTCCACATTCAACCAGGCGCAGCCACGGGCAGCAACTAATATTTAATAAAATACTGTAGGGTTGACTCCAACCGTGTGAGCCACACAAAGTTATGGAAAGTCTATGCAAGATTTTTCTACCTAACCGTTTCGAGGAATGGCGTAATGCTAAAACGATGCAATAAAATTATAAAACTCTAAACATTCTGTGCATACACAAGAACGCGAATGGCTCAACAGTTATCGGTAATTATTCGCAAATCTTATAACTGCTAATAATTATTCTTAAACTTTCACGGGCTAGCTAAGCTAATTTCGTTCGGAGAACTATAGGCTAACAAAGTTTCGCCAGTGATTTATTTCCTTTTAACAAAGCTTTTTCATGACGGTGAAATCATATTTATAGTGACTAGCGCCATCTAGCATCAGCCGCAGAATACACAAAGCGCGCAATCAGTGGATTTACCATGAGTTTTATTAGGCTTATTTTGGAATGTACTAGCCATATTTGCAGCCTCCGCGCTGTTACTGAAGAATTCCTAACAGAAAAGTTCAATAACTCTTTAACTGATCCAGGAATGTATGCAAACATGATCACAAACTTATGCCATGGAACCAGGAGGATAGTTGTATTAAAGCACATTATTATAAATAGTTTTAAAATAGTTCTAACATGTGTATGTTTGTTTGTTGCAGTGCTTGCGTGTGTAATGCAGCGATGTCGGTGGCGGTGAGGGTGGCGCTGCTCTGCGCGTGCGCTTTGCTTCTGCAACACGGTAACTGCACACTTTCTAAACTATTATGTCAGATTCATAATAATTATTATGCATGCGTTAGAAAATATTTTCTAATAGGTAGAAGTTTAGCATAGCATAATTATAGTTTATTTATTACAATAAATAATTAATAATGAGAAATCGTTCAATGTTTTTTTTCATTAGTGTTTTTGTAACTGTTGCTATTTATCTTTTTTTATTTAAACTCTTTCTACAAGTGATGTGGTGCCATTGGCGTATCTAGGGTTATATTTCAGAGAGATTAGTGATTCTGAAGCAGCGAGGTCCAACATACAATTTATCATTTTGGGTTGGAACCAAACATCCTGGGGTGGGCAGTAAACAATTCTGGATGGCAACAGCCTACCTAGCGTTGATCTTATATACCTACTTATGTGTCAATATGTAGGATAATTAAATAATTATATAACGAGACTAAAGAGAGATGGGCAGATTTTTAATAGCCCACAAAACATAGCAAACATTAAATAAATGTAGAGCAAAAAATTTATAATTATTGTAACTTAGTAGCTAATAATCTTAATTTTTAGGCAAATGTAGTTATTTCCATTTTACCATGCAAGTTACAATTTTAGTCACTGTTATAATAGTGTACCTTTATACCGCTTTTATATAAATAACGATATGTTTGCAGCAAGCGCCGAGCTTAGAGGAAGATGTGACGCGAACATGTCGTGCCCAGCGCGGGCTACGCCGTGCACCACGGACGACGACTGTGGAGACAAAATCTGCTGTAACACGTCATGTGGCCAGGCTTGTGTGGACCCCTTATTTACTGGTGAGTTTTACTACCAATAGAGTATTTACGAATAGTGTGAATGGGACAATAGGGCCCTTTATCGTGTGATCAGTTCAGAGATTATTTCGATTAACGCATAATTAAGACTAGGTTAGACCGTATGTTTCAGAATACGGCCATCCCGATACGTGTTTTAAAATAGTATGTTATTCTTATTCCTCTTTATTCTTTAACTAGCTTTTGCTCGCGGCTTCGATCGCGTAGGTTATGTTAATAATAGTACTTCTTTTTTAAATAAAATAAAACAACCAAAAATCTAATCTTTCCTCTTTATAATATTAGTATAGATATCAGTTGCACATCATGGACACAGGACAAGAACCCTAGAATGGTAGTTGTATTTATAAAATTAAAGTTGTTTTTATAAAAATAACTGATTTTACCAAAGACCGTTAAAATTATACTAATGATTGATTAAATACAATAATCCATTATAATATATAATTATAATAATCTATATTATGGATTGAGCATTTTTGTCACCCAAGCGGAGTTCAGGACTCTTATATACGTATATATATATACGTATCTTATATACGTGTACATACATCAAGATGTAAGGATCGAGAGAAATGAAAATTCTTATAGTAATACCTCCGTCGTCTTACCCCTAAAAGAAATTAGCAGCAGGCACATGCTGTGTTTGTTAGTTTTACTTCAGAACTTTGAGTCACTTGAAGTTGTAATTCCAATATAAACTTTAATTGAGATCTTAACTCCAGTGAAGTGGCTGTGCTTGTGATACGTACGTCTACAAAACTTCTTTAATGCCGTACGCAGTAGTATAAATTATGTATGCAACACTATCCTAACTTTATAAATTAGCCTTCTTATTACAACAACATATTTGTTTTTACAGGTTGTGAGAACTTAAAACTTTCTTCAGAACGGATATCCCGCGCCTTAGCAGCGGAGAATAGTCGAGGTGGCAGAGGAAAGCTGCTGTCGCTAAGGACTCCGAGATGTAAGACTACAGACGGAGAGTTTGAGGAGATACAGTGTGATAACGAAATTGTCAGCTCATGTTGGTGTGTCGACTCGGCCGGCTTTGAGGTAAACAGAAATTTGAATGGCTGATTGACAATGGTTATTTCACTAAATTAACGACCCTATGAATTGCTATAATCTTTGCTTACGTAGAACGTCATGGTCTTTATAAACATTGTCTTATAGAGTCTTTTAGGACATCTGTTGAACTTCTTAAAATGTATAACAAGACTTGTCCACATAAAACATAATCGAAATCTATTAAAGCGCAATTAAGTTGAGTGTGGACGAGTCATTTTCTATATTTTGATGCAGATGACTTTTTGTTCACTGGTATTTCAGATACTATGGAAAGAGCTGTGTCACGCGTATTTACAGATATATAAACGTACTATGAATACTGAGAGTCGTATTAGGCTGTGCCTCATTTACTAAAGATCTTACTCAAATCTTGTTATCGGATATGGAGATCATGGGGTCGTCCGACTAGGCTGTTTCGCAAAATGTAGGTATATACTGTTGGGGTATATACATATTGCGAAACAGCCTAGTCGGGCCTAGCCTACCTTTAAATCCTTTAAACCTTTAGTAACCTCATTACTTTTTTCGGCTAGTCGATCCACTAGGTTGTATAATATAATACTTTGTTATAACTTTTAGGTCCCAGGCACTAGGGCACCTGCAGCAGGACTAGTGAACTGCACCCGTGTAGCGCCCTGCGCCGCTCACACCTGCCGCATGTTGTGTCCGCTGGGCTTTGAGCTAGACGCCAAGGGTTGTCCGCTGTGCAAGTGCAGAGATCCCTGCTCCAGCGTTACTTGTCCTGGACAGCTGTCATGCCAATTGGAAGAAGTTCCATGTCTGACACCGCCGTGCCCACCAGTGCCTACTTGTAAGTTACAAAATTCTATGAAACTTGAAAAGCCAATCATTTAGTTAAGAATTACATTTAAAAACAATTAAATGCATCACATCAGTGATAAATTAGTTTTGATCTTTTAAGACTTATATTTTTCTTCATCTAACTTTTCGATTTTGCATAAATCTTATATCTAGTTTTATTGTTTTACAGGTAAACGTGGTCGCAGTCTACAAAACATTTGCCCTGTTGGAGAACCGTTGTTAATATCAGAGACGAGTCGGCCATTCTTGTGTGGCACTGATCCTGGCAAACCGAACTGCCCGCCTTTATATAGATGTCTTGTTGAATCAGGTAATTACTTTGCAGTACATAAAATATTTATTCGACTTCTCAGAGTACCTATGGATAACCCGATAGCCTGTTGATATGGACATGGACTGAAATATTTCGAAATAACGAAATTGAAATCAAATATTTCTTATGAAAACCTTGAGTCGAAATAACGGAACCATCTTAAATCAAAAATGCAAAGCATGGTTTTTGAAATTATACATTACTAACTAAACCGGCAAACGTCGTTCTGCTATGTAAATTGATTCGATAGGGACACCCTAATCACCTCGCGGTCTGAAATATACTTAACGACCTATTATCTTATACCTACCAAATACCTATACAAAAAAATATGTCATATTTGGGTGTAATCTTGTTTATAAAGCTGGTTATTTAGTCACATTTGTGCCATACACATGATTGCAGGATTTTTGCCATTTCCTTTGTTCAGAGCGTGTTCCATGTTTGATCATTTCCAAATTATAATTTACTCAAACAGTTAGATTAGATTAGAGAGAAAACTAGTTTTGCCGCTTAGAACAGACCCTATACCATAGGATCTATCACAACCATGTATATACATCTAATCTATCTTTTGTTTTCTTTAGGAAACGACTACGGTGTATGCTGTCCAGCGTCCTTAGAACTGCAGAAGGCCGGCACTTGCCCCGTCCCAACCAACAGCGATCTTGACTGTGGAACTCCTTGTGCTCATGACCTCGAGTGTCCTTCGATGCAGAAGTGCTGCGACGGTGGGGAGTGCGGCAGACATTGTATATTACCACACAATGTGACAATGTGCACGCAGCAGAAGATGATAGCTGAATTATTAGTCGTCAGCGAAAAGGAGGGAAGGGGATACGTGCCGCAGTGTGCGCAAGATGGCTCCTTTGTATCAAGACAATGCTCAAGAAATGGATTAGTTTGCTGGTTAGTATATTGTTTGTTGAAAGATTCCAGTGCATTATATGATACTACACCAAACTTTAGAAAATGTAATTTTCTTCAGAATGATGATTTGATCACAATAAAAAAAATGCCTGTAAGTTTCTTATAAACATCTCCTCATAGCCTTAACTTTCCGGTTTAGGCTTGAACATTTAATAGGAGTAGAGTCGCCAGTTATTAAGCTTTGATGGTCCTAATTAGTGTGTGTCTCAACTAAATAGGTACATACATAATTATGAATTTGACTTGACTTACCAAGTTTCTATATTTTTTGTCAGAAGCGTCATAAGGTCAACTACTCCATTGAGGATTTTCATCTAGTAAGACGTTGTTTAATTAATGTCTTCTGTTTGTTCTAGGTGCGTAGACTCAGAAGGCAACAAGCTGCGAGGCTCGATGGGCCCGTCGTCCTCTGTGAAGTGCTCGGCGGCGCCGCTGCCGGCGCGCAGCGGCGCGCGCAGCCTGGAGTCGTGCGCGCGCGCGCTGTGCGCCGCCGTGTGCGAGTACGGGTACAAGAGCGGCGGGGACGGCTGTCCTACGTGTGAATGCGACGACCCGTGTGCTGGCTTCCCCTGTCCCGATGGTGAGGAGTGCGTCAGAGTCAAAGATGCGGATTGTACCGGTGAACTCTGCACCGGATATCCAGTGTGTAAGTGTTCCGTGCATAATTAAATAAATATATTAATATTTGTGTACGTTGTTTAAAAGTTTGTAAAGTCCTCCGCAACAAAGTGAACATTTATAGTGAGGGAGTTGTTTTTTTTTATAAGAAAAATTAAAGAACTACCCTTATAATGTTTTGTGATCCATATAATGATAGCACAACGCAAAAATCAATGGACTTTTTGTAACGTCGACATCGTTGCGACAACATTGACTTTCGTCTTGTTTTAAAGACTTCCGTATTATCGAAGTAACCTTTGAACTCCATCTTAAATCTTAATATTTTTTCTGTAACGACAGGTCGCCAAAAAGGATCATACGAGAATCCATGCGAGGTAGGCGCTCCAGCTACAGACGACGACGGTTCTGTATTACCTTGTGGAGCCGAAGCCGACTGTCCAGGCGGCCACGCTTGTACCAGGGCCAGGAGAAGTGGCGTAGCTGTGTGCTGTCCAGACCCACACTATGTCGACAATGTTACCGATACTGACGCTATGGAGGTAAGTCTACATCAGGGCTCCTATTGACAATGCTTTTGATCTGATTGTTATTTTGCGTGGGTTCAGCGAATGGTAAAGAAGCATATATGAAATAGATGGCATTGTAACAGTAGGATTTATTATTTAATCTCGACAGACTAGCATAACTGAGCTGTGTCTCCATTCTCCTGGTGACGAAATTTATTAAACAAAGCCAGACAACTTTTTGTCGTGTTCTTGGGGTGACGAGGGTTCCAAGGCTCTTTAAAGAGGTGGTCTACTGTTAGCAAAGAACCAGTGTAATCTTTGCCTTTCGTGCTAACAGCATAGTTATACCTTTTTAAAAGGTCGGCTCCGAACAAATGTGCTCCTAGTTGCAAGCGGCTAAGGTAGTCGATTACAATCAGGCGAGTTGTAAACCTGTTTGTCACCATATTTTCTTATGTTACCTTAAAAATTAAAGGTTATGAATTGTATACAGCGATTGCTTCAAAGTTATATTACCTATTTAATTTTCCTTTCCTTCAGATAAACTTCGAATCATGCGGCTCTGAGGCAGAAGCTTTATGCGGACTGAACTCGACAATTACGTGCCCTGAAGGCGAATGCGACAACGACTTGATGTGCTGTGCTACATCCAACTGCGGGCCCGTGTGTATCGACCCTGCGAAAATGCGTCTGCAGTCGGATAGAGTCGATGATACTCCTACTAGTAAGTATGATATTATTTTATTAAAGCGGCTTCGTCTGCGTTCATAACCAATTAAAAAGAAAAGTGATTCTGACGTATTTACGACAGAATCGCTTTAAAGGCCTAGGCGTGAAAACATAACAATCAGATAGGAAAAGCCTTTGCCATATTAGTATGGCAATATTGCCGACGACGAATAATATAACCATCGCTCTTATCATAAAACAAAAAAGTGGTAAAACTTACATTAACCTGCTATACTGCTTCACACCCAAGGCAGAAAGAATAGGACAACTTGATAATGAAACGTATATTGGTTAGATTATTCCCGCTATATGTACTGTTTTCGTACGCAAAACAGAAATAATATGACAGCGGAGATCGAACTTAAACATAAACATAGTAATAGAGTGCAAGCCTTTTTTCGTCCACCAGGATATATCCAGACCATCCAAACACCATCAGTCTTAAAACCATTTGAGAATAAAATTCGATATTGCTTCCAGTGTGCGAATACCTTCGCGACTTCGACGAGAAGATGGAAGGCACAGTAGACGGCATGAAGCTGGCTCTACCGGCGCCTACGTGTAAGTCGGACGGCTCGTTTACTTCGCAGCAGTGCGCCAACGGACGCTGCTGGTGCGTCGACTCTTTCGGCACCGAGATACCAGAGACCAGTACCAGAAATGCTTCAGCCGTGGATTGTGATAAGTAAGTATTGATCACGTTCTATTTTTTTACTGATTCTCTCTCTCTCTTTTGTTTTTCTTTTCGTCGTTTTCCTCATTGCTGAGGATCGTGACTCCTTCTGACTCTGTCAACTAGCTGTCTCCATCGGTTGCGATCCGTTGCTTGATGTAAGGCAGCACTAAACGGGATTGCCAGTTGTTTGGATATCTGGTCTGACCATCGCTTGGGACTTCGGCCTCTAGGTCTTTTTACTGATTACTAGATTATTACATAGGTTTCAAAATTAAGTCTATAAATAGTTTAATATACTTTGCACCGAATGGTAAGTTCTCAGTGAAAATTATTTCACTGTGCAACTCAGTTAAGTGTGTATCGTTCTCGAATCGGACGGACATTATACACATTAGAAGATCTATAAATAATTAAGAGTTAGGTGCTCCGTTATAAGCGGTTTTCTTTGCTAAAGAGTAACATTTGTTTACGTATTTAGCCATAAAATACCAACAATTGCAAATAATAACGTCAACAGATACAATTACACCAGTTGACAGCTTGTTATTGCAATAAGCACAGTTGGCATACTGTACAATGTACATCCCAATGTAATTCTACTAACTTTTACCAACATTCCATTCCCATCTGTCTAAAGATCTATCCTGTGAACTGTGTATTTATGCGGGATAAAACATAGCCTATACCACTCTTGCAGAAAATATCTCTATTAAAAAAAACACGCTTTCGCGTCAAACATCATCACTACATAATTATAATAAAATAAAATCCCACGGCGGTTCTATCTGTCTGTCTGTTTGCGATAAACTCAAAAGCTATTAAACGGATTTTTATGCGGTTTTCACCAATAGAGAGAGTGATTCATGCGGAAGGTTTAAGTGTATAATTCGTTAAGGATTTGTACAAATTGGTTGACGATAATTGTTGAAGATGTCTGATTGGCATCAAGCCAACTGGGAGCTTTAATTAAAAAGGCTTCCTTTGAGAGCTATCCCTTTGAGATATAACAAATCAATGTATGTGGGGATTGTTTCTTGTTTATAGGTCTACAGAAAAGGTTGCGATGTCATGTATCTATATTTTAAAAAATGGTCACGTACAATGTGGTAATTGGTAATCTGAGACCAGAGGATCCCAGTGGTTTTTCTGATGGACCACTTTAAAAATTTTCCTGGTTGCGGTGGACCCCCAGCAGCTAGAAATTTCATCCGCCAAGTAAAATCGGTATATTCGAACCAAAGTTAAATTGAATTAAAATTAAATAATTTTATAAGTCTCTAAGGGCTGAACTTTTTTTTTGGAAATTCTTGAGTCTTCAGCTAGGTATTCCTCAAAATATCCGTCGTTCAAACAAGTAACAATCGCTGACCTTCTTACACTATTATCTGCCTACATTAAAAGGTGAAAACTAAGGATTTAGACGAATACAGTATTAATCCTTATCAACTTAAATCTACCTAAGCATTTCATGCACATTATGATAATCCTTTACACCATATAATTTAAATGAAGGAGTTATCGCAAAATAAAAACTAATGCGCGATAAAATGAATTCAAACGGTCTCTCACCGACGAAAATCGCTTGATGGAACATGCTCAATGCCACAAGCTGAGACTGTGCTACCCGTGCGAAGCCGGTGCGGTTCGCTAGTAATATTCACTAACCTTATTATTTTTCCCAGAGTCCGCGCCGAGCTGTCGTGTCTGGAACTGACCTGCCGTATGGGCTGCGACTACGGGTTCGAGCTGGGCGCGGGGCGCTGCCCCACGTGCCGCTGCCGCGACCCGTGCGCCGGCGTCGCGTGCCCCGGCGGGCGCGCGTGCGCAGCTGTCGATGTAGCGTGTGACGCAGATTATTGTCCACCTGTACCTGCTTGTAACTACCATTTGTCATAGTTTTCATACTACACTATGTCATATAATTGCAACTATCGTTTAGAAAAAAATAAGACAGGTCTTATAAAATTATACTGAATACAGTAGACGAGGCTGTCTAGGGCCATATTAACCTATACACAGTTAAGTGAACAGCGTTGTTCATAAAATTCTCGTACATTAAGTGTCGACTGGAACACATGACAAACGTTATGCACGTTTATCATGTGTTCCAATGATGATGAAATGCACTCCTCTTGGTGCTGGAGTTGCACCAACATTTAACGGGTTAAACTAATTCTTTAATAATTTGCAGGTCTGCCAAAGAAACCAGGTCAGTGTCCGTACCTGGTGCCATCGAACGGTGCTTGTGAATGGTCCTGCAGAACTGACGCGGAATGCGGTCCGAGTGAACGTTGCTGCGCCACGGGCTGTGGCACAGCTTGTACAAAAGCAGTCCACCAAAGTGCCTGTCAACAGAGAAGGTTAGTCGTTAATCGACTGCTATAAATGTATAAGTTAGATATAAAATAAGTGGTAAAATTACTTTACAACAGATTTGTATGCTTCCGCGCACTCTGCCCTCATTTATGGATTAGGTAGGTATACAATACTAATAGCCAAATCGTGCGTGCTCTAGAGCATGCAGCAACATTTAGTATGACAACAAATAATGATTCACATAATGAATACTTAAAGTCGATCAATTAATGTCATTTCATGAATACATATACATTTTTCGAGGGATTAACTCAAGAAAATAAAATAATTCGCAGAACACGTAAGCAGCAATCAAATGACAATGGGCTGATTATATGTATAGAAATATCGCTAAAGCGAACGAGTTTTGGAGTGGAGATCGCGATTTAGTAAACGCAAACTAGAATGCCCCGGTTAGTTATACTATTGGCCTGGAAAATGTTGTGTTAGATCAGGATACGGAACTTGAAAATTGGATCTTGTAACGCAAAATGGAAAAGACTTATGCCCAGCAGCGAACTAAAAACATCATTACAGTTAGGTATAATCCAATTGGATACCATATTATAGAAATGTGTTTATTTACACAGGGCTCTAGCTCTTCATACGGCAGCCGAGAGTGGCAATCCACCAGCATGGACTTGGGTACCGAAATGCAAGGATGACGGCGCCTACGAAATAGTGCAGTGTCAAGGTTCCGACAAGACTTGTTGGTGTGTCGATGTCGCTGGTAACGAGGTTTGTACAAACTGGATTATAAATTACTTTCTTTAAAACTGAGGAAAAACGGGCTAAATATTCAAGAAATTTTAGTTTTAATTTAATAAAATGTATTTGCTTAGATATCAATACATATAGATAAGAGAATATAGTTCTAAAACTAATGCACTTTTCTATATAGTAGCCCCTGAAATTAATGCCTACCCAGAAAACTAATGGACTATGACAAGATTTTGGCACTTAGATGGAACAAAACCTCGAATACTATACCTTTCACATTCTGACAAATAATACAGTTTCCTGGAAAACCTAAATATATTATGTTTTCCCATTAAGTGACATCCGACCTGGGGCTCTACCTAGTAAATACTAGGAGGTAATTAATGCACTTTTGTACTGTGTGTAAAAGAATTTCACCTACCTTTACCAGATCGCCGGCACCCGCACTACAAACTCCACACCTAACTGTGATGCACCAACGAACTGTCCTGTACCAAGTTGTGAGGTGACAGAGATTTGTGTGCACGGCCGCAAGCTTGACAATAAGGGCTGCCCTACCTGTGAATGCAGGGACCCGTGCGCGGAAGCCAAATGTAGATCTGATGAAACTTGCGAACTAGTGCCACTGGACTGTGAGGTAATCATCCTACTATTGAAGAATCTGATCTTAGCAAACAATTAATATCGGCTTTTCCAGAGGGGAGGCGACAATAACGGACTTGCACTTACAACGATTTTAGCATATTCAATCTCTCCGTTGCCTGCAACCAATATTATTCAAAAGATGTTTCATACTGCTTTCCTTTCTTACATTTTCTACTAAGTAACTATTTCAGTTTATACAACTTTTTTGTAGAAGCGCCTAAAAAGTAACTATGGAAACAATGTATAAAGGTATCCGAAGAGTAACGTATTTTGTAAGTAATTGGAGTGAGATATATCGACTAAGATTGGAAGCAAATAGGAGCTGTTGTCCGTATGACTCTTGTTGATATTCATCAATAATGGCATGTTCTTTCTACCAGGGTGTATCTTGCCCACCACTGGCCCGTTGTGCGCCAGCGCCCCAGTGCCCTGACGGCGTAGATCCTCTTCAGGCGCCCGATAGCTCGGGACCGTTACTATGTGGGCCCAGCGCCGCCGCCTGCCCGTCCACACATGCCTGCAGATTTGCACCTCATGATTCAAGACCATCGGTGTGCTGCCCTAAGCCACGTAAGTTTTGATTCAAATAATATTACTATTGTGTATTAAATAGCATTAATTAATTTTAATTTAATGTATGGCTTATTAAGGTGCTCTCATCATCTGCTATTAACTGACGTTTTCTGTTGGATTTCTCCTACATAGCTAAAGAAACGTGGAGATGTTCCACTACGTATAGTTAGATTATTTCCACAGGCAAGCTGAGTTTTTTTATAAGACCATGCAAGAATTAGCTGGTGAATCATAGTTAAAGCGTTTAAGAATCTAGTTTTGTAATAAAATTAATTGAACTATTATGGTACTTACATCGCATTTTACAATCCAGGCACGGTGTGTTTCGAGAGCAAAGACGAGGGTTCTTGCGCCGAGGGAGAAGTATTGAACACGACTAGATGGCACTTCAATCACGAACGCAACCGTTGCGAGCGGTTCAGATACCACGGCTGTTCCGGAAACCATAATAACTTTAGAACAAAAGAAGAGTGCAATGCTGTATGTCCAGGTAAGCATACAACACTTTTAAATTATGTTACTATATTTGTGAATGTTGGAATCTTTATCGATGTTAGGAATATTGAAAGGCATAACGCGAACAACTGCTTTTGACGGGATCATTAAAGGTCGTCCGTCCAATAAATTCCTATTCTGTCACTCTAATACAAACGACAAAATCTGGAGGAAAGAACGATTGTAACAGCAATATCTCAAGTTTTGTTTACTAATTGGTGTATGTTTGAAAACCTACACTTACTTGGGAGAAAATGGATAGTATTAATGTTTATAAAAATGGTAAATATAAAAAGTTAAAGGTAATAGGTACTGACAACTATTGTGTGAACTTTCGATAAACGACACATGTACAAACATAAAATTGGGCTTGATAATGTGTAATGCAATAGATACCCGAAAATTCTGTAAATATATTCTCCGATTGTCGCTATGTATATCTTGCAATGTGATTTCCATTAAGCAGTATCTGTTTTAACAGTGAAAGGGGAAACAGCGAAATTGCGAAATACGAAGATAGCATACGAAATAGATGCAGGCATGTCGTTATATTGTACCATATTATGTGTGTAATAACTCCACTAAACATGTATTGCACATTGTTCTAATTGCATGACATAATCGGTAAAGGAAAAATATAAGGGTGTTTTGTCATTGTTTGTGTTTATTTTAACCTATGTTTAATATTCTTAAGTGTATGGCGATCGATTTTCTAGTAAAACCAAAACACCTGACGCCTCATATAGACAGTATAGATGGCCATGACGGTCTACATGCACCGACAGCTTAACACGTTCACTGTGCATGACCCACGGGTGGGGCATATCGAGTTGCTCATTGTACGTGCATGACCCATCGGTGGGGTATGAGACGTTCACAAATTTAAAGGCTCATAATCTCGAACACGTGTGACTTTAGCTACTTTTATCGGTTTACACGTATGAACAATCAGTTAAGTAAAAATATTGCGTGAAAACCCGACGAACTTTTTTAATAGTTACCTACTGGTAAGTATTAAAAAAGTCAACTGGTACTACCCCATTAACTTAATTTTGGGTGATAAATAAAACTAAAATTATATTAATATTGTATTTATTTCAATGCAGACTATTAAAACAATTTAGGCAGAAAGCTTTTTGGCACGCTAAGCACTCCATATCCGTTTTTTTTGTTTTGCGCGCTGCTTCCACTGGTGTACGGCCTTCTTCAACTAAAACTTTGTAACAACCTGTACAACGTTTTCTAAAGGTTCTTTTTGGGTCACGTCTTGGTATTTTGGTGAGAGAATGCTTAGATGTTCTAGCCTGCTCAGTTGATAGGCTAGACCTAGACAAACGCGGCGTAGAGATATCCGTGGAAGGCGAAGGAGTCTGAAGACTTAGTAGTTTTTTTATTATTATTTCGTGGCCTTTTAGCACACTCATTTTACTTCGCGAGTTCAGGTCTTTATAAATCAATATTGCGTTAATTACACAAATCGCCATCAGATCTCCCGCAATTTTCTTGTACCAAAAGCAAGTTTTACGTACAGGTGAATTATAGCTTGCGAGCTGGTCTGCCACATCTATCCCCTTTTTGCCACGATTGTACTCTAATACTATGCGTGGCTTCAAAATTGGTCTAAATCCAGTTGACATCTGCATTTGATGGTTGTGGCATGTTGACATCACCAATACATCACGTTGATCCTTCCATTTTAGTACCGTGAGGAAGCTATTTTGCTTAGCAGCAATTTCACCTTTCCTAAGGGTCTCATTGATTACGTCTTGGGGAAGATCTCGTCTATTTTTACGCACGGTGCCGCAAAAATCTGTTCTGCGTTCTTTTAGATACCGGGCCAAAGGGACGCTGGAGTAATAATTGTCTGTCACCAACAACCTGCCCTCATTCAACAGATCTGACGCCAGTGTAACGACAACCGAGCCAGGTTTATCAAGACCTTCGACGGCTCTATCTTCTCCTGAATAAACTTTGTAACTCCATGTATATCCTGTATCCGTACACAGTTTATAAATTTTCATGCCATATTTGCTGCTCTTTTGAGGATTATAGGTTCGTATATTCAGTTTTCCTCTAAACCCGACCATAGATTCATCGACAGCAATGGTATCTCCTGGAGTAAATATTTTACGCGAGTTCTTTATAACCTTATCTATTAGAGGTTGGATTTTGTATAGTCTTCCAGTTTGTTCAGCGCTGTTGTCTGCAAAATGCCAGCATCGTAAAATGAGACAAAATCTGTCGTAAGACATAGAAACCTCATGTAAAAGTGGATGGAAGTACAGTTTATCTTTCTTCCAATAACATTCTGTTGTAGGAAAATCAACAAGTCCAGTAAACAAATAAATTCCAATAAACTTTAGCATTTCCACTGTAGTAACATCTTTCCAACGTTTTATGCGCGAGTTGGGTTTCAATGTAGAGGAAAACTGTAATTGTGCGGCGTAAATATTTGTTTGAGTTACCATCAATTGTATCATATCGTCACTAACAAGTGAACGAAATATGGTCCACAAGTCTGTATCTTCCCCGAATAATTGATTTTGTCGCTTGCCGTTATCATATCCTGTAAAAATCTCTCTTTCCAAAGGCCGTATTTCAAAAGACCATGCAGTAGGCAATAACCGAGAATGGTTGATTTGAGACTGTCTCGAATCACTGGATAGCATATTATTTGAAGTTCTTTCATGTTCGCTAAACTGATCAAAAGCAGTAAGCTCAAGCGTTGGCAACGCAGCAGATTCTTCATTGGACAATGGCGGAAAAACTTGGTCAGGCGAGTACATGCATTCTTGTAAGGCAGAAGCAGCAGGTGCAGGTGATAAGACGTGCAATTGTGCATCATTATTTTCATTTATAAATTCAGTTATATCTTCCACCGTTTCAATACTTGCAGAAAACTCACCAAACTCTGAATATTCCAGAGCCTCCACGATATTTTCTTCTCCATCACTTTCTTCTAAAATTCTCCACAACTGTTCATCCGTAAGTTTAGACATCGGTCTGGATCGATTCATTATAACACGAAAGTAGAAACAAACTTTTATTGCTTTGCAAAATCTTTTTCTAACCTCTTGGCGCCACTTTTAATTGACATTGACATCACAAAGAAAAATCTATTACTTGTCAAGTATTTGACTATGGAATAACCATAGATAATACAGTATAATAATAAAGACAAAAGCATGCAAGGATGTCATACGTGTATGACATACGGCTGGGGCATGCCTTTACGAGATTATACGTGCATGCCACACGGGTGGGGCACACATTTACGAGATCATACGTGTATGACCCACGGGTGGGTCAATAGCTAAAAATATAATTTATGTGAAGAGGGTATAAAAAAAATAAAAACAATGTTATCATAACATCAATTTTATAACTCACGCAGCATATTATCAACAATTTGCATTTACACTTATAGGGTAGTCTCGCTCATTATAGCTGCACAGTCAACGTGTTAAGGAGAACGTTGTATTACGATCCATCAACGCAATTTGTGGCAGTATTTATGTCTCAATTAGCAGTATACTGGATTTCTGTAGTAGATTGTAGTTAAAAAGGTAGATTGGTTCGTCCCTTTTTTAAATTAAACAAATATGGTTTCAATACAACAACCGAAAACTGTATTGCGCGAGAGTAATATGTTGTACTTCATATACCTACGTAGGTACACGTAATCATTCATCTCTGTAGCTCTAAAGACCTGACTCTTTATTTCCTATATGTAACAGTCTTAACTTGCCTTTTAAGGTGGAAATGAATGGCAGAAAATAGGAGCAATAAAAGTAATTGACTCTTTTGTGACTTTTATTTATGTATTTCACAGTACTTAGCCCGTGTGAGAGATTACGAGAGAAAAACGAGGCGGCAGCAGAAAAATACGGCAAGGGAACGTTCATACCTAAGTGTGACGCTAGTGGTAGCTGGGAGCCAGTGCAGTGTATGTCACATATCGGTGAGTAGATAATATACATATATTCTAAAAGTGTCGTCTGCTGTTGCGTAGTATTCGAAGACATTCATTTAATTGTTTATATCATTTATAAGATATTTGCCGTGGTCTATTTTACTCTTCATATCTTTTTATTGATCTGTTTCAATGTAAGGAAAGCACTAACAAACTTCCGCTTTTATGTTATGAGTTAAGCTGGACTCATATTATTTGTAATGGGAAAATTTAAGCTAAAAATTGTAATATGATTATTCATTTCGCCTAGTTTTAGAAACGAAATGCCAACGTTAGCATATTTTTCCTGATAACCAAGAATCTATGTATCTAGAAAATATACTTAAAGGATTATCTCTCCATTTTCAGATGTCTGTTGGTGTGTAAGCGCAAGAGGCGAACCGCTAAAAGGTTCTTTAGTTCGCGGCGGCGAGCCTTTCTGCAACTTCAGACAGGCACGGAAATATATACGCAGAGATCCTCTCGACGAACGAGTTAGAGCCGACGAAGGTAAATACATATATTTAAAACGTACATCCAAATGCATTCCAGTTCAAAAACAATAATTTCTATAATTATAACCGAAACGTTGAGAAGCACTCCGTAAATCATAAGTCAAAATTTTGCATAAAACTGTACTTAGATATTGATACTCAAAATAATACTCTTTTTCAGTATTAGAAGAACTGATCAGACAAATGACAGCGTATAGGGTAGACGAGTTCGAAGAAAACGACCAAGATTTCGATCTGGAAAGTGAAGGTCGAGAGATAGAATCTTTAGACAAGGAACAGGCAGACGAAGCAGTATTTGTATCCGAAGTGGTGGAACCAAAACCTGCAGACACGACCAAGAGAATGGAGAAACCTTTGGAGGTGTCTACTGACAAGAAGAATTTCTACGTAGATAATATTGTGTTCAAGACTAAATGTCAGATGATGCAGGAGGAGATTGAAAACGGTAAGTAGATAACAATTAGAACCCTAACAAAATAAAGATCTGAAAACATTGTCTATGATCATAAATTAAAAAATTAGGCTATCATAAATTATAATTGAATTAATTTAAGCAAACAAAAATAATATGCAATGACCAAAGAGCTAAGAAGAGTCTTATAAATCTGAAATAGAAGACAACATTACACAAGTAGATTTGTAAATGATTTGCTATATTAAAATTAGATGAAGTTTCGAAAAGATAACAATAAAGTCTTAACATTTGTTTGGTTATAGGTGGAGAAGGTCTTCGACCACGCTGCTTATCCGACGGATCGTTCTCTCCGAGACAATGTTCGCGCGGTAGGTGTTGGTGCGTGGATGCCGCTGGACAGCGAAGACATCACGCTGGAGTTGTGCAAGATGCACCTACATCGGACCCCTGTGGTATGTCGAGTACTTACTTATAATAGTTATAATATTCGCATATCGTCAATTAGTGACGATATACGTAAATTAGCTGGTAGTTGCTAGAAAAAGAGAGCCGAAGATTTGTGTTTTTGATGGACCTACGCTAGGTAGGGGAATCACAAAGCGTTCCGTTATTAATTATATGATACAAGTCAATTGAGCAAAACTTGTAGCGTAGCACGCATATTTATCCTCATTCCAGGTTACAATGCATATTTGTTCGAATGGAAACTGAAGTATTAATTATTTGTTTCAGAACTAACCCAGATAGAGTCCGCCGTGCTAGAACTGGAGCTGCTGAACGCGGAAAGCGGCGACGCGGAGCGCGCGCGCGCCGCACTGGGCGCGCGGCTGGCGGCGCTGGGCGCGCGCGTGCCCATGACGCTGGAGCGCGAGCGCGCCGCACTGCGCCTGCGCGCCGCGCTGCAGGGACCGCGCGCTGTCGACCTCGTTTACCACATTGAAAACTTGGTACGTAGCACCGAGGGATTTGTTCCACACCACGCTAAAATGGTTAAGAAAACATATTTCACTAGCACGTCGACCAGTCAATGCCTTATGGCTAAAATTTAAGTGGGCTGGTGCATAGCCGCACACTTGTATATCCCCATATTATATACAGGGGGCAGGCCTATATTCGTTTATTCGGCACCTGTCAGACTTCACATGGCGACAGCAAACTTTATTGGGATTTACCGTTAGGAAACACTAAACAGAATATTTTCTAACAGTAAATCAAAGTAAAACTATTCCCGAACGCCCTATAATATATATGATCATTCGTAAACATAAACGAAATCTTATGCCACAAGACCACTGTAGCAGTCAAGAGTGTATAATATTTACTTGATACCTCTAAATGTTCATAAATACTAGGTATATTACTAATACATGTTATATTGTACAGGTAAAGCAAGAGAAGCTATCGGGCGTGTCGCGAGAATCAGGCGTGTTGGGCGCTGACGTCATCCGCAGCGAATACCGGCTGGCACAAACACCGCCACCTGCTATGCAGCAACGAGAGATACTCAGCGAATCTACAGTGAGTTATATATTTTTATGGTTTAAAAATAAATACGTAACCATCTGATAGTTATTACTATTATTTTTTTATAAAATTGTCTGTAGACTAAAGGTATCAGATGAAATTCTGTTAAGAGATTTGCTGTGCTACCAGTGTAAGGAATATAGATCATTATTCCTCTGCTGACAGCATAACAACATTTTGAGGAGAGAAAAAGAGAGAAAGTGGGTTGCTTGAGTAGTATTTAATAAGATTGAATAACTACAATCTTCTGTACCTACTTTTCTAGTTAATCTTGAGTAGACTCTACTATATAAGTGGAGATGCCTCATATAGGCATCAATCTTTGTTTTACTTTTATTAACTAATTGGAATGTACTAAGTTGTTAGATAATAATAGTACTATATGTGATATAGTAAAGGTTACATTCAAGCATGCCTAGATTCTAAGAGCACATTGCACTATATAACTTTGTTTATATAGTGCGCACACCACGCACTGCCCGTGCGTGGTGTCATCAATAATCTATTCTCCTGTAATTTTCATGCCGAATTTACACATTCGTGCGAATCGCGAGGCGAATGGCGAGGCGAGTAACGAACACGCATAATAATATGTAAACAGTGCGCTCGCTATTCGCCTCGTGCCTAGCCTCGCGAGTCGAGCGCTCGCGTAGGGAGCGGTTTTTCGGACGCGAATCAAAGGACACGAATGGCGAACACGAACTTACTGTTTACACATTCACCTGCATTTATTTGACAACTAGCACCCGAGCTAACAGAACGTTTAGACAAAATGGAGTGAAGTGAAGTGCGAATTTTAGAAATCCCAGGACTTTATCAAAAGGAAGGGCTCATTTGGAACCCAAAATCGCGCATGCCGCAATTATTTTCACGTGCTCCATGTTCGTGTGCACATGTCAAAATAATTCACCCTGCGAATGTGTGAACAGTAGTTCGCGACGGCACTCGTATATAAATGTTTCGTCGAGTGATGAGGCGAATGGCAAACACGATTGTGTAAATGCGGTATCATAATTACAGGGGAATAGATTATTGATGACACCACGCACGGGCAGTGCGTGCTGTGCGCACTATATAAACAATGTTATACAGCGCAATGTGCTCTTAATATATACTTATAAATAATACTTACAATTATTTCAGTACAAAATTTTTGGCAAAATAATTTAAATGTCTATGTGTTGCCCACTCATTTCAAGTAAAACAAAAGAAAATAATTAAAACATTTAAATGCACTTGTAATAATATGTTTGATTCCTTATTCACCAGGTCTCTGCAACAACATCTTATCATACCGCGCTGATAGTGCTTGCGGCGACTTCAGCGTTCATCATCAGCGTATTGTGCGTTCTTGTAATGCTATACCGAGCGCGTCTGCAGAGAGAACCACAGAAAGCCGAACGGTTCCTGCCTGCTGCACCTCCCGTCTATGTCCTTTCAGCAGACGAAAAAGCAGAACTTGCAAGAGTGCTCCACGCTCCTCCCCCTCCTGTCCCACCACAACATGACGACCAAACAAGGGTATAATTATAAGAAAAGTAAAAAACGCTTTAAAGTTTATAAAAGCATGGATATGACAGCTTAACTTAAATTTTCCGCCAAATTACGAGTGTTTACTGCCACTTAGGTGTATTGGCATATTGCCCTACGTAAAAAGATGAGATTGTCTATGGAATTATCGATTTTACGACATCTTTGACCTACGTGACAAGAAATGTTACTGCTAGTATCATTTAGCGGTAAATAAAAATAATATGTGCTATTACTAAAATAATTTTATATTCTGTTTACATAACGATTTTAAATTACTTATCCAAATAATTATAATAACTATCGCCTTGAAAATTTAACTAAGTAATAATAATCATATAAATTCAAAGTATATTTCAATATCTCTCGAGTGTTTTTTATATATTTCTTACGTCATATCTATGTAGATGTGGTAGCCAAACTTATGGTATTCATAACGCTACAAAGCACATCGTTTACCTACGTTACTCGTTTAAAGAACTATTATGAAGATAGTACAGGTACTAAAGTAATTATAGGGTCCAAAATAATATTGGCTAGAATTTTGAGTAACGTAGATGTATTCAAATAGTATATATCTTACCTCTGTATTTGTAATTTTATAAAACCTTATTGACACTATTATACTCTTAACATTTATTCCACTTTAATATCGATATTGTAAATAGTGATTGGTGTTGGTTTCAAATTATTAAAGGCAGGACTTAATAAGTTATGACAAGGCTCATGAAATTATTAGTGAAATTGTAAGTACAGAGTTAAGTTTCAAACCAGTTTTGAGGTCGGATATTGTCAATGAAAATGTAATATGATTAGAGACTGATAGGTGACGGTCGTATTCTCCTTAAAGCAGCTCTTGTAAATCCTATTTACTTTGCGATAGGGTCATATTAATTCCTACACATATACATTTTGTATATGATCATAATAAAAGCTTCTGGCTTTGTAAAGCACGGAGACAATAGTAACTATCGCAAAGTAATAAGATTGATAAAAACTGAATCATAGAAAGTATGACATTTACATTTATTGAAATATATCACAGTATACAAAGACGTAGAACCGAGAATATATCTTTGTTATGAATGTATTGTCATAATTCCTTAGATTCCAATGAAATCTTGTTATGTTTTATATTAAGTATAAGAAACTATTATTAAGGAAGCGCAGGGGTGCGCGTAAATTAATACTACGCGCGCCTTTACGCACTCTTTAGTTCCTCTCGTTGAGTCTCGCTCTCTATTACCGGAGTACTGTACTTATTGAAGGATCGATTTAAACGATACGTTCAATTCTCATTAAAACATCACCTTAAAAGAACGTGACTCGACGTAGAACTAATCTAGTCTGTTTTTTATTCATCAAGACTCTACTACTTATAATATTATCATTACAAATATAATTCTTTCTTTCCTTCTGTTTGTAAATAAGTATAATATTTATTTAAGTTCAACTGTATTTTTACGAACCAAATAACATTGACATAAATGGTTTCTTCTTGATAGCCCTTATTAATAAGTTTAAATAAAGATCACTTTTACCGCACTATTTTGAGAAGGTCTCAAAATAAATAAAGAATTTATTCATATTATGTATAACATTATTTCATTAAATAAATAATTTTTTTAAACGTCTTTCTTTATTTCCATACCAGGCGAAAATTGAAAAATTTCCTTAAGAGTTAAAGGTAATTTTTAAACAAGTTTTCTTGTTATATATGTAGTTGTCTGTACATAATTAAATGAGCGTTAGATGCGTTTTGTCATTTTAGCGATAAGCTAATAATATTGTCCAAAGCAATGAAACATGAAAAAAAATTTGTGAGTCGAAACGCACAAAGTAGTTAAATTTAAATGTATGACATTCGCGATAACATAATACAATAAAATGTCAGAAAATAAATATTTATTCTTTTGAAAACCGCTGATAGAAAATTATTTATAATTATATTCGCAGCGGCTTCGCTCGCGTTAATCTAGATTTCGTACATTAATTTCTATTTCACAGAACAGTACTTTTTCTGGATGAAAGGTATCCTATGTCCTTTTTTCTCCCCGTGACAATATATACACGAAATTTCATGATGATCGGTCGAGTAGTTAAAAGCATGAAAGCATAAAAAACAAACTCAAATTCGCATTTATATTAGTTTGGATAATAATAATGTTAAATAAAATTTATATCAACAAAACCAAAAAGTATAACTTAATAATTAATTTAGACAGAGCGTATACCAGTTTTTCTTTTTACTTTTGGGAATGCATTGACGCATACCCCACCGCGGGGGCGGGCGGAGAGGTTATGTCGGACCCACCGTGTTAAAAGAGAAAGATGGAATAAGAATGATAGTAAAGTACCTCCCGGAATTCCGACTAAACCTACCACGGTGTTCCTCGCCAAAACCGCTATCGACGGGGCTGCGCGGATCACTTGCACATGCAGTCGTGAGCCCAGCCGAGGTTTCGGCCCGCCGTTTGAAACGGCAAGTCACTACACGAAGGGACCTACCGTATAGGCACTCACTCACAAAACGCTACTGTCCCCCCCTAGAGGGGAGACGGATTCGACACAGAGGCGCGCGTGAAAACACACACGCCGCATCTCGGACCTGGTGCTGATCGGATGGCGGGCAGGCTCACGAAGCACATCACCCTCAGGTCTAACCTGGTGGTGGTTGGAGGTCATCTCGCGCCCTCCGGCGCCCGGATCTGCGGTTGGGGAGAGGGTTTAAGTGCTCCCTCTCCCGCTCCACCGCCTCCTTGATGGATATCTCTTCCTCACAAAAGGAGGCGACGGCGTTCCATGACCTTTCACTCCGGACCATACACTGAACCCCTTCTCTATCTTTATCCTAACTACGACCGGGAGCGAGAGGGCAACCAATCCGACTACCGCTATCAACTCACGGCGCTGTCCAGGCGGGGCAATCCGCCAAAGTGTGCAGCGCCGTGTCCTCAACAAATACTAGTTATAACAACATAATTATTGTTAATGCTAAAAGCCCACTGACATATAAAAAGTAGAATCCTCTATTATTTAATTATAACAGCCATGTAATTATTAATTTTAGAAAAGTCCTGTAAACGTTACTAGTATAAAATTAAATACTGTTACAAAAGTTGAACATGTTTTACATATAGAAAATAAGCAAAATACCTGTATTCGGAATTAAAAATATATACCAAACGAATTCATAGTAGCATAATAAAGCGTTTACTTTGTATCAATTATAGGCCGCATGGTATCCGCTAAAGTTTACTCCTAATTTGCCTTCTTTGAAAGTAATAAACTGTGGAGCCTGAAAAGATGAAAGCAATAAAAATATTAGAATTTCCTTATTAAATTAATTATGTTAGTATGAAAAAAAAGAAGCTATTGTCTAAATTGTCTTGTCTGTAGCTATTGTCTTTTTCGGGGACGTGAGACATTTAGTAACATTCGTTGGCAACACTGTCTACTACAAGAGAGCAGTAGTATGTAATGAACAAACTATTACTAAATAGTTTATGTAACAGGTAAATTATATTTATAATAATGGTAGTTATTGCTCGTAATATTTGTAATAAGAATTTGATAAAGCCTTTAAAAAGTTTTAAACAGTAGTTTTATCGACATAGTTATTTTGTCGCATTTTTTCTCTATAATGATATCCGCCTAACTGTCACGTCGTCGATGACATTTCTTTCAGTTGACAAGTCGCAGGGGCCGGCCCTTGGGAGAAATTTATTTCAGAATGAATCAAGGAGGCGGCCTTGCTTGTTGCGCCGTTTGCAACGAGAAAACCCATCGACGATGCAGTCGTTGCCTCGGCATTTATTATTGTAATACGGAGCACCAGCGACAAGACTGGAAAAGGCATAAAAGTGATTGTGGACCCAAGTTACAGAAGGGATCGAAAAGCGATAACTCGGGTGAATGTAAGATAGTTGCCGAAGAAGGTAAGAGAAAAGTGAAAGACGTAAGTTCAAACAAAAAAGAAGACGTGGGGAAGAATATAACTATCGAGGGTAGTGAAACAAGACATATAAAAACTAAAACGAAAAACGTTAGAAAAAGTGTTATAGTGGGTAGCACGGACATTGTTAGTAAACATAATTCGCAAATATCAACTAAGAACGTTAAACAAAGTGAGGAAGGCGCATCGAAAACGTCGGGCCACAATGACAATAGTGTAATTTCTAGTGTAGTGTATACAAATGAAGACTTAACAACCAGTAGTGCCATAACATACGAGGGCTCGTCGGAGCAGGAGGTGTTGCGGGAGTCTGCGCAGCAACTCAGCACAGAAGAATACGCCACGGCTGGTACTTCTAATTTGTTGAGTACTGTGAATGAGACTGACACTGTGAAAATGCCCACATTGCCAAATTATGACACTGAGGAAGGTACTGGGGTGAAGGAGTATCCAGAGGCTTCATTGAAGGGTAGTGGGTCACCAGTCAATCATATGGACTTAAGTGATTCATGCAACGATATATGCCAGAGAGTGATCAGAGACATGACTCAGTATGGTGTGTGTGTTCTGAATAATTTCTTGGGCAAAGAACGAGGACTGTTGGTTCTACAGGAAGTGTTAGATATGTACAGAACGGGCATATTCACAGTAAGTCTCATAACATTATTATATTAAAGTGTGCAGGTATATTGACCTTAATCTTATTTATAACTATGTTGGTCTGCCAACATGATAACATTTGAATAAAATAGGTTAAATGAAAAATAAGCCAGTATTGTCGGACTATTATTTGAATTTAGTATTAGTTAGAAAAGTAGAACAAATGTATAAAAACAGATATAATTTATAGTCTGCATATTTATAGTCTTTGCTAGATCCTTTTGCTATATAAAAGTTAGTAAATGTTTCTTTTTTTACAAGTGAACTAGAAATAACATATTCATTAACAAATATGAAGCAACATAACTCTTTAAAGTAATTTCTACAGGTTATTTAATTGTGATAGATTTAAGCTGTGAGCTTAATTAAGCATTGTTGTCTAAATGCCAATGCCCATATACCACTAAAGAGATATACTTATTGAGTCGCAGAAGCACATTGGTGGCCAGAAACAAGATTTTTAATTGGCATTCTAAGACTTGACAGGTTAAATAAACTGTTATAATAAGTTTATTCACATTCACTTCAATGCTTTTTGAAATATTTTTGTAACAACTTAGTTTATTGTGTTTTCAACACATTAAAAAGTAAGTGATACATGGCAAAGTTTTGTACAGTTTATATCATGTATACTACCTAAAAGCAAAATTTATAAATTAAAAAAGAAATTAAATTATTAAAAGGTATAGCCAATAATGAATACTATATCCATTCTCGTCTAAGTCTTAATATTTAAAAACTTATCAATACTGCAGCCTGTTATTTAATTAACCTGTCAATTGTTGGAATACTAGACATAATGGAAAACCTATTGTGTCTGGCTCCCGGTGTGCTATTGGGATTCAATAGGATGTGTAAGAAATTCTATGATATAATATGATATATTGCTGAACTACTCACATATAGTTACAACAATTACCTAAAATGAGACGCAGGTAGTAATTAATTCATAAATTAATTTTATTGATGTGAGCAGGTGAGTGACAGTCTATGTACTTACATGAAGGCATGTTCATTGTCTGGCATTACAAAAATACTATATTTTTGTATTCTGGTTTTATTCATTTATAATATCTCTTATTGTTGTCCTTAGGCTTTTACATTACCAAAATCATTAGTTAACTAGAGTCATTTCAATATTCAATTCTTACACTGTTAAATAACAAAAATGCTGTACATGTATTAGGTGTAGTTTTTGAGTAGATAACTATACCTGAAGCTAAGGCTTTTTTTAATAGTATTAATTTATTTATTAACATAAAATTGTTTAAACTTTTTCTATGAAGTCCTGATTCCTGTGCTAGGTATGAAATCTGTGTTACAGGAAGTCAGTGTCTTCTCGCATATAATTTACAGACTTTTATGGTTTAATGATGGCACTAAATAGATAAATTGAGTGTAGATTTCATCTTGTTCATCTTACCATTGTGGCTTTATTGTTTATTCATAATAATTCTGCCAACTATTATTTGGCAAGACAAAACAAAACCAATTTAACTATATTTAAAATAATTGTATCTTTTTAAATAATTTTCCATTATTCTGACTGCATGGTTATCAGTTTAAGTGTTGCCTAAACACTGCAGCCGCACTGAGATTTGTGGGTTTGAATCCCACATAGGACAAATTTGTGTGATCCATACATAGTCGTTTTGAGTCTTGGTGTTATTTGTTTTTGTTGTATGAATGTTTGTAAAGCAACATAGGATTTTTACATACGGCGGGAGTTGTATTTTAGTAGCGAAATAAAAAGAAAACTACCTTCTCTGTCTGCCCCTTTACAATTGAACATGAAGTACAGTTATAATAATTTATTTTAATATTAACATATTTTAAGTGGTACCACTTAAAATAGATTCACAGCTTGCCTGCTCGCTTGCTTGCTTTACTTAAAGAGGTAATTGTTAATGCCCAATTTTAAAATATAAGGCCAAGAGGCATGATTTGCCTAAGTCTTAGGTTCAAACCCTGTTGATTATTGTTCTTCCTTTATGATTGATTTTTCCTACTGTATTTTATAATAAGACATACCTATGGAGGATGTGGCTCAGTTTACACATTAGAAACTTTCACTCTTAACAATGGATAATTAAGTTTTAGCTAGTATAGGAATGTAATTAATATTATTAGCTTCAAGTTACTTATAAATTTATTACTTTGCTCAAAACTGAATAAAACTAACCTTAATTATTATATTTTATCAAAAATGGCATAAGTACAATTTTTTATTTTTATATAGTAAAATTAGCATATATTGTAATTGACCTGCCAATTGCTGTATTATATTTTATCAAAAATGGCACACGATTTAAAAAGTCAATATTTTCTTGCCCAACATTCAGACTTTGGGGTCCATACATAAGTTTGGTTTTTAACCCTGTCGCATAGGTTTTTTGTGTAGGTATCTGTTGAGTCTCATGCGCCACTGTCATGCGAGTGGGACATATGGGAATTTAAGTTTCAGTAGTACTTTCAAATTTAGTATGAGGGACAATTAAAAAAGCAGTGTATAATTTTATCAAATCTTGTAACAAAACAACCTTCAAAGAGACTGTTACAGGATCTAATTAGAATAAACAAAAATTCTATATATGAGATTGTAGAAGTTTTATTTTTTTTACGTGGAGGAATGCGTTGACGCATACCCTTCCGCGGGGGCGGGCGGAGGGCTTATGTCGGACTCACCGGATTAAAGGAAAGATGATGAAAAGATAATGTACCGCCCGGAATACCGACTAAACCTACCACGGTGTTCCTCGACTAAACCGCTATCGACGGGGCCGCGCGAATCACTTTCGCATGCGGTCGCGACCCCGCCGAGGTTTCGGCGCGCCGTATGAAACGGCAGGCCACTACGCAACAAGACCTACCCAATAGGCACTTAAGGCCCTACTGTCCCCCTCCTGGAGGAGAGACGGAGTCGACACAGAGGCGCGCGCGGGAACACGCACGCCGCCTCGCGAACCTGGTGCTAAACGGATGGCGGGCAGGGCCCACAAAGCCCGCCACCCCCAGGTCAAACCTCAGGGTGGCTGGAGGTTGTCTTTAGTTGCTTCAAGTCTGAATTGCTTTTACTAACTAAATTCTAGCCTAAACTTAAGTGCCAATCAATTAGAATAATTATTATATTTTATTGTATATAATAATAATAATATCAGCCCTGTATTAAACTGTCCCACTGATGAGAAGACTGCTGGGCAGTAGCCTCTTCTCGGTGTTAGGAATGTTAGCTCATAGTGCTCCACATTGGCCCAGCTCTGGTTGGCAGACTTCACATATCTGCGAGAAAATTATGGAGAACTCTCAGACACACAGGTTTCCTACTGGGCTATTGCTGTTGTTTTTATTGTATTCAATTTAGTATGTTGGAGTATGTCCATCACTGAGCCAAGGAGAGTCTATATCGTAAACCTCTCGTGTATCGTGTGAACACCAAGTGTACATAAACGCCAAGGCCTTCATTTTACTTTTTAATCAGACGCTCGACGGGTTAACTTAGTTGCAGCACACTGGTGGCCAGACCCAATCGATTTTTAATTATGTCGGGTATTCTAAGACTTGACATATTAATGATGTGATTTCTCTAATGCAGCGAGGACAGTTGGTGTCAAGTCCTGACTTCACGGAGGTGCAGACGATCCGAAGCGACATGATCACGTGGATCGACGGCAAGGAGCCCAACTGTTCCAACATTAGACAGCTTATCAGCCAAGTAAGTACAGTGAATATTCATACAAATACCAATACCTACCACGCGTGTGTGTAAAATTCTATGAAGCACATTTCTTACATTTCGCCAGTTACGTTTTAGGTTTTACTTAATATAGAGAGGGAGTCTATTGCCCCATGGGCAAATTTCCAGATACCGTGTTGCTGCTAAGAATTTATTAATAGAAATCACTATAAAACCAGTGACTGCGCAATGGCAATTAATGCTACAGACAGGGCAGAAGGAGCAGTCCAAGAAAACACGACGTATGGTTATAACAGCGCCCGGTCCGGCTTATTAACCTCTGAGTCTTCTTCGAAGAGGTTAATGTAAAACACTATGTAGGTCTGTGTGTCTGTCTGTTAGTGACAGGCATAGCTCCGGAACCACTGGACCGATTGACTTGTAACTTGGTGTGCAGACACCTTAGGGTCATCCCTCGGTCAAGTTTGAATATGGGCCCTTGGGTCAAAAGACAACCGAGACATAGGGGTCATAAGGTCGGGGGATATCCACCAATAGAGAGTTTTGGAAGTCCAAGGGAGAGGCTTTTGCCCCAGAGGATATCCACCAATAGAGTGATTTGGAAGTCCAAGGGAGAGGCTTTTACCCAGCAGTGGGACATTACAAAAAGAAGAGGAAAAAAATCCCATGAAGACGAAGAGGTAGAATCCTGGATTTTTACACCCATCACGTTATTATTGCACAAGAGACTACAAGACGGATGGCGTAGTGGTTTAATTGATTGCTTAGCCACTGCCACTGCGACGCCTGTTGTGTTCGACTCCCACATGGGACAAAAATTATATTTCGAGTCTAGGTGTTTTTTGTGTCCGTTCTTTGAATGTTTGTGAGACCTTAGACGATACCTATTAAGGTTCATAAGCTACATACAGCCCGCTGACAGACTGTCGGACCGACAGACGATAGACAGAGGCTTAGTTTATTCATACTGAAAGTTTATACAAAATACCGTAAGATTAATGACAGTTTGAAAATACCGATATACCTACTTACGTAATTTAATCGAATTTCGACCTCAGAATCAGAATGCTGTTACATACCTATATAATAATTGTATTTAAGATTTGTTGTTATGCCGCTTATTTAAATATAGTGTGGGAATTTCCAAGCAGATAAGGTTACGAAAAGTGCAACAGACTTGAAGTAAACAAACGTGTATGAACAATATTTGTATAAACTAGTCTGGTAATAAAACAACGTCATGCTTGATAATAAGCGATACCGCACAATGGCTACCTGTGACGTTTTAACATCACAGGTCGCTATCGTGCGGTATGGATCTTGTAAAAAAATTATTGTGTTGCTACCACTAGATTAACACGTAACATTGACGTATGTAAGAATAACGCTACTTATTCAATGAGGTTCGGTCCCTAAACAGTGATGGTCTACATACAACTCTAGAATTTTGAGTTGAATCCTGGGGTAAGCACGTGGCATCTTCCTTGACGATGATATGAAGGGATATACGTCTGGTCTCTCTATTTCGATTAAACTATAGACTAGATTGAGTTGCAGCGCTTTATCATAGTCTTGGAAAATAATATCTCAATCACGACGTAAAGATGTGGAGACGTGGATGAGATCTTACTGTAGTGCAAATAATATACAGGTTTACGTGCTAAAATGTAGGGTTTTTAATCCAAGTTCATCCGAATCCCGTCAACGGTTTATGCGTGATTAATACAAACATTTAAAAAAAATTAATCGTTTATAGTAGTAGCAGCACAACATCACCGTTTGTTTGCCTATCTGTGCACTAATAACTCGAGTCTTACTGGTCCAATGTGTATGAATCCTTGTTTCGTATATACGTGTTTGGCTAGGTTTTAGAATTCATTTGATTTCGATAGGATTATTAGCAGTACAATAATTATTGTCTGATGCGGCAATTAATACATAGTCCACGCGAACGAAGACGCGATTACTGCTATACACTCTTATACTTTACAAGTGCATAAAAGCGTCCCTTAGTCGATGTTTATTGTGATATGTTCTGCTTGTAAACAAATTGTGACTATCTGTAGATAAGCTAACGAAAAACATTAATCAATGGATTAGACTTTACCTATGTAAATTTATGTATACGAACAAGAATATTCTGGTGCGATGAAACTGATTACTTGGCGCCGAATGACGTTAATTTTACGACGTAATTGACTGATATTAACGCCGTCTTGATGTTTGATAATGTAATACACGTCTCTATCGTACGATGTTAATGTTTATCGAACGATAATCGCTAATTTGTTTATGAAATTTCTCTGCGGCCGGCTACCTGGTGGGGCAGAATGCGACAACTTTGCTTTTAAATACACAGTATTATAATGAATATACATTTATTTGCATAGGAAGTAGGCACATAACATTTTGGAGTAAAAAAGGAGTCAATCTGGTCCTTGTATAATCTACGTTAAGCTAGGCATACAAACATTAGGAGGAGGATACATTAAAATGCATGAGTTATATTATAATATTATAATTAGGTATAATTATAAATATTATTCAGTAGCACCACTCTGTCTGAATCTGTGCTCGGTAGGCTGCAGTAGACTCGCTATTTATTACGCAGGTCCCAAAATTATGGTTGGCGAAATGTGGATGTTATATTACTTTGACTACTCCTTCGGGGTATAAGGACATGAGACTATGAAATTTCCATGAAATAGAGTCCATACATATGTTGATAGATTCGGTGTGAGGCAGAGCCTATTGATGTCAACCAGGCACATAGCTAGACCTCGAGCTATTACTGAATAGTTCCTAACTGATAAGAGCCAATAACACTGCCCGTCCCGGAAAACGAATACGAGATCACGTTCGGCAGTATAAAAGCAAACTGATGCAGGCTACCTACACAGTCGTATTGCAATATTATTAAAATGTTAAATTTGTTAAGATGTTCGAGTGGTTATTACTCGATACGAGCTATTTAATGTATTTGAACGAAACTTAGTACACGCATAAAACACATCCTTGATTAATGGCACTTACAGGTTTATCTCACGTCGTTTGATATGCGTCACGTGACCAAAACCGCGGGCAGAAACTAGTATAACATGTATGTACCTATGTTAAAAAATGTAATATAGCTTATCATTGTTCTCGAGATAACGTTTGTATGTAAAACAGTCACACACAATTACCTTTATCTTCAAGTATTTTGACCTCAGCTATAATTTTACAAATTAGTATTATTAATTAGGCATAAAATTACTGGGTATTCTAACGGATTTATTCGAAATGACTGGGCGTATTTGTATGACCTAGAGACCTTACAGACAATCATACATTATACTTAGTTCCGCGCTTATATCCCCAGGGGCAGAACAGTATTACACCTAAATTTCGCTATCACGCTATGACCTGAAGGTTACTAAACTAAACTTAAGAATTAGGCTAGCGATATCTTCTCGTGGGAGACCCACCGGCTCGACCGGAGTAATACCTCGGCCTCACAGAAAATCGTGAAATAGCGCTTGCGTTGTGATTCGTTGAGTGAGTGAGGGTACCGGAGGCCCAATCCCCTCCCACCCTCCTACTCCCGAGGGGAAGGGGAGCAAATTTAAAAGGCTAGCAACGCTCTTGTGACTTCTCTGGCGTTGCGGGTGTCCATGGGCGGCGGTAATCGCTTACCATCAGGCGATCCGTCGGCCCGTTTGCCTCATATACCATAAAACATAAAAGATTTTTCATATCCGAATAGTTTCTGAGCTAAGCACGTTCGAACAAAAAACAATCTGTCTTCAGCTTTCTTTAATAGGTCTAGATATTAAACAATCAGCTCGTTGCAGTCCACTGCTGGATATAGTCCTCTCATTTTACGCTACAACATCCGGTCTGCCGCACTCCTATCTATAAAATAAGTATATACAGCATGTAACAGAAATGTGTAGTCATATTTGAGTGTCATATAAGCCTCTGTACATTGGAAAACTGTGACGAATATATCCGTATACATTATTTTCTTATATTTATATATTTTATTTTATTTTTTAAGTTTGTTCTTTAGATTATTTTTCAGATTTCAAATACTTTAAATATTTCAAAAGTAAACAGTTTTGCCATATTCAGAGCTTCCAACCATGAATCAAGTATTATATTTTTTTATTATACCCTTTGTTGAAAAGAGAAGACAAGAAGCTTACTGGTATCCCAAAGAGCTATAAGAACAAAGTAATAATTTATTGGATATTCAAACGAAGAAGAACACCCACACAACCTGTGCGAACCAGCGACAAAGAGAGCGAAATCTGGACGTTGTTATCTTTGTACCCGAAAACATGATCGAAAGTGTAGAAAATGTTGTGTGAAGTGCATACAATTTGTTTGCAAATCACATTCAGTAGATAAAATGGAATGTTTGATGTGCTTTTCTAGCAAATAAGTAAAATTATATTCATGACACGATCAAAAGCAAAGACGATGTGAAATAATGTTTATTTTTTGTTACAGTTATTAAAAATATGTTGATTGTCTACAACGACATGGAGTGGTAATTTATTTGTTTTTCCTATAAGATTAGTTACTACATAATATATTTTGCAAATTTTTCTAGTGGTATATTTACATTCTAATAAGTTGATTAAAGACTGAATGTAAGTAAATTAGAAAACAAGGAAAATCAAATATGAAAATTAATGAAATTAGCTGGAAAACGTATTTCACTAAGTATATAAATATTATTTTGTCAGATATATAACTATGAAATTGTGGTAGATTTATACCCACGATGTTAGTTACTTTACAAAAAGTCACTGTATTAGCTAAGGGTTAAATAATAAATAAACATGTTTTTTTAAATTTACATAAAGTTTTAAATATAATGTTTTGATCCGGATATTAGGGTAGATAGGTTACTTTTCAGATATACATTGCGGCCCTTAAATATGACCACACCTTTCTGTTACATGCTGCATATCGATAGGTAGTATAATACTATAATAGGTATTATTTTAAACATTATACTTACTTAACTAGATATTTATAGTTATATTTAGTTTTCTTTATAACAAGATAAATAAACAAACAGCTATATATGACCTAAGTTATATAAAAGATCTAAGCGGATAGTTTGTCGGTACTTACAAACTTTAAATTATGAGGATACTGAAGATTTGTTGATTGTTGTTAAATAAGTAATAACAAGTTCATGATAATAATTATAATTTTGGCCTGTTTTTGCATATATTTATATAATAAGTATGGTTAATTGTATATAACTTAGTTCTTAGTAGGTAGTATATTGTAAGAGCCCTTAACGCCTGTGGCACAGGTTTACCCTAGTACAGGCACTCATATTATATTACCTATATTAAGTACTTTATGGACTGTACTCATGTTTTACCACTGTAATCAATAAACAAATTATTAAATTAAAAATTATATTGTTGGTACTAGTAACTACTAGAAGTATGTATAGGGTATATACAAATGAAGTGTACAAGATGCCGGTACTAATGTTGATAACGGCCGATTATTCATATCGAGCCGACATACGGCGCCGTACATTCCTTTGTAAGACATGATTAACACTACACTGATGATATCAAATAATATGACACACAGGTACTAGATTTTGCTCGCGGCTTTGCTTACTAATATTGTCATGTCGAAAATATTGGCTATGAATTTTAATTCCCTTGGGAACAGTAGACTGGATGCAATGTCCTAACCCTATGTCCTTTTCTGTAGCCAGACAACTTGCATGCAAAATTTTATAATGATCGGTTGAGTAGTTAAGGCGTGAAACCGTAACAAACAAACAAATAAACTCACGTTCCCATAATATTAGTAAGGATTTTAGACAATCACTTAGGTATGAAACATGTTGCCGCTCGGCTAGTCCCAAAAGACATGAATTTTCTCCAAGAATTCAATCGCATAAGAGTCGCCGAGGACATACTAGAACGAGTCAATTACGACCCTACATTCATGAAAGGTATTGTTACTGGTGACGAGACGTGGGTTTCCGAGTTTGACATGCAAACTAGTCGACAAGCTTGACTGTTTTTTTTTACTGTCGTGGTTTTGTGCACTCGTAGTTCTTGCTGGAAGGTCAAACGGTAAATAAAGAATATTATTTATGTATTATGCGGCGTTTAAGAGAGCAAATTCGACGAAAAAGGCTAGATTTGTGGAAAGAAAATTCTTGGATTTTGCATCACGATAATGCTTGCCTTGTGCGAAGGCACAAGGCCTTCATCGTGGACGAATTTTTGACCAAAAACTCAACAAATACCATCGAGCAACCACCTTAGTCACCAGATATGGCTTCAGCCGACTACTTTCTTTTTCCTAAATTCAAATTACCACTTCGTGGTACCCATTTTCATTCGGTAGAAGACATAAATGAGAATTCGCAGCGAGAACTGAACTGAATTCCGCAAAAGCGTTTAAGAAATGTTTCGATGATTAAATTATTCGTTGGCGTAAATGTATCGTTTCTGAAGGAGCACGTACTTTGAAAACGATAAAATAAATTTGGAAGAATAACTAAAATTTTGTGTATTTTTGATATTTTCCCGTTACTTTCTTGACAGAGTAGTATAATCCACCACGCATGTCCTGCGTAGTTGGCACACTTCACATATCTTCGACAAACATTATGAGGAACGCTCAGACACGCAGTTTTCCTTAAGATTGATGTTTGGATTGATCTTTAAAGTGGACGATAATTCACTAACAAACACATACCATCGCATAATTAGGTATGTATCGAGGCATCAAATCTAAAACATCTGTATGGTAGTCCAACTGTCTTACTAAACTATCGTGGTACGGTACGCTGCCTTTGTAATAAAGAAATAGAACCTATTAACGACAAGAAAACCTAATGAACTTAATCGGGATCACATATCTTCGTACTTTTCCACGTCTAACGAGCGTTCTCATTATGTACTGAGCAAACGTGAAGCGAGTAATCAAAACGCAATTAATGTGCGGTGTCTTTCAGGTGGATAACATCATACTGCGGGCTAACAAGATGCCGAACAACGGGAAGATGGGTGACTACGTCATCAATGGCAGGACGAAGGTGAGTTAGATTAGTACTTTAGTTTAGACATCAATTATGTTGTATGATGTGTTGAACGTCCATTAACTCACAGCGAGAAGTGCATGAGACCGGAACAATGCGTGAAATTGGACGCATTAACGCAGATGCGTGCGTCAAGGCTCATTTACGCTAGGACGATAGGACGAATTCAGTGGACACAGATTACGACAGATCACGACGATTTCTGTTTCGGAAGGCGTCAGCTGTCATACGGCACTCACACGTCACTTCTGTGCAAAACGCTTAGAGACGGCAGACGACTGTAAATGAGCTATTAGCCTATTTTCTTAAACAAAAGCTACATTCGTTCAGCTAATACCAATTACAAATTTATTAGTTTCGACGGTACGGTATCTCGGCGGTAATTTTAGCCGAGAATAATCGCGTTTAGACACGGTCGGCGCTTTACGTGCATACAGCATTTTGGATCAAATAGGGTTACTGCACTAATTGACAATCTATCGATATAATCCTGTGTCACAGTACGCACGCGGGTATGAGTGACCGCATCAGTTTCCGCGTTCTATATACATATATATCTATCTATCTTATTATCGTTTTATTATTATCTTATTTATTCTTATCTAGTTTTTGCCATCAAAGACCAGGTGAGATGAAATTTCGGACAGGCAGTCTATGTACTACTAGATACATATTTTATCGATAAATGACAGGCAAATTTTGTGTTCACTGCAATTTATGTAACAAATGCTATGGTTAAACCGAATTGTAGCTTCAACGCTTTAAAACTTCTTTTAACGTCTGAAGATGCGTTAAAATTGTTTTCTTCCCTTTCAAAAGTTAATGTTTTGTTTTCTAAACGAGTTTACAATCGAGTAAATATAAACCTTGCCTAAAAATACAAAATGTTGTGGTCTGTGAAGATTCAACAGAATAGAGTCAGTAGGAAACAATATCTGTTCAACTGATGGTTATTGAATAGTTATTTAGATTAAAGTTGTTTTTGTCGATGATTGATTTTCATGAAAGGAGCCGGGGTGTTAAAGTATTATTCTGTTAGGCAATTCCTAGTAGCAGCACAGATTTTGGAAATATGCTTTTTAGATATATACCTATGGGTTTAATGGTGTACCTACTTAATATACCCTGTAATACACCTCTGCCTACACCGTCAGACATATATAGCATGATAACTTCGAAATGTCAGGAGTGCGTGCCCTGAGAACATACTTGACAACTGTGCGTAGCAATCCGATCTTATCTTTTGGTTATTGCTGGTTTATATCAGATCCTATTTTTTTGCCGACATCTGGTGTCTATGCGGGCTTAACTTGAGTTGTTCGACACAATTGATGTCTTTTATTCGGCAACCGTTAATAATGTCAAAATTAGTTATGGTTTCTGGGTTACGATCGACTTTGATGTGTGGCCGTAGTAAGTACTACAGGCACGTAGGTTTCCTCCAAACTTGGGACGTGCTTCAAGATACGTGAGTAGGGGCTCAGAACAGAATAGGGTGGTGCCTATATTTGATTTTGACATTATTGCATACGGAGTTACCTGTCAAAAAAGCCCTAACATTTTCCTTGACCTAGGACGAACCCAGGATCAGTGTAAAACACACTTTTGTATGCAAACTTCTACCACGGAAACATAAAGCAGTCTTTCTTGCATAATGTTTATATGATACTAGCTGTTCCCGTAATTTCACTCGCGTTAATGGATACTGCGCCGCCCCCGTGGGTTGTAGCGTGGTGTTATATAGCCTATAGCCTTTCTTATAGCCTTTCTCGATAAATAGGCTATTCAACACAAAAATATGTTTTTAATTCAAACCAGTACTTCCTGAGATTAGCGCGTTCAACCAAGCAAACAAAGTCTTCAACTTTATAATATTAGTATAGAATGGAATATTCATAACATCTAACAATACAAAGGTGACTGTGTCAAAGCTTTTTCTCGTTGTCGTTGCATAATGGTCGCTTATGAAATAGCACAACCATTTGGGATCACTTACATAATATGACGTAATCGTTCGTTCTCTATCATGGGCACATTGCTGGTAATTTTATGCTTTACTGAGAATTTTGTTGCGGTCACAGACTTTGTGTATAAACCATTGCTGGGTCAAAGCGAATTGTAGGCAAATTGCCTTTACTTAAAATGACTAATGTTAAAATCAGATAATGCACGATATTGACGATAGGATGCTTTTTTAGTAATAATATTTGAGAAAAGGGCAACACGTCGCTAAAATGCTTCCGTATCAGAATATTATTGGGCCCACGTGACATAAAATATGCGTGAACATATAGCATGTAACCACTATTTTAATCATCACTACAAAGTAATATTTGAAATTACGTAATCCGATTTAAAGACGTAGTGCGTTAAAATATATTTTATGTATATATTTTGTTCTTTTTAGAGTTTTTAGTAATAAAAAAGTAAAAGTTCTAATACATAATAATCCAGTTTAAGATTTTGTTTAAGACCTCAACTCTTAAGACATTCGATTGGTTTATGTGGGAAAATATTAACCATATAATAACTTCTACTGGTGAAATGCAACATCTTTAGTATAACGCTTAAAACCTTAGAACGATTTGGCAACACATGAAGGTCTATTTCTGCCAAGTAACGCCTAATTCAATTTAAGACTTTTATCTTGTCTAAATATTGTTTTAACTGTGTGCGTCGCAGAGGCACTCTAGTCGGCAAGATAGATACATTATTTATTTTTACAAAATTGCACATTTCAAGCGTAACATTAGACTCGTGCCTTTGAAACGTGTTTATCTAGTCCAAATGTTTTATTTAAAATGTGTGTATGTGAACTGTGTTGAAATATTGTTTGACCAAAGGCGCAGTGCTTAGAATAGTCGGTTTGTCAATACCTACGAGAGTCCCCAATGTTGTTAGTGTCGATAGACACGAAGCAAACATTTTAGTGACAATACCATTGATCCGTGTCGGATTATTCTTGGTGTCTGGTGTTATAATTTTAGTAAAGACTCCTGCCTACACAGGGATAATCCCAAATGCAGCTACGTTGTTTAACAAAAAGAAGAAAAGAAGTGTAACCGACTGCCACGCCTGAGGTCGCGGGTTCGATTCCCGCACAAGACAAATATTTGTGTGCATGAACATGGATGTTTGTCTTGGTCTGGGTGTTTCTATGTATAATATGTATGTATTTACAAAAAAAAAAGTATATATGTATGTTTATCCATTGTCTAGTACCCATAGTACAAGCTCTGCTTAGTTTGGGCTAGATGGTGTTGTGTGTATGTGGTAGAATATTATATATTATAATATAGTGATAGATTAGAACATCCATGTTGAGACTGTAAGACACAGACTATTCGGTTTCGAGCATTTAAGGCAAGCCTAGCTTTGAGGTTTATATGAAGGTACCGCGATTGACTTAAGGGGTTTCCCCTAAGATTGAAAGCTAGGGAAAGCCGGGTAGGAGACGTTAATCACGAATATACTATAATATTATAAAGCTGAAGAGGTTGTTTGTTTGTTTGGTTAAACGCGCTAATCTAAGGCACTACTGGTTCGAATTGAAAAATTATTTTACATATATAACATCACGCTACGTACGGGAGCGGCGCAGTAACGATAAACGCGGGTGAAACCGCGGGCACATCTAGTTTTGTCATAAATTTTATTGACATCAATTAGGTATAGACAACTAACTTGGTGTGACACTATGTTAGGTTGTAGGTAGAGGTATGTAGGCACTGTTTCTTTTCTTTTATACTTTAATTCCTGTGTTGAAGGAATGAGGCAGCGATTACATCCCGCAGTAGAAAGATTTGCTACTTATAAATTTATTAGTATTGTTTTAGTTGCTCATGAGTTTCGTATATGACAAATGACCGTACATAACGTATTACATGTCTTATTTATACAATTATTATTTTACTAGTAATAGTCCACGGGTTAAAATTCGTTCGTAATACATATTTTAAAATTTTGGTATCTGCCCTTTGTTTCATATTAACTTAAACTATACTTACCACATATCTCAAGTGCGCGGCAAATGCTTACAAATGGCTACAAACTTTTCTCTTTACGTATTAATATATGAGTACTGATTTCTCGAAATATTTTGCTAAGAGAATACGCTTAATGATCCTGAACGTTCAAAATATATTTCTGCTCCATTCTTTATAATCATGAAGTTCAAACACATACGCATATATATCCCTGAATGCTATAGCATTAGGTATATATAATTAAATGTAACATATTTCGATATTTTAAATGTCGCCGATGATTAGAATTCAATTACTTCTGTAATATCTGCACTGTTTATGTATTGTTCAATAAGAGTATTAAGATAATGACACATCGGCTCTAATAGGTATGTATCAACATGTATGTAACATATTATATTTGTAGAGATATAGTAAATAATACCATATCTATTTCTGAGAAAACAGCACGTATTTTGCTCTAAGCCATCCGCAAACAATTTCATGTTTTATCTGTATGCCTATCGTAAATATAGAATATATTTATCTATGGATTCTTGTACCGATGTTTAGTTGTTTATTAAGTATTTAGACAGACCGGGTGTTGTGACGTAAATTGCGTGGGGTCTGTATTGAATATGTCGCGCTGATTGTATCTAGAAAAATCTAGAAGCATATATGTTAAGGAAGAGCTAGATATATAACGCAAGCTGAAGCAACCGACTGATTTTAAACTTCTGCGGTGTGGAACTAGTCACCCTACCAAGATTGTAGCCAAATAACCTTGTGTTGCTGTGACAGGCAGGGTTGCGCTTGCACGATGACAGCAGACAGCGGGGCTGCAGTAATCTTGGCGTCTTGGTAGCACAGCGACAGTTTCTCTTTATTGACCTCGACTACAATCGATGTATAGTCCAAGAGCCTAAAGTCCCCAAGACTATTTCCCAAAAACGAAAACTAAAAAATGTCACGGAGAATCTATCTACAGCAATGTTCATTCTGAATTTTGAAACACGATGGATCGAGTCACAATGTGTCTGTATCTGTATTTTTTGTTCGATTAAAATGCCAATTAATTATTGTTTCAAGAAATTTATTGCTGTT
Organism: Catocala nupta; assembly: GCA_963675205.1. Taxonomy (NCBI): domain Eukaryota; kingdom Metazoa; phylum Arthropoda; class Insecta; order Lepidoptera; family Erebidae; genus Catocala; species Catocala nupta. The sequence goes on from OY776087.1 coordinate 24,794,796, forward strand.
AGAAACAATAATTTCTAAATAAATACTGTATTTTAAAATTGTATTTAATTTTGAATTAGACCTTTAACAAACTTCTATTAGACCATTAACAACTTAAGGTTGAAGCTGTATTTTAAAGCCATCTAATTATCATACTTACGCTTACACTCACAGCGAACTTTTAACTATCTCTAAGGGATATCTGGCTCCTACAATTGGTCAGGCTGATAGCAAAAAGTATTGAAATAGTTTTATGAGTATTTAAAAAATAGACTCTGACTGTAAGTTACGAGCTTTAAAGCGTCTTCACTGTCTGGCAATGTTGATTATTAATTATTATTATCAATTATATTATCAACACTCAGACTTTAAGAAAAACGAGCAATGCTTTTACGTACCGTTGGTATATACATATCATACCTGTCAATTGGCCGTCAGCTAGCAGGTATGCGTATGTTTAAAGTAAATACTAACACTATCCCACATATTTTGATGCCCAGAAAATAAGTAACGTCTTGCTCGACCTAAAGACAAAACAAAATGTCGAAGTGTTCAGTTCTATCTAATCGTTCGTTCGTACATAGGAGTGAAGCTGTATTAAATAACTATTTTTCTACCTGTATCAATATAATAAGTAATCTATAGTCACATTATTTACATTGTGTTCCCTCACGTCGCCTCGCCGGCGGATACTAACAGTTCATTCACTGTTATAATCTATGTAGAGTACTAATTGAAACGTTTGTAGACATTAGCATATTATTTGAATATTTATACTGGTTTAAATTAATACTAGTAAAGTATTCATACATAATGTTTATAATGAATGTCTGTCTGTTAGACACAGCCTTAAGCTATTAATATATTCGTAGGTACTTACCGTTTCTCTATCAGACGGGTAGGCAGAGACTATGAATTTCTACTTACTACAATCCTAGCATGGCTCTTTTGCTTCGATCAGATTTATTACAATAGCCTGCATACACGCTTATTGAATGTGTTTGTTATTTAGGTACATTAAAGGTAAACGTAAGGTAGGTAGTTTAAATAGATAGGGTATTGGCGGTTTTTATTTTCTAACTGCCTATATTTTATTTCCGTATTATGGAAAGTAGCCATAAGTTTTGTATTCGTACAGTATTCAAAAATACTTTGCTGAGTTTATAAATAGTGTTGCTAGAATTGTACACATTGACATAGTATTCGAATAATATACTTATGCGAATAGTTTTGTGCTCAAGTACTAACAAGGATGTATATAGTGCACAAACTTATCTGTAGTGTTGTCAAGAAATTTGTATATAATTCGAAGGCAATTTTTTTCATCGCTACTTAATAAATTGGTCTCGTTAACGTTCTGATTTTAAATCATCTTCAAAAGAATGAATTTGCATTGTGACGAATGTTGCAAGAAAAAGCAAATATTGACCGTATATTGTACTGGGCATATATTTATGTGACCGATTGATACTTACTTGAGTAATACCCAGTATTGGTTTCTGTCTATAACGCCACGCAATACAGGTCTTCAGTTTTCATAGTCGAAGAGGCAGTCAGAGGTGTATCACACCAGCTACGGTTTTAGGTCTTGCGTAATTGAGAGCAGGCCTATTGCCGGACACTGTTCTACGCACTGCACTACTACTAAGAATATAATATACAAATTCATTTGTTTGATGAATAAATAATATAATTGTTACTATTGCCATTACCTTTGACTAAACTTTAATCAGACAATTGGTTGCGTTTTAATTGGGCATTGTATTGATTACCAATAGTTTTGATTAATCAGCTGACAGCAGTTAATTACTGGAGGCTGGTCACTTTTAATTTCCTTTAAAACCCGATTTTTGACCTCTGCAGCCAGTATATTCGAGCGACCTTAGGTGGTCCCAGCTGCCATTTATTAATAACCATTTGTCACTCTGAGACTCTTAAGTAGTCAGTTTTTTTTAATATAGCTTTAGCAAACTAAGCGTGCTGATAAGTGTGCCGATTGTGCAAATAAGCAATCAATCAAAATCAAGATCTCAAGAAGAATATCAAGTCTCTGTCCAAGAACCCATATAACCCATGATATTCAAAAAAATACATTGTCAAAGGCGCCACAACAGCAGCAGCTAAACTGCTGCGAATCTTGTGGCGGCAGTGACAAAGGATTTTTTATTACGTTTACCTCTCCTTTTTCTTAGTCCCTCTTATTGATAGACCCTTTCATTAAAATTGTTGTTATAGTTTGCATATCTGTACCAACTGTACTGTAGCTGCTGTGTTGACTATTCTCGATTATTTTGTTTAATTTATTGCTTGTTTGTTTATAGCCCGGCGATTTAGTATAACTTACAGAATTAACGCTTAGGCCGCAAAGAAGTTCTTAATAATATATACATTAAATCTATTATGTTGCCTTTTCAGTCATAATAACACGCAAAGAACAGAGGCTATATAAAAAAGTTAAGTGAACTTGCAGACGTTTTCTTTTAATTACTAGGTTTATGGTACCAACCAAATCTCGAAGATGTATGTAGTAACTGCGTATCTACTTAGTTACTACAAATAAATAAGACTTCAATTGGCATAGTACCGTGCGAAAAAGGATTTTTGCAAGAGAAAAATACGCTTGGCTCGACTATAATATTGACAAACTTACTACTTACGATAACATAAATTGATAACATAATAGATTGCCGCAATTCCTAAAATTGCGGCAATCCTATGTGCCGCTAAAACATGTTTAATTGGCTTGAGAGATATTACTGTGCCCTTAAAATTACTTCAAAGGTCGACAAGGGTTGCTTTAAGTGTTGCAAGCGTCCTAAAGCACTAACGACACCTACCATAAACGAGCCTTTCGTTTATTTACCACTTTTATAGAACATAAAGATATATGATGAAAAATGTAACGGTGTCGACCACGATACAGTGGAGGTATGCGATAAAACTAACAATTTATATGTTAAATGTCAAATAGTCGATTGTCAACACAACCATAAACATTCCACTCTATGATTGGTACGCACAAGTGAGATCACATTAGGGATAATTGATTTATTATACTACGGTTTATCTTTAGTTGATAACGTGGATGTTATCTCATGATGATTTACATTCCTTTCATGATGCGTATGTTTCCTCGTTTTGTTCAAAACGTACAGATGTTTATGCTTTTGTTAGATAGAATGAAGCCCCACATTTGGTTATCTTTTGACTTTATTGTCGTTTGTGAGTTGTGGAAAATGTTTATTCATGTGAGACACGCAGTCGTGGTAGTGTTTAAGGAAATATACAGAGTTAGGGTATCTACTGTGTTTGATTTTTTGACTACGGCACGCGAAAGATGGCATACGGCTTAATTCTTAGTATATTGATGCAGAACAAATGTGGGTGTGATGCATTACTGCTTAAACCTCAATCTCTCGAATTATACGTATAAACATAGACTCACGCATCTATATCAATGAAGAGTCGAGTACAAGTATTACACCATAACTTCGCCAGGTATAGTGACGTCTAATTGGCACATGTCCAGACTGAGTGCTGGTACTATAATTCTTACCAGAAACAGCCAAAATAATACCCAACCCGGCAATTAAACCCGGGGCGAGAGAATCAAATTACTTACATATTTACTTAATACATTTTGATTTCGGTTTATTTTCTATTATATTACAATATAGGCATTACATTACGAAATTGTACGACACATTTAGTGAAACACTGCAGTAACCTACCTGGGTATTTAATTTATACATGAGCTTAGCGGCAGGGGCCGAATTTGTCCTGGTTAGCCGAACCTAGGCAGACGAATTTAAACTAATGACTTCATTGTCATTATAGATTATATTATTTTTGTAGTCCAACATATATAAACAATCTTCCAAATGTTAATACAATCCTTATCTTCAAACAAAAAAGATCGAGGCCTCCAACAAAAATCTTCTTTGCTGTCAATGTACCTGCAATGCTGCAATACTTATTACCTACCAGTAATATCAATGACAATTTAAACAGAGAGTTTAAATATTAAACTTTTACTTGCTGTTTCTCTTATATATTGTTTAACCCGGCGTCATGGGAGTTGGGTCAGTATTACCCGGCAACTTTTGATGTGCTTATAATTTTTGAACGATACGTGCGACGTTGCAGTCCTTCTCAGTAGCTGGAGGTATTGAAATGCTGTAACTGGTGTTGACGAGCAGTCAGTCGGGTGGCGACCGCGCTCGCGTCTACGTATGTTCAAAGTTAAAAAATGTAAATATGCCCAATCCTTGTAGTCAATGCACTAAATTTGTGCCCTATTTTCGATGATAATTTCACTTTCTTTTTAGTATTTATTTGTGTGTTTTACACTTTTATGATAAATGACAACTTGTTTTTGGCACAATTTGATGGGATATTTTATTTTTATAGTTCTAAAAATGGATCCATAAGAAAGACAACGTCAAAGAATGATTTCAATTCTTCAGGAATCGGGTTCTGACGAAATATTGTCTGGGCTAATAATAAGTAAAATAAAAAACAAGGCGATTCCCGAAGAACTTAGGGCTGGCTTTCGCGACAGATCACATGAAAGACAAGAAAGTCATGCAATTGTCTCGAGAAATGTAAAAAAGGATCGGACTAGTTGTTGATGAGTCTTCAGAAGAGCCTCTAGCAAAAATAAATAAAGTTCGTGGAAGATGACGACTATGACCAGCGGTGAAGGACCATAGCACAACCCACACATGTAAAGGTTGCAACATGGACGAGTTTACTCGTCCGTAGGTTGCAACATATTTATTTGTCTGAACATACCTACTGTAACTTTTTCCCAGACTGCATATACAAAAATAAGACTGATTAATGTTTTTGAATATTTTTCAAAGACTAATATGTTAAATATATCTAAAAGTGCCATAAAAATGAAAGATTGTTAAGAAATAAAAAGTTATATAGGTATAAGCAAAGTTCTTAAAAAAATATTTATATTTTGAGTGTTATGTTTGGTTGAGGTTTCATAAATATAATTGAATGTATGTACGAATATTTCTTGTTTTATTTACTAAATCTATGCATAAAAAGCTTATATTACTGAAAATACCACATTACCTATTTACTTTAAAAACATTGAAATATCTTAGGTTAAAGTATCGCGTCAGAATGATCCACCCCGATGCAATTATACACCCCCAGGACGCTGAGTTAAATTTTAAGCGGCTATTAAGTTAAAAATTTAAATATACCTATTATTGACCATTTTTGTCCGCAGTGATAGTTTTTAAACTGTTTTGTTTTGTTCTCTCCTTCGGTGACTACATAAATTACTAGGTACTACTATTAAATTATTAATACAATAAATTAACAATATTTACCATTTTATTAATTTACAGATTAACTATAAAATGAACAAGAATCTAAATACGTAGCAAATCAAAACCCGTAGTCACTCGCGTACCGGTCTACAGGCGTCTACGCATTACCTAGCTTATAATATAACATTGAATTGACACATTCAAACCTGATTAATCCTAAAACATTATACCAATCTAAATAGCCACTTATAAGTCTATGCCATAGGCTCTCCGTTATCGTTATCTTCGCAAAAGCAATATCAAGCGAAGGGATCGCGAGTTTGAGCGATAAAACCGAAATACCGCGCGCTGTTTCCTCGCGCATGCGCGGTGCTGGCGATGCGTACGTGACTAGCCGCATGGCCGCGGCGTGCGGGACGCGGGGGCAAGGGCGACTGTAAACATTAGTAAGAATCGTAAGCGAATCCCACGCCGACATCCCTCTGTTTACTAACTCGATTAACATGACCGATTTAATTTGGCCCACGATATCTCTTCCGCCTCTATTTAAATGCAGCTCTTGGTTGATTGGTGCTGATGTTGACATTGACTTTGCAGGTGTCTTTGCTTTGTACATTAAATTGAGAATTACCTACTATAAATATTTGCGAATTCTTGCATGACGTCTGTAGGAAAATCTGTATTGGAACATGTTCTTCTAGAATTAGCGTATTATTAGCCTGGCTTATATTATAATGTGAATTGTAGCCAATCATACATTTATCTATTTATACACGGGTTCCATGGCAAATCTTTTTAATAGAAACTAAGATGTATAATTTAAATATTATATAGGTATCTATTCGTAACAGGAATATTTTGTCCCTTAATATAAGTACCGTCGATTGTCCTTACAGCTGAATCATTAGTTACTCATTTTATCGACATTTGTTCAGTCACGTAGTAGTAACTGGACAATTGCATCATAGTTTTATCAATAATCTTCATAAAATAGGGTCTCTAAAATGTCAATTGGATGGGCTTATTTGACTATTCAGGCAAATTCTCCGTGACCATGGCTGCTGAAAAGCAACCGAAACGTCGGGGAAAGTGTAAACCAAAAATAAATAGATTTAATAGTTTAAATAATTTTATTATCTTATAAATTAGTCAAATAAAATCAATAGTAGTAGTAGTGTAATATTTTCAAAATTTTGTAATACAGTGGTAAATAAACAACGCGATAAAATCCGTATATAGTAGTTTAATTTCAATGAATAACATTCGCGTAAACAGAAGACAATATTATGAAAATAAAACAAATCATATTTAAATATGAATCGTCTCGAATAAATAAATCGTTTGGAGCTTAAAACTGAAGTCGAATAGAAGCCGTGTACAGTAGGTACATATCTAACTCCATAAAAAAAATACAAGGCTACCATTCATCTATTCGAATAGGCTGTAAAAAATCTTTGACTTCGTCAACAAAAAGCTCTCCGTTATGGTTTTTAGGCGCGAAACGGTGTTCTATATTCAAAACACACGTGCTATGGCGCGCGTCCGGAAATGACATTGATTGGCCGCTAGACCTCGCGGTAGTCGGTCAAGCTGTAGGTTATCGCATAATAATTTCTAATGGTACGTAATAATAATCGATAATTAAAGTTTAATTTATAAATAAATTATTATTAATTTGTAAATATAGGTACTAGATTAAGTTTCAAATATGTGTGTTTCTCTTTTACAGTGGGTCCGCATAACCGATTTATCTGTGATTGCCCTTGTAGGGAAATAAATTTTACATAGTAGGTACCTATTAGAAATTTAAAAGTTAGTAACGATATTTCGATGCTGGTTACTAAATCATGCATAAACCTTTGAATAGACTTGGAGGAATCTTGCTTAACAGTGGTGATGAGTATAATTGCATTTAAATGACATTCGAATACAATTGTCCACAACAGGATATCTAGAAGATTTCTCCTATGCTTTTTCTCTTATCGTCCATGTTTTAGTCGTGCAGCCTCACCTGCGCATCCTCACCGTTTGCTTTTTTTGGTCTTGTAACATAAATTTGCGCTCACCTATTTGCCTGACTCTTGGATCTCCGTGGGTCAACTAAATATTAATATGATTCCTATTTCGTCCCGAATTATGTTCCTTTTTTGACCCTGTTTTTTTTTGTATTGTAGATTTTGATGTACCGTCAGCCGAAAAATATTTAAAAATACTTCCTTAATCTCTGCGAAACTTTGGGCTTATGATTGCATGACACCACGATCCCGACATTGAAAATACTTAAAATAATTTTTAAACATGTTTTGTTTTGCTAACCATATACTCAAAAATATAGGACAAAAAAGGAATAATTTAAAAAGAGGGGCGAATGAGGAACATTTTGGTATGTGGGCCGTAATGTAGGGGCAAATGCGGAACAAACCGCTGCGCACGGTGAGAGGTCTTATCAGTGAGAGGTGGTTAGGGCCATAGCCTACCACACTTTACATATCTCCGTGAACATTATATAGAACTCTTACACAAGCAGGTTTCCTCGCAATGTTTTCTTTAGTGTTCTAGCGAGCAATAATTAACTATATGCACATCACTTCATAAAATTCGAGGTGCGTGGGCGTGCCTTGGCTTTATACTCGGGACCTCTGCGAGGCAGTCCAACGGCCTCCTTCTAGATTATCACTGCTGATCGCATATACCTCATATAATGGGTTAGCCGTATATCGTACATTCTTTCTACATGCTCAAAGCAACTCAAGTACCTATGTTTATATTCACATAACATGTTATCTGCGTGAGAAAATCCAGTTTGACTATAATGCTTGACCCAGTCAAACGAGTAAGATTATAATTGTTTAGTCACCAGTTCTATTTAACTATATCTATTAATACCTTTTAAGTAAGCGACCGGCGTAAACGACAAATTGTGTTAGTGCTGATTGAAAGGTGCACGTTTGAATGCCAGGACTGGCAGTATTATAAATATTAGCCTATAATAATAATGATGCTTTGATGTGAATAATATTACCAAACAATTTATGTCAGGAAAATCTCAGTAAGCACAGTGTCTGGAACTGTGCTTCATATAGGCTTCCCCTTTATGTGACAGTACATAAATAAATTTGACGGACAATCTGGGTCTCATACTCCACGGTCTAACTTCTTTTAAATATACTGACGTGATGTTACGATGACTATGTCAGTAAGGAATCTAGAAAATACCACATCGTATTAAAGAAATACAGCTATGTGAGATCATAAGGAAAATACACAACTCAAAAGGGTTTCAACATGTTAATTTTGATCGCACATACATAAATAACATGCATAGGTACATAGCATTAAATCTGTTTATCCGAAAGGAGATAGACATGTGTAAATCAAATCAAATCAGTTTATTTGCAAATACAGGTACATATACAGGTGTTACAAAAAATATAGTGTAATCCGCTGCATTTTATTACATAATTGGTGTGCAAATTATCATGTCATGAATTAATTATAATGAAGTACTTTATATGTCAAAATTTATAAAATTTTTCGAATATTATAATTTAATAATTATATTGTTAAGTTATATTAAACATTTATAAACCTCAGTCAAAAGCTAGCATAAAGTTGTACATAGCTATATTATTTAAACATTGTTGTCGATTAAGAATTCTCTTATAGAATAGTAGGCCTTTTCAATCAGAAAATTACGGAGATTAGTTTTAAAGCTGTTTTCATTCAGTGAATCTTTTATACTTGTCGGTACTTTATTGTATACTTTCACAGCCATACAACACAGGTGTGATTTGTTACGATTTCTACTCGTTTTTTGGAAAAGGTGTAGATTACTCCAAACAAACTTAGCAATTTCATATATGTAAATTGAAGGAAATGTGAGTAGCTTTAGACGCTTAAAATGTGGTTGGCATGAATCTGTTTTTTGCAGATATCTTATACACCTTTTTTGTGTTATTAACACTTGCTCTTTACCAGTTGAGTTTCCCCAAAATATAACTCCATACTTTAAAACTGATTCAACATATCCATGATATGCACATATAACAAACTTTTGATCAACTTTTTTACTTAGCATGTATAATGCATATGAAAATCGTGATATTTTATTAGTAATGTCAGTAATTTGTGTATTAAATGTCATATTATTGTCAATCTGTGTATACCTAGAAATTTTGTGAAACGTGTTTCTTCAATTCTTTGCCCAAGATACGATAAATAAGGATAATTACAATTTTATTTTCTTTTTGTCTAAAATGCATCATACTAGTTTTAGTGAGATTAAGATTGAGATTATTGTTTTTTAGCCAAGCAACTACGTCGTTTAATGTTTTATTTATTTCTGTTTCATATTTATTAACACCAAGTTCCACAAATAAAACTGTACTGTCATCTGCAAACAGTATACTCTGGTGATTAATAGCTTTTGGCATGTCATTTATATAAACTAAGAATAGTAGTGGGCCCATAACTGTCCCTTGTGGTACGCCGTAAACAATTTTGCGAGTCACAGATGTATGTGTTACTTCATATTTTGAACCTACGTCAATTTTGGTAATTTGTGTTACTTGCTGTCTATCAACAAGATATGATTTTATCAAATTATAAGCATTGTCTCGGACCCCACATGTATATAGTTTTCTCATTAAGATATCATAGTCCACAAAGTCGAAGGCTTTACTTAAATCCATGTACAAGGCTGATATAGGTACCCTTTTATCCATATTAGTAACGACTTTGTGTAACATATCGTATATTGCCAGATTTATATTTTTATTTTTCCTAAATCCATGCTGTTCAGTTGCGAAAATGTTGTGTGTTTCAAAATATTCGTATAGGCACTTGTGTATGACCTTTTCAAATATTTTAGCAAACACTGGTATTATGGCTATTGGTCTGTAATTGTCAATAGAATTCTTGTCTCCCTTTTTAAATATTGGCTTTTTATGGATGTCTTTAATTTTGCTGGAAACACTCCACACTCTATTGATAGATTCATCAAAAAACTTAAAACTGGTGCGATTATTTGTGAGGTGCGTTTAACAATGTTTGTTGTTATTCCGTCAAGTACTGCAAGTATTTTTTAGGTTCGTTATAATTTTAACTATGTCAAAAGTGTCGAATGGCGATAAAAATATTGAGTTTTGATTATTACATGTCACTGTGTGCTTATAAGTATTTGATTTATTGGGCTTAACTAGGTCTATAAAGTGATTGTTAAATGTCTCTGCAATAGGCCTGGGATCTCTAATTATTTTGTCATTGTGCTTAATTTGTTCAATTCCTTCTACTGGATACGTCAATTTATGTTCTTTAATTAATATTGTCTTCTGTTTACGCGAATGTTATTCATTGAAATTAAACTACTATATACGGATTTTATCGCGTTGTTTATTTTTTTCTTTAATTATTTTCCATGTAGCTTTGGATTTATTATCAGTAGGCTAATTCACGTAATTTCGTGACGCGCCGATGAAGTTGCGGTGCAGTTGTAATGAAGCTTACGTCTTAATGCAAAATGGTATTCTTGTAATTGTTTAGCTGCGCGTGAGCTGCACGTAAACTGCGCGTGTGCTGCGCGTCAACTGTACGTCAGTCGTATGTAATACTTTTGACATGGCTTTCAGGCTTTTGGGCCATTACATCAGTTAAATTTACCCACGGTGTGGCCACATGAGAGAAATTAATTTACTCACTAAGTAATCGCATGGAATCGCACGTTTAACGTTTCACGTTGATCGGACTAAACTGTCATTTAAAACGTCAAATGAATAGGTGAATACCGATCAAGTTGCGATCTGAATCACGCACATAAAACGCGCAGCAGTAGAATACTCTAAAGCGCTCGCGTGACGCGAACTTGACGCGAGCGTATCTGACAGCGGTTGTCAAAATTACGAGAATACGAAAAGGGCTATTTTGATCGAAACTTAACTGCAACTGCACTGCAACTGAACTTATTTAATTACGTGAATTAGCCTACAGATCTATTTATGTAATGATTGTTTTGTGCTTTCTGTGTCAGATTAATAATTTTTTTATACCTTTTCGTGTAGTTATTGTACTGTGTTTTATTAGTTGGATCTTTGGATAATCTAGCCTGTCATAGCAATTGTGTTTTACGTTTACTACATAACCTAATGCTACGTGAGATCCATTTTGAGGTTTTGTGTAGTGTCCTTTTTATTTTTATTTCTGGAAAACATAATTCGTAGAGAAGTTTATAATATTCTAAGAATCTGTTAAAAGCGGTATAAGGATCATAAGCGTCGTAAATCTCAGAAAAAGTAAGACTTTTTAAGTAGTTCTGAAACTTTTCAATATTTTCATTAGAGTCTTGTAATGTGCCAGTATGGTATACTACTAGTTTTCTTAACACTAAAACTTAGTATTTCTGGTAAATGGTCAGATAATGTAGAACACCAACATGTTATTAGCAATAGTTAGAAGTTTCACAGGACTCGCGAATATTGCCCTCTTCATCGCTCTCAATTTCAATTCCGAAATTCCACCGAAAATCATACTAGAAAAAAAAAAAAAAAAAATCTTTATTGCCACAAAATAGTACATTAGCAATAGAAAAAAAAATTACAAGGCTGCTTGACTAGGAAACAAATCCGGAACGTCACGATCAGCAGTAAACGTAAACTTATGCCAGTAAACCAATAACACAGTCACATAAACAACGAAAGATTGATTGAAGAAGATTCGATTCGTTATCTGATCCAGTTGATAGCATGAGAAAAATTCACAATGACATGCCTACTACATAAGATGTAAATAGCTATGTGTATGATAATATCGCCTTCTATAGAGGTGCGCTGGCGCCGCCGGCGCGTGCGGTATGTTTGCGATTTGCTTATCTTTGCATATGTAGATCATGCTTTTGAGATGATTTGTTTGCTATATAAAGTTTAAAGCCCATTGATAAATAGTATTTTCCGCCTACGGCAGATAATATTTATCTTCATTTTGCGGAATGCTAAATATATATAAGAGTTTTAACACGGAGCTGAGGAATCCAGCGTTATTATACAACGCTAGGCTTTTCAAATCAAACTACATTATTGTAGAGGTACGAGTGAGTGTGGCTACAAAAAAATCAATTAACAGGCACACGTAACAGCTTAAGACCATTTACTATCTTTTCTCACTTTAGCTAAAAACAGTGATAAGCATGACTTTCATGCATCAGCGTTAGGACGCCGGCGTCCAGACAGAGTTTTTATCATGATGTTTCGATACGCTGGCAGGTCAATCTCAGAACAATCATCTGTGGATCATACTCACATAAGTTTGATCTGTGCATCGAAAACACAACATTTCGCGTAGGTATCTGTAGTACCGACGTTGTGCAATAAACACAAAAGTGTTGTGTAATCCAATGTCGATAAACGCACGGGTGCCTTCCAATGTTTTCCTTCACGCTTTAACTGTGACATGGTTTCGTCACGTTTTTCTTTAGCATTAGGCTGTAACGATGGAGGAAAGCTTCTTGGGAAAACCTGCATTTTAACGAGTCTTTCATAATGTTCTCGAAGGTATGTGAAGTCTGCCAACCAGCACTGCCAGCATAATGGAGTTTTTTCTAACTGTTTGTCACTCTAGAGGCAATAATTCATGTAGGTACAATATTTTTTTTATATTCAGGAGGAAAATGCTGACAAGACCCATCTATAATTGCGCCGCAGATAGGTTATCCCCCGCTCGCTATGTTTGACCACAACATAGTTATTTATGAAGCAGTACAATGATTTAGCGTAACCGCGTCGCTTGCTTGTACCGAACTTATGGCAAAAATAAGACAAGGCCTTTCTGCATCATGGGCATAAATTATTTAAGGCCTGTTTGAAAACTTCACAATAGTTGTTACGGGGGATTCCGATCGCGTTATGGCTTGCCTCAGTATTAAGACTACTACCACCAGATTTTTAATAAAAATCATAAATAATAAAATGTAACAAACATACAAAGCTAGTAACAAAAATAAATATTTAAGGTGGCAATCAGGCCCACGGTATTTCTTACACCGAGGGCATCATTTGCTTGTTACCAAAGCTTACAAAGAGGACTGTGCTGCCAGCTCAAAGGACAAAAAATACTGATCCTTCGCTGACAGTTTGTCATGTTTCAAAATACTGATCTGACCAGGTGTCAGAATACCGTTAGATATTGATGTCTCATATCAACTATCTTAGATATTTATGATAACTGAGACCAAAGGCTTTACGAATTTTGCGCAGCACGTAGGATCGTCGTAAACTGTCGTGCTCATATAAGACTCATGCAAATTGTGTTTTAAATATACGAGAAATTTTAAGGAACATACGAGAAATACCTACTCGCGCTTGGCACGTGGCCATCAAAGTACAAGCGCTGTGGAAAATACACATATCACTTTCTAATGAATGTAAAAAGGCTAATGGGCAGTGACGCAGAACTTTAAAGGTGTGCGAAAAGATAAACAAGTTATTTACCACTAACGTTTGCGCGCGAATTTGTCCGCAATAAGTTCAATGCGCCAATGATAACATGTGGAGCTCGCTATGAGGATATCTCGTTTCTAATACAGAATAAGGTGACACGTAGGGTATTTTAAGTTCAATGCCCACGTTCCGAACTGTGAAAACCATCATAACAATCATTTAGTGGTTTGACGTACAGAAACATACATATAAACTTGACTTGACTGATTATACGTTCAGTTTGCTTTAAGTACCGTCGATCTAACTACTACCCAAGGAAACGAGAGCGAAATGGCGGCGAAAGCTTGTGATAGTATAAATACACAAGCATAAAAATTATTAAATACCATTTGTATCTATACTAAAAATATATTTTTACGGATTTTATTACAATTTATTTTATTCACAACTATTATTACAACATGCCCGGCTATTCGGATATTTTTCAGCAGCCACAACCACAGAAAAAACCTAATTGCTCCAATGTCTTCAAGGCAATTAAACACAAAAAAAAGTACTGATGTATAGAGTCATATCAACTCTATGATCTGGAACGCCGGTTTTAAAACTGCCAACTGATTTGTACTTCTAACACGTGCGATACATAACATAGCTATGCGTATTGCCAATATTAAAAAAAGTAGTATAGAATAGCTCGCGCGCCGGGTGGTCCCATTGGCCATTCAGTAGGCAGGCTTGTAACACTGAATTAATACGTCGTTGAGGTAGGACTATTGTGGATGGGAGATATCGATCTGTAGCAATGGATTTACTATAATCTGCCACGGTTAACTTTCGCTTTACGTGCTATTTTTGGCTCTGTGAATGAGTAGGCTTTTCGCTTCTTCATTATATGAATGTAGAATATATTCTAAATATCTGAATACATTAAAAAAGTATTATTAATAATTGAAATTATTATTTCTATTCACTGTGTGACTGTATATTTCTGGAGGCGTTATTAATGGTGTTTGCATCCACATACCGCCTGTTATATTTTTAAAAAGGTTACTTACATAATAGCGACCGACGTCATTGTCATACTCCATCCTGCTTCTAACAACGTCTCAACATAGTATTCTATAAAATTTGAGGCGACCCAGGATTCGACTTCGGAAACCCTCGATCGTCCGTTAAAACTGCACAAAGGGCATTACTCCAAGCTAATTCTTCAAGACGATTGAGATCGACAACGATTTGCATAACATGTCATAATGCCAATAAATGCAATTGTGTAAATTGGATTTATAGGCATCTTTTATTTATTTATATATATTTTAATTTCCGCCAAAGTACAAAATACTCAACTTATCCGATAGAGTAGCATAATGTTTCCAAAGATGGCTGAAAACTGTTAACCTCTATTGGGCCAACGCAGTAGACTATAGCCTCGATGGCGTAGTGGTTAGTGTAACCGACTGCTACGCCTGAGGTCGCGGGTTCGATTCCCGCACAAGTCAAACATTTGTGTGCATAAACATGGATGTTTGTCTTGGTCTGGGTGTTTCTATGTATAATATGTATATATTTACAAAAAAAAAATGTATATATGTATGTTTATCCATTGTCTAGTACCCATAATACAAGCTCTGCTTAGTTTGGGCTAGATGGTGTTGTGTGTATGTGGTAGAATATTTATTTATTTATTTATTATTTACAATGAGAAGACGCCCGCGCCAGCAATGGAATGGCATATTAATAGAGTTGATATTATCTCTTTGTTCCCCAGGCTATGGTGGCGTGCTATCCTGGTTCAGGCAGTCACTACGTGAAGCACGTGGACAACCCCAACAACGATGGCCGCTGCATCACCGCCATATACTATCTGAATCTCGACTGGGACGTGAAGCGGTGCGGTGGTCTCCTCAGGTAACTGAACATTACCCTCCTATTAGTTACTTCACCTCTAAGTAACCTATGATTGGGTAGCCCTTACTAGTAGGTAAGTGATAACCGCTCCAAATGGACAGCTGCAATGCCAAAAGTATAGCGTAGCCGCTGTCTTTTTTATTCATTCTTATCAACCTATGTATATATCAAACAATCATAGATTGATATTGAGCGGAATTAACTCTTACCATCAGATGAGCCGTTAGCTCGATTGCCACTAAGGCAGTAACAATAATAATACAACTAACTTAATGGCCAATGGCTATCGTAAGCTACGGAAAATTGCATCACCAGGGTGAGAACACGCGCATTGCCAACCTTTAAACACCTTACACCCGTTGCTGCGCTACTAGCATAAGGCACAGGTCTAGTTACAAGTCAGCTCCTTCTGAAAGAGCCTAGTATCACTCACAGCACGACCATAACAAAAGCTTACATATTGTCGATATCCATTGTAGGGCAACGGTGTATCCTGATGTAATAATTGAGAAGCCCTTGCTTCTCAATTGTTATATCTCAGGTTTAAATAAAGATCCCGTTATGTCATATCCCTGTAAATATTATAATGTGACAAGGAATACTACGGAATAACTGTACTGGTATCATTTAGTGTTAATTGATTTAACTGCATGTCCATTAATCGTAATAAAAAAGCTATTTGTCAATATTTGTTATTTCATTATAATATCTGTGGGCGCCAAAATTGACAGATTCATTTATATCAATTACAACCACAGTATAGTCTTGCGTATGGGCCTGCAGATTAAACAAGCATTCGCTAAGATAAGTTTACCCAAGTACAGATGGTCTTACTGCTCGTTGTTTGAAAGTTTGTAAACTGCGTGATGCATCGGGATCAGCGTTAGTGCGAGCTAATCCTTTAAAAGTAACGGAATAATGTCTAGGTCCTGAGTGTTGACAAGCTATTTTGACGAGGCCGATGCGACAATGCGCGAGCGATCCTTGCGTCCCGACCGTAGATCCGTGAGAAGAAACACCGTGGTAGGTTAAGTCAGTAGCAGCCCGGACTTTTGGTTCCCCGGATGAGCCCCACATAACCCTCCGCCCGCCCCGCAGTGAGGTAGGCGAAAGTTCATGAGCGAAAGTAAAAAAATAAACATCCTGAATTAAATAATGAACGATATACACGTCACTAGACGAGTCTGACTAACCCTAAAAGAAATGCCAAAGAGGGTCAAAGCAAATTTGTCAACTGTAGGACGGACACAGATGAACCTTTTTACATGACGCACCCATGCGAGTTCGTGCGTGACAATTCGCAAAACAAAGGACCGTAGGCAACATAATGTAGCCATACGATCGTTGGCTTATATATGTATATATAATATGTTTAATATATGATTTATTGCAGGGTATTCCCCGAGGGCACGAATCAGGTGGCTGACATAGCGCCTATCTTTGACAGAATGCTGTTCTTCTGGTCGGATAGGCGGAACCCTCATGAGGTGCAGCCCGCTTATAGCACTAGGTGAGTTGAACACATTCTCCATCTTTAAAATAATGTGGCAATGTGCCGAGTATTGTTGGTTCGATCCCGAATTTTATATGATTCACAAATAGTTGTTCCGAATCTGGGTGTTTGTGTCTGTTGTTTAAATGTTTGGAAACTGCCACCTGATTTACTAATTATTCCTAGTGCAGAAGTTGTATATTTATGAAAAAGAAAACACCGTTAATAAATGACTAAATAAACCTATTAACTTTTTGATTCGAAGCGGCACACCGGCGGCCAGTTGCAATAAATTTTCAATTATTTCTGGCATTTCAACAATTGACAGGTTTCACTACTTTATACACATTTTAACGACGATGACGGCAACCGCGATCGAATCCGTATAAAGTATTGAAATTAAACTACTATATACGGATTTTATCGCGTTGTTTATTTATCACTGTATTACAAAATTTTGAAAATATTACACTTCTACTACTATTGATTTTATTTTACTAATTTATAAGCTAATAAAATTATTTAAACTATTACAGTACACAGTACAGTGATAAATAAACAACGCGATAAAATCCGTATATAGTAGTTTAATTTCAATGAATAACATTCGCGTAAACAGAAGACAATACCGTATAAAGTAATTTATTATCAATATAAAACATTCGCGTAAATATAAGACAATATTATACTTAATATGTTTTATTTTTGTTTTCCAGATATGCGATCACGTTATGGTATTTCGACGCACACGAGAGAGCAGAGGCGCTTCGGAATTATCGTAAGTACCGTTTGTTATGGTCAAAGTTATTGCTCTCACACCGTTAGATGAATTGTTATTAGGCTTTTTCGTTTGAAGATTTCTTGAGTCCAGACCGAATTTAGGACACGAAGGTCGCAGGAGATATCATAGTGCATAAGTGTCTAAGCAAATTTCAGTGCATTCTCTGTTGCCTAATTCTCATAATGCGATGCGACGGCAATCCGACGGGACCAGAGAGATATCAGGTACAGGACTAATTCCTTTACATGCTTTCCCAGGACAACACTGCCAACTCCAGACGTTAAAAATGTCTTGGCAAAAGAAACTATCAACTTTTTGATGGCCCGATTTAGGATTCGGACCCGAGACCTCATGCACATCTTTACCTACCGTTGCGCTACCGAAGCACTATAATAATAACAAGATACATACTATTATATTAATGCGGTGATAAAATAAGACCACAATATAAAATGCGGTCGCAATGACAGTCTGTTAATGAATTTAAATAGAAAACTCATAGTACATTAATAGCGTTAATTACCGAGCTATCCATCGGTAGGTAGCCAGCTTGTAAGCATTGAAATAACTGATTAGCATGCTATTACATAGAAGGTAACTTGCTAACTATATCCTGAAGGTCACGAATTATACGCTCAACGCGATAAAGGGGACATGTCTGGGCATATGCCCAGCAGACGACAAAAGGCTTATTAGGTACGTACAATCTAATTAATTGGCGAAATGAAGGTAATACTTCGGGGGTGTGTACAGGCTTCAATCTGTCTGTTTAATATGAAATACCAGCATTCTAGCACGCGCGGCTTCGTTATCGTAACTCTAAAAAAAATTTATATAGCAAGAACCGTGCGATATTTCGGCATAAAATATTATATGCCAAGCCTAACCAGCCCATATATGTCACTATGTATTTACTCGGTTATTAACCTCGTGAGTCTTCTTCGAAGAGGTTAATGAAGACACTATGTGGGTCTGTGTGTCTGTCTGTTAGTGACAGACATAGCTCCAAAACCACTGGACCGATTGACTTGCAACTTGATGTATACAGACACATTGGGGTCATCCCTGGGTCGAGTTTGAATATGGGCTCTGTGGCCCTTTGAGTGTAGGCCGGACATTGAGATATTTGTCACCAGATACGTTATGTTATGTGTTAACTGTCTCAATGTCTTATAAACAACAAACAAATTTATACCTGAGCTATAAAGTTCTCATATTGCTCTAAATAATGAGACTCACCGGTTTGAAAGAAAATCTCAACTGATTTGTACTTCGCACACGTGCGATACATAAACATAGGTATGCATTATAGCTATTTTTATGAATAAGAAATTTTGATCTCGTCAATGTCAATACGAAAGAAGAATAAAACTTCGGGTTTTAACACACGTGTAACAATGCCAAGCCTCCTCCCATAAACGAACTCTAGGAAAAATCAAAGTAAAGAATGAAGAAGGACAATCCAACAAAAAACATTCCCGTATATTTAAAATTGTTGTTCGCTCAGTTATTGAAAATGGAGGAAAACATTTACATTACAAAATTGTTATTCTATTTCTATTGATAGCACTAACGCTCTTCATTAGATACAAAACAAAACACAAAAAAGAAAAGAAATTTAGTTGACAAACAGAGAAGAAAACGATATTGAACTGTTTTGTCTTTGCCTATTTATATAGAGATTGTAAAGATTTGCCTCGTTTGACAGTTAAACGTAATACGCATATGAACGGTTTATTTACAAACATTGTACATCCACTTCGGCTGCAGTGTGTATATAAGTAATGTAAATTACCGAGATCGTTTATTACGTCACGTTATGCGCAATTAAATGGACACACTCCTCCACAAACATTTGCTCACGTAACTATAAGTAGGTATGTATTAAGCGCTGTTGCACTTGCGTTACTGAGATTCACTTGAGGCGAGCTCTTAGTTAATTACATATACCACAACAAGCTATTAATTAGATACTCTATTTGACTTTTAATTCGACATCTATTTATTACCAAAGATTCAACATTAAATTTGGCATAAACATGTATAAAATTGTTAAAGATTCTAAATTACATAGGCACAAGTACGTATAAAAAACGGATAAGTGCGAGTTGGATTCGTGCACTGAGGGTTCCGTATCTTGAAAAGATAAGTAATGACTGGTTTTAACATACGAAACAGTGTATCTTTTCAGAAAAATGTAATGTTTATTTTTTGGTACGCGAAACGTTGAGCACTACTTGAATGCTATCCACTTATCTAAGATTGTTCGTAATTGATATGTGATTATCTCTTAAAAACTATGCTGGTTAGAAACATAGTTTTATTTTCTGTAATCTTTGCATAAACACCTATCTACCAAAATTATTTTAGATTTTGCGCTTTGTGAACTTCTGTAATAGTTCTCCTTTTACATTTATCTTCATAAGATATTTATCCACATAAAAATAAATTAAATATTATTTTATAACAATGTTCTTATTTTCTTTCATTTGACCTAGTAATCCCACTTTAAAGTCCAATTATTGTGTCCTTCCGCAATAAAAATATTTCCTATTTCACATTTGTCCTAAAATTAAACAAGCGTTATGTATGACCGTGTCCAATTTGAATTTAATAGTATTTTGGTTATTATTGATTCAGGATCCTAAAACAAGTTTCGATTCGCCTATAATTGATATGAGATAAGTGCAGTACTCAATGATGCGTTCATAGGGAATTACCCACACTTGAAAGGAGGAAAACGTTTACCCAGCCCTGCGTGTACAAGTTTATCTGTATGTACTTGTCGATGTTGAATGTGTTAGTCATCGGCCGTACACTCGTGTTGAGTGTTGTTTGTTCTTGTTTTATGTTTATCATCATTGTTTATAATTTATATTTTGTTATACTTATTTATATACGATGGCCTTGGCATATCCTTGATAAATTAAAAGTTCAAATTAATGATGATTAAGAAGTTTAGTTTATTAATACACTATTGATTGATTCATTAGTTAACCATTAAGATTTTGTAAGCGGCCAGATGTAAGCGCCAATTTATGCTAAGGGACATCGAGACAATCGAGAAGATTTATAATTTACTATATAACATTTAATTTTGTTAGTTTAGTGTTAATGAATGCGAATGCGACTGCTGTTCGTAAGGTCTTGTGTTCGAATATCGGATCGGGCAGTGTAATAAAGACAAAATCTTTATTTTCATAAAAATGTGTAAACGCACGTCAATTATTAGGTTTATAGTCAAAAAATTTCTGCATCAGCACGATATTTATAATTGTGCTGGCTAGACAATAATAGACTTCTTCGAAAACCATAGCGATATGCAAATATAACACACCTCTGCTGTACACTTCGGAGATAAAACTGAGAACATATAATAATAATAATATCAGCATTGTTTATAAATTGTCCAACTACTGGGTTCGGGCCTCGTCTCACTATGAGAAGGGTTGGGTCATTGACTACCACGCTGGCGTTGCCTGGCCGGTGTGGGCAGACTTCACATATCTTCGAGAACATTAAACGCTCAGACATGCAGCTTTCCTCACGATGTTTTCATTCACCGTTAAAGCAAGATAACTAATACGCACATAACTTTTAAGTTGACATCATGTAAATTTATTGATATTTCTTTTTATTTCAGTACTTTCTGTTGAGCGTGGCGAGGCCAAGAAAGAAAATTAACTGATGGCAGGGGCCCTCCAGCCCGCCGTAACCCACACCGACCACCACTTAATCCGGGTATCTTGACTGCAATAGCCAATCACCAAACTGCTATTTTACATTTGAAAAATATATTTTATAATGTCCAAATCTTATTTGTCCACGATTTGTATCGTCGTATTACATATACGAATTAAAAATAGATCGATAGAGAGATCCTATCTTTCTAAAATGTCATCTGACAACTTAATTTGATTACATAATTGTTATTGTAGTTTATGTAATAAATAATGGCCTATTTTGTCACAAATTTGGTTGACATAATTTATGTGATTTTGTACAATGTAAGCAATAACAGTCTATCGATTTAAGCTTTTTATTGAAAATGCTATTTTATATAACTAATATTGTGACAAAATAAAACCTAAATGACTGCCTTATACGAAAGGCTAATGTTTAATTATATTTTAATAAGCGGTTCGACTCTTCACTTGCAGTCAGTTGTGGTACTATAACTATTTTATTATAATGTCGTGAGACATCAGTCATACACTAGATATATAAATAGATAGTTTTAGATGAAATTTATATATTATTTTCATGGGTAGAGGTACATTCGTGTAGTTGTCGTTTGAGTGCCCATTTTGTTAACATAGGATAGTGCTCGAGTTAGTTCTTATGAGTCGTCGTATGAAAGACTCTGATGCAAATATACCCCAAACATAAACGATCTGGAATGTTCTCAATTCAAATGTTACCGGCTGTGAAATACTTAAATAATGTTTATAGCAGGCCAAAAGATGCAAGAAATTATTAAATACGGATAAAGTGATGGAAATAATTTGTCATTGCGTTATTTTGATCAAAATTTGTGCCGCCATTCTACATCTACTTAGCTACTTTAAATAAATAAATTAACAAAAAATCTAATATTTCTAAATTACTATCTTCCCTAATATTCCATACGGAAATACTTAACGATACATGTATTGACGCCTCCAATGTGATTCTTAATTGATGTTTAATCACCACAACTCAAATAGAGACTGATAGTTGGTTTAATACAATTCGCATAAACTGAGTAATTTAGTAAATAAATAACATCATTAATTGCATTAATATTTATAAATTATTGACTTAATAGAAAACCTATGTAAAATGCGCCTGTTTATACGCGTTGTGTTAACCAAACTATCTGTATCTTCTAATAAGCCTTAGTTGCAAGTAAGTGCTGTATCGCACTAGTGTACCTCTATCCTATAGTTAGTTTGTTTTGCAAACCCTTGAAGTATTAATTTAGTTGATGTGTATTTTATTGAAGCAATATTATTGTTGTTTTGAGAGTGTGTATTCCGTTGGTGCACGTTACGGCGCTATTACGTTTAGTTCATTTTGGTCTTTCGAGCAATTGTGTGCATTTCGCTTGCCAATATAATGTGATTTTGGTCGGAACCAAAATAAAAATCAATCATGTATATTTTCCAAATTGTTATTTTTTCGAACTAGGTATGTCAGAGAAATATTTTTACATCAAATTATGCCTCTATTAGTAGTTCCGTTGGTCAAGCGGCCAAATTCGGCGACATTATCGAAATATTTAGACTCCAAATTGGACTAAAAGTAAATAAACGTATATTGGGAATTATTCAATGTTTGAGCTAGTTCACTGATATTCTACATCTTCTATTACAATTCCTTTATTATGTTACTTTAAAATAAAATAGATTTGTTTGATGGGAACTCTCACAAAATATTATATTTTCTGATCAATGTTGAGTTTTAAAATAATATACTTAATCTTAATTCCTTGTTTCATAGTCAAACAATTCTATTTTATTTATGTTACGCATTTTTATTTTTGAAAGATAAAAATGCTTTCTTTCTACCTTGTTTTTTATTTATATCGTTTATTTAATATTACTCCTTCGACGATTAAAAGGCAATAGAGAATTGAGGCGCCTCTTTTGGAATACTGATTTGTATTCATATTTGTAATTAGGGTTTTCTTTCGAATGCTATACGATATGTATTTATAAACATATTTTAATGAGAAATTGAATGCACTAATAACACAAATACAAGATGATCAAAAGTGGCGCCCGGGACCACCGCCTTTTTCTCTCGATCTACTTGTTATGTTTCATCAGTGAACAGTGAGAAAGGCTTAAGACTGAGTATTAATTCACACGTGAAAAATTAATTCACCATTTGTAAATGTTTTATTTATTTGTTTTTTATATACACTATTTACCCTTTTTTCACTGAATTGTAAATATTTATATTTAAAAACGGACTAAACGCTATAACAGATTTTATAGTTCTCCGATTTTATTATTGATATTGAAATTTTAATTATTTTATTTATTGTTACTGCATAGGTACTTGACGTTTATAATTAAAAGTAAAACTAATTAAGTAGTTGGTTGTTTTCTCGTATGAAAGTAAGCACATTGTTGTACGACCGAAATGCTACATACATATGTTCACTTTTTGTAGTGCATATTGCGGCATTTTGCTGCAGTAAAATTTGGTGTCTATATCAGCTATGTGTTACTTATTTAAATATTTTATTCAGTTATACAAATATATAACAAAGATACAGTTGACATAATAATATAAAAATATAATTGAGCAAACACATATTTTAAATATACTTACGTATAGTGCCGCGATTGACATAAAAATGGCAGCCCTTAGAAAGCTGTTAATTAAAATAATAAAGTTTTCGAACACCACACCGACTTGTTCTAGTTTTATTTTTCATACATTAACTGAAACGTTAAAATTCTCAAATTTCCGATACTTCTCTTTCTTCATTATTTGTTATGTACTCATGTACACGTCACAAATTATTACAAATGTGACTCATATAATTAAAGATACCTCCTTTATTTCATAATTGGTATAAACAAAAAAATATACAATTATTGAATTTACCATAGCCGTGTGTAAAAAGTATTTAATTTTATACAGAAATTAGTAGCTAATACTAAATATTATTTCTCTTTTCCCTTATAACACTAGTTTTAAGACTATTATTGTGTATAAATAATCATTTAGTTAAGCTGTGTGATTTAATTATTAAGACGATAATGATTTTGTATATGCTGTATCGATGACACTTCTGTCCGAAAAAATCTATTTGTAATTCGACTTGTGTGAAGTCATAAATTATTTGTGGACAGAGCTTGTATTACATTTTACATTTGTCAATTTTGTTTTATTTATGATTCCCTTTTAATTAGTTACGTTTTCCCCTAAAGGGGTAGACAGTGGGTAAGGCTTTCTCCAACGGTGGACAAAAGCCACTAAACAACTGTATCCTGTAAGCTGTGAACATGAGAACGCTAGCGGTAGAGCCCGAGCCTTAATGATATGGCAAACCTTAAGTTCTTTTCACTATCTCAAAATACTTCTAATTTTATATTGAGCACATTTATTAATTACACAACATACCCGATATATATGGTACTATTAAATGTTTTGTATATATATACAGGGTGTCCGGTAATTAATGGATAACCTGGAAATGTCTTATAGTGAAAAAAATATGAAAAAAATTTTTTTTTACCTTTACATGGGGAATGCAATGACGCATATCTCTCCGCGGGGGCGGGCGGAGGGATTATGTCGGACTCGCCGGGGTAAACGAAAGATGGAAAAGAAATAACGTGCCTCCCGGAATACCGACTATACCTTCCACGGTGTTCCTCGACAAAACCACTATCGACGGGGCCGCGCGAATCGCTTTCGCATGCGGTCGCGACCCCGCCGAGGTTACGGCCCGCCGTATGAAACGGCAGACCACTACGCGAAGAGACCTACCCAAAGGACTCACTTCTATAAATACCCTACTGTCTCCCCCCTAGAGGGGAGACGGACTCGAAACAGAGGCGCGCGTACACACTGCGGGAACACGCACGCCGCCTCTCGGACCTGGTGCTGAATGGATGGCGGGCAGGCCCACAAAGCCCGCCACCCCCAGGTCAAACCTCAGGGTGGCTGGAGGTCATCGCGCGCCCTCCGGCGCCCGGCTCTGCGGTTGGGGAGAGGGTTTAAACGTTCCCTCTCCCGCTCCGCCACCTCCTTGATGGAAATCACTTCCTCGCAGAAGGAGGCGACGGCGTTCCACGACCTCTCACTCTGGACCATAGACTGAACTACGGCCGGGAGCGAGAGGGCAACCGAACCGACAGCCGCGAGCAAATGAAAAAAAATAATATAATCTATCCTAACTACTACCCGAGATATATTTTATTTTTAATTACCATGTATAACTTTCTTGTATACTACGACCATAAATGAATGAAATCCATCGGTTTTTTGTTGTTTTATTATTAAACACTAATTATGCTAATAGATAGACAGTCAAAAGTATGCTATGCTTGCACTTTTTAATATATATATTTTTTTCTGAACGGCCTTCAGTTCTACTGTAAGACATTTCAAGGTTATCCATTAATTACGGACACCCTGTATAACAAACATTTAAATAACAACAGACACAAGTAGGTACCTATATGCAGTCTAAACATTCCCGTGAATTATCCCGTGCTCGAGAATAGTATGAAACAAAAATTGTATAGAAACAGTTAGACTTCAAAATACTTTGAGCTCATGCTGCGTAAAGGAAAACACCAATAATTAAATTATGTGCTACTCGCACATAAAACGTGAAATAACTTCACTTTCACGACAATGAGACGACCGCCATCGTAGTCTTCCCTTGACCATGGCTGCTGAAAATAATTAAAATTTTTCAGTGATTAGGGAGGCACCAAGTTAAACTATAATTATCAGTTAAAATTTGATCTCCTTAGACGTACGACCGAACTGATTCTGGCAGATAACAATGCAAGCTATCAAGAGC
Source organism: Catocala nupta (assembly GCA_963675205.1). Lineage (NCBI taxonomy): Eukaryota > Metazoa > Arthropoda > Insecta > Lepidoptera > Erebidae > Catocala > Catocala nupta. Next base: position 24,821,206 of record OY776087.1, read on the forward strand.
ACCAAAACCTAAAATGCCATAATGACATTCGGGTTTCGCTCGAGAATTTTTCTTATGCATAGTTTTACAAGATTTTATAATTAATTTATTTGATAGTATTTATTTTATTTTGTAGTATATTTTCTAATTTCTTAACTATATATTTTCTAATCAATTAATAAATCATCATCAGAAGAGAATCTTAAAAATGCATAGTGATAGCGATTCAGAGAACCCACTGATTACCTGCCAGTCATCTCAGAAAAACTTACCAGATGTAAGTTAATTTCACAGAGTATTGTATATTCATTGAACTATATGTTACCACTGTATTAGCAAATTAAAACATAGAATAGAATCTGCATAGTTAATTCGTTACCTACCTGTTTGCATGACTTAGGTACTTTCACAAAACTCAGTTCCGGTAAAGAAGAAGCGGGCAGAACACGACAAAGAGTTATACCAGCAAAGTACCTATTGAATTTTGAATCTATGTAGAAATTTTGCGGTCTGAATATTTTTTATCCGTTGTTTAAATTTATTCTGTAAAGTTCCTGCGGTATAAAACTTGCCCGGAGCCTGTGATTTTTTTGGAAAAGTAAGATAAACCTTTCTACGTGGATAGTGCTACCTAAAAAAGGAGCGTTGCTTTAATTACTTGCCTAATTTCCAACAAGACAGACTTTTAACTCGTAAGTTTTGCAACTGGACCGTCTATCATATTATGTACAATTGAATACTCATTTTCTTTTTATTTTTCCTCATACATCATTCAAAAGATATTTGCCTATAACTAGATTTATAAATTATGTATCTATCTATTTTCCTCGTTGAAGGAAACCTACAGGTTAATAAGTAGTAGCCAAAAGTAATTGCAGAAAATTTGAATTGTGTGTCATTATAAATTTTCTGATGATTAAGAAATTAATGAAATTGTGATTTAGAAAATATGTTAATTAAAATAGATAAATGCTTCCTCTGACTCTCCATAACTCTGACTCAGAGGAAGCGTTAAATATTAGGTATTATGCGATGGTTATATTATGTACAATTTTGTTTTAAAAATTAAGTCGGAGTGTACGGATTCCCGCTGTGTTAAACGAAATATTTGTAGTACCTACATCTGTAACAATACGCGATGGGAAATTATTGAAGCAAAGTTCACTTATCTGTTCTCGGGATAAAACTTCAACATATTTTGATAAATTATTCGATAACTGCAAAGCCGAAGTGCAAACAAACATGGAACCCATTACTAGAATCTTCGAAAAACATTTTACTAACTTAAATCAACGAGACATGCAGTTAGGTCCAAATAAACCAAGTTTTTTTTTTCTAAACGGTCTACCTACACTCTACTGAACCAGGTATAAGTCTCTTTAATTAAAATAAGTTATTTTAAAAGCGTAGAAAATGATTTCGGATAATTTATTTTCTGATTTTATAATGTACGAAGAGACAAAATAATAATAATTTTAACGCCGCGCCCGTGGGTGGCAAAAAGTATATTACGAAAAATTCTATTTACTATGGAGGTGGACCTTCCGCGTGTGTCCTAAGGCTTTTTATCAGCTTTACTCCTTACACGCAAATATGGGTGATAGTGATGAAGATGCTAACTTTATACCGTTGTTATATGCCTTGTTACCAAACAAAACTCAAGATGTATATACAAAGCTATTCACAATATTACGGGACAGATTTTCTACGCACATGAGTTATTTTAAATGTGATTTCGTATAAGCCACCATTAATGCGGTAAAACGATAGTTTTCATTCTTTTTAAATAATCATTAGGTATCTATCTTCTTTTAATAAAATTTTCTTTTTCACTGTACCTTTGTGATAATATCATGACAGACTGTTGAGTTGGAAATGAGGCAATTACTTTACTAATTAATTTGTTAAATTGCAGAATTCTTCCAAATCAATGCTTTCTGGGACTAAGTTAAGTCAATTACAAGTTGAATCTAAAGAATCAGTACAGGAACAACATCCTGTAAAATACTGGTAATGTACATACATATTAATTCAAACCCATATTTAAACCATGTGAGTGAGCCAAAATTTATTGTAAAAGTTAAACTACACAACAAATTATCCAATAATATATTTAAAAAATACTTAAATATTTTCAAACTATCTTTATTATATAAACTTATATCTAATTATTACATGGTAATTTATTTCTTTATAATAATAATATAATATGCAATGTACCTAATATATTCTGCTATATATCTTTAACCTATTGAGTCGCAGTGGCACACCGGTGGCTAGACACAATAGATTATTACTGATGTCTGGTATTTTAAAACTTGACAGTACCCGTGTAGGTAGATCCCAGAAACAGTTATCGTTAAGCTTTATAAGCTTTCGCTCGCTCTGGAACAGTGCTTTTTCTGCATGAATCAATGCACCCCTACTATGTACCCTTGAGAACGAGAATAAGATATTTTATGATGATCGGTCAGTAGCTGAGGCGTAAAAGCGTAATAAAGAAACACACAACCTTTCATTCGCATTTATAATATTAGTTAGGACAGCAAACCACGGGGATTATATGCTTCGTTTCTAAGTAAATCTTGTTAATAAATAGATGTTTAAGCAGTCGTCTCGCCACTGCTACTGCGGGGAGGGTTGTGGGTCCCATCCGTAGGAAAACATTTTCATGATCCATATATACTTAGTTGTTCCGAGTCTGGTTGTCGGTTGTAATTGTAAACTTCCTCGCGACACAGGAATTACTCCTAGTGTGGGAGTTGTCTTTCTAATAAATGTCTAATTTATATATTTACTACTAACTAAGTATACTATAATTTATAATGCATCACTCACGCGCACACGCACACGCACACGCACACGCACACGCACACGCACACGCACACGCACACGCACACGCACACGCACACGCACACGCACACACACACGCACACACACACACACACATACACACAGACTTGCAAAATATGTATATATACGATATATATTATTTTTACGAAGCAATTGAGCACATGCATATGGACGAGATTTTAATTACAAGAGCCCTGGTACCCATACCACAAGTTAAATCTTATTTTGGGTACCAGTGGTCAACAAAATTATTGTACATGTTAAGTTTGATATAACTCATGTGTTATTCTTTTGTATGTACCTTCTTTAGTCAATGATTCTATTATTGTTATAATGAGTCTATTATTATTATTATTAAATAATATATGTATATTATAAGTGGATGTATTTTAAATATGTTTCGATATTTATCAATCAATTACGCGTATACTGTCTATTAAATTTGTATAAGAATTTGGCACACAAATAGACCATGTCCCGAGTTACACATAGAATACTTTGTATGTCAGTATACCTACACGTTCACGTGAAATTTACGCGGACAAGGCTGCGTGCAGAAACTACTATATCATAATTATTGTATTTATTTTTGTTACTTACGGTAGTAAACTTTTATAGATTTCAATTTTAGAACTATTTAGGCCCTTTTACATAAATGAATTTGACAAACACCTACCTGAATTCTAAAGGGCTATGCTTAGCATAATCGGCCAACAATACGCTTCAATATTAATAAATTAAATTGCATTAATTATATTTACTTATAACTCACATGTTTCTTCTATTAACGAGTCATGAGAATGTATTCCAGGTTACCATTCTTACAAGCTAGCATGTTCGCCACCGTTTTGGAAGACGTCTTAACACAAATTCGCATATTAGGTAAGTACTCGTATAATTAATAACATGTTACACTCGTAATGCGATTCTTCTATAGGGCCAAGAACTTCGATATCAACTAGTTTCTGCATAATATAGAGTGATCGGAACATTATAAAACAATTCACGTATTCCTCTTCACCTGACTTTGCCTACAGCAGAATGCCGAACGATAAGGCCTATGCCTTAGCTTGTGTTGCCAATTACGTCGCCAGGCGACGGATATTCCTTCTTTCTGTACTTGGGCACCATTCAGTCATGCCCTTGTTCCACCTATTTCCTGTTTCCTGACCAACTTCATGTAACTGCCATTATTCGTTTTTCTACATAATTATAATAATAATAATAATTTGGATGTTGATTCGGCAATCATTGTGCCGATAGTCATATCTGTCAATAGTCTAATAGCCAAGAGCCTCGATCACCATCTAAAGAGGCTCGCGTTGGGTGCTTGGATCAAGGGTTTGATGCAGAAGGCAGTGCTATTAGATACAGCACGCATTGTGAGGAGGTTCCTATCTCTGGAACTCTGGAATCTTAACCACCGGCAGCTTGGACCCTGTTTCCGATGCCGGTGGGGTACCATATATTTTATATATTTAAATGTATTTTTATAGGTATATTATATATATTTAAAAATGAAAAGTATATTGTAAATATTTGAATAAAGAGTATAATAATAATAATATTCTACTACATACACACAACACCATCTAGCCCAAACTAAGCAGAGCTTGTACTATGGGTACTAGACAATGGATAAACATACATACATATATACTTCTTTTTTTGTAAATATATACATATTATACATAGAAACACCCAGACCAAGACAAACATCCATGTTCATGCACAAAAATGTTTGACTTGTGCGGGAATCGAACCCGCGACCTCAGGCGTGGCAGTCGGTTACACTAACCACTACGCCACCGAGGCCGACTGAAAAGCGCTGTGGATACTCGGATCCTGAAATTTGTTGAAATAGTATAAACCTACTTATAAGAAATAACTAAGATCCTTGCTTTTCTAAATGTTTATTAAATACTAGTTGTAAGGTAGTTTCCATAAGATATGATATGTGCATGTCTGCCTCTTATCCATACCAATATTAATCGCGTTGCTGCAACCGATCTATATCCGGTAAACGCAAATTGGCTCGCGCCTATTATGTGAGATTTACAACCACTCCTGTCGAAATGTGGGTGTAAAGGAGTCTGCCCACTATACCGTCTCATACAATGACCGTGCTAGGAACGTATCAGACACGAAAAGCAACACGATATGCCCTGCTATAGGAACTGCTGGTCGGTGACGGAACGGTCTAGTGGGCATAGTCTTATACATTTCCTTACAAAGAATATTTTTTTGCCTGACACGTTCCTAGCACGGTCATGGTATGAGACGGGTTAGTGGGCAGACTCCTTAATAGAGGTAGATCCATGCACCCTATATGTAAACTATGTACATGTAGGCTGCATGGATGATGTAGTGGTTAACGTGGTCGGCTCGCCACTGCCGCCACGCCGAGTGTTGTGGGTTCGATCCCTAAACGGTACAAAAAATTGTGTGATCCACAAATGATTGTTGAGTCTGGGTGTTCTTTGTGTCCGTTCTTTGAATGTTTGTAAAATCCGCCGCGACACAGGAATTAAACATAGGGCGAGTCCAGTCTTTAAAAAAAATATATAGTTTGAGTCTTGCATTATAATGTTAAAGATATAATATAAATCATGCGTTTATGTGTTTAATAGCCGAGTGTAATAACGAACTGCGCATCTACAAGACAATTAAAGAATTGGAGACGTTACGTGGAGCAAAGTTTGGTGTAGAGCCGCCGAAAATCGAGGATGAACTAGCGCGGATCAATCCCAAAGATCTAAAGAACGAACATTACAAATTAAATAAATTGGCTCAAGACAGGTCTGTATTGAACCTTGTGTCGTACTGATAATAGATAAATACTTATATATAACAGACTACACGAATGACGTCTTGGAGTAAGTTGGCGCCCCGCCACTGCTGCCGCGCCGACTGTTATGCGTTCCATCCCCCACGGGACAAAATGTTTTGTAAAGTCTCTCCAGCGGTAGTTAATGCGGCTGCTGAGTATGAGGTTTCGGATTCAATTGCCGGATCGAGCAGTGTTGTTTATTTTTCTATCTACGTTTTCCCAGTAGTAGCTCGAAATCCGGAACTATGTGCCGTCGATGGCAATAGGCTTGCTGCCTATTAAATGGGGCTTAAAAACATAAACGCTCACCAGCGAACCACTCATTTATTATTAGCATCGTGCTATTATTACGAGATTGAAACATATCCACTGAGGTACTTGACAGGGAAACCCAATTACACTGCGCAACCTGGAAACCCAATTCGTATGAAACCAAGTCACCTTACTGAAAATACCTACGTGGCTAGTAAAGCATATTATTATTACCCATATTCCGCTCATAATCGAACAGCAAAATTCTAACCTCAATATTAACCTTCAGGATATCAACGTTAATACACTGTTCTATTCCAGAAAGTTTTGCATGGATGTATTAACTGCGACGTATCTCGAGCTAGCTCTGAGGTACGCTTATGATCCAATTGTTGAAGCAAAGCAAGCTGTATATAGTCGCTACCAACACTATGTCTTTCTAGTGGAAGAGGAGGCTAGGAACAGGCTGTAAGCATTTATATTTTTATTTATATATTTTATCTAGTTTAAAACTAGATTTTATCTGCGGCTCCGCCTAAAAGTAGGTCAGGTTACGTTACCAACAGTAAGCCCGAGTAAACGGGGCAGACCCAAGAAATGATGGCTTGACGTCGTAAGAGATGACATGCGTGCCAACAACCTCACACCACAGGATGCTGAAGATCGTGCGAAATGGAGGAGAGTTAGCGTAAAAGCGGATCCTGGGTTCCAATGCCAACGCCGCGGATGCAACCGGGGTAATCGCTAAGACGGAAAAGATGAAGAAGATCACCAGTACTTTTTAAAAGTACTCGTAGCTTTTATTCGGTGTTGTTACTCGGTGATAATATACCTTTCTAATGATAAAAGAATTTTAGAATCGGTTGAGTAGTTTTTGAGTTAAATCTTTACAAACAAACAAAAAATAAAATATTTTCTCTTTATAATATCAGTATAGATTTAAATCCAAATATTTATTGCATCCATGTGTACATATGGCTACGAGCCCGTACGCCCCTTGACTTTCGCCCCTTTCCGTAGGGCGTTGTCTTCTCTCTTAATAGCTATACGATGGTAGGATTACTATTAAGTATCTACGCTGAGTGTTGTGGGACCGAAACGCACCCTTGCGTTGATGAATAAATAATACTCCCTAATACCAATTAGCCTATACCCTACACTCACAAATGTTTGTGACTCAATGATAATTGATCTGAGGAGTCTCAGTCATGGAATCAAGACAGAGGCTGTCTTTTGAGTGAGTCGTCTCCTATAATATTAGTTTTAAACGTATTTTTTTCCTATTGAAAAAGCAAAAGACCTATCTCAAGCGTATACATTGATATCTGTCTGGTACGTTCTTCTGCAAATTATTCATAAATATATCTTACTCATCACGCTATCTCATATCCGATACTATGATTTTCTACCCTAATACTATCCTTCACCTGGCAGCGGTGAAATATGCTAATTAACAAGTGACCATTGGGCCACGCACCAAAATTGACTAACGTAACGTTATAGGGTTCAACCGCCCACTATAATACCAACTGTAGAAACAGAAACAGTCCGTGAATGGTCGGTGACTACAGTGCTTCAACGAGCTGCAGACAAAGATTGCAGACAGGTGCAAGATGAATTGCAGGCCGAGACCGATTTCAGAGTACTCTTGATATTGTTATACAACAGAAGCGGCAAACAAGCAAGCGACGCAACCAGCGGTAAACAGTTTGCAATGCCAAGGGTATCATGCCGTTGCTACCGAGCGTTTATACGCAGGGTACAAAAGCTCTATCGGACTGTCACCAAATAATCGATAAGAGCGGACTCTTCAACTTATACAGCGTTTTTATAACTCTATTTATAATTCTTCAGCAATAGTCGCGAATTGAGCAAACAAGTCCGACTACAACGGAATCGTGCCAGAGGACTCATATACGATACTAACCTGGCTGTGGAAAAACTTAGGAACGAAGTTGAAGTAAGTCTTGCTAAATAACTACTTGCAATAATATCGATCCATCAGCCTGGTGCAGTCCACCGCTGGACGTAGTCCTTCTCCAGATCTATATTTCTTGGCCTCTACTAAACCGTGTAGTCGGTTTGACTGTGGGATCACTGGGGGAGAATAGTATTATTTTTGTTACTAAATAAATAGCGGTCGCTATAATTAAAATGTTTTTCAGGATGCCACGCTAAATAAAGAGGTCCGGAGCAGGTACATAGAAAAATGGGAGGTCGCACGCGAAGAACAAAATACGCGATGCATTGAGGACAAGGAGACAGGTCCATCTGAGAAGATTGCGTTCTACCGCAAGCAACTCGAGTCGGAACAACGCGTGCACTACGAACAGGAGTTGCTCACTAATATACTTATTAACGTTAGAGATGACAGATTCAGTATATAGCTCACTAGTTGCCAGTCGCGGCTTTGGTCGCGTGGACTGACTTATATCATTGCTATAGTGCCAGAGGTTACATCTCCATATGTACATATATGTATGTGTACCTATTCAAACGAATACATGATACTATAACTATATTGACGGCACAGATGGCGTAGTGTTTTAATAAGTGGTCGCCTTGCCACTGCCGCCGCGCCCAGTGTTGTGGGTTCAAACACAAAACGGGACAAAAAAAATTGTGATCCACAAATGGTTGTTCCGAGTCTGGGTGTTGTGTCCGTTGTTTGAATATATGTAAAGTCCCCCGCGTCACATGAATTATTTCTAGTACGGGATTTGTCTTTTTAATAGCAGAAAAACACTCTTTATAGTAATAATACAGTATCGTTAATAATGAATAACATCTTTGTTACTCTTCACAAAATTGTACGTATGATGATGATATTATGGTCACCTTAGCACTACACCGCGCAGTATTACAGGTTCACTCTTGGCTCGAATCTGACACAGTGTGATCTAATCCACATATATTTATACCGAACTACGTATCATTTTGTCCGTTGTTTGTAAAGCCCTTAGCAGACAAAAAATACACATGGCATTGGGCAGTCTTGTTTTTTTTTCTAACTTCAAATAATCACATTGTTTTGAAATGACGCTTGCGATAAATTCTACTAGAATGCATTTCTATAAGTCAGGGTAGTTCACGAATGTGTAAACCGTGATATTGCTTTATTCACTTTTAATATGCTTTTTATGTTCGCTTCTTGGATTAGGTTAGATACCCTAACAGCTGATTTCTGAAAGGCATATCAACACCAAAAATACTTAATAGACGGTTGAACGCATCTGATTGGCTGACTGAATTAGCAACTCCCAATCAAAACACATGAGCCAGATGTTGAAATGTCGCTTTTCAAAAAACTAGTATTATACTGGATACCTTCTAGATGTACACAGGCAAAAAAAGCAAAACTCCTTAAATAATTTAGGTAGAGGCTTTGGTAATTGTCGATTGTATTTTTAGGATGTATTAAAAAAACTAGAAGTTTGGGTGGACAAATATGACGACGACACATCAGATGTAGACCTTAAGATTCAAATCAAGAAGTTGGATGCCACGGCTAAGAAACAAAAGAGAGAAGAAATGGAGAAACTGGTCTGGAATATTTATTTCATTCATTAGTTTATTTTTTAAGGCGTAGTATTCAACTGTTCCTCAATTTTTTGCCTTTGTTCCACCAAAAATACTAATTGCACATCAAAATATGCTTACCAAAATTATTAATTGCACAGAAAAATATATTCAAAGAGATCAAACTAAGTCGACGGAGTTCCGCTTCGTATTTTTGGGTGGGTTTCAGAAGGAACCTAACATAACCTAACCCTTCCGAGACGTGGAAAGACGTTGGAAGTGCCCAAGATCACATGGGTAAACGGAGTTCCAGGGTGCGGTAAGACCACATGGATCATAAATAACTTTAACATCACCAAAGACATAGTTGTCACAACAACCACGGAAGCGAAGAAAGACCTGGTAGACCGAATCACCAGCCGTGCAGGAGCAGACGCAGCAGTGAAAATACGCACGATGGCATCGACCCTAGTGAACGGGGTTAAAGATCAAGACCGAGAGCAGTGCAGTCGATCACTGATCGACGAGACACTCATGAACCACTTCGGCGCAATTTTGATGCTATCGCGTATCGTAGGAGCCAGCGAAATTCTACTGATCAGCGACGTGAACCAGCTCCCTTACATCGACCGGGACAATCTCTTCAAAATTACTTACTACCGTCCAAACTTCCTCACAAACATCACCCAAGAACTGCTCTGCACACACAGATGCCCAATGGACGTAGCCTACGCTCTCAACAACATCTACGAGGGCATATACTCGTCCAGCACGGTGATAGATTCCCTGAAACTAGCATCATTCAGCGGTGCTTCGATCCCCAATTCCACACCAAACACTCTCTATCTAACTTTCACCCAGGTAGAGAAGGAAACCCTCATCAAAAAAGGTTACGGCAATGGAGAAGGATCGAAAACCCTCACCATCCACGAGTCCCAGGGATTGACGTACGACACCGTGCTTCTCATCAAGTGTGCAAATAAAAGATAGCAGATCCATGACAGTATCCCCCATGTAGTGGTCGCAATGTCGCGTCACAGGAACACCCTCATCTACTACACCGATGATAGCGATGACGTGACAGGTAGATTCATAAAAAGGGCAACAACATCATCCACCAAAGCTATCCTGGATTACAACCTAAAAATGGCAATGTGCAGCAGAGATGACAAGACCATAGACCAGCACATTGCTCCAACAAAGTGCGAGTCCGGGATACACGCGAGCGACAAGCCCTCCAATGAAAGCTACCAAATAGAAAACACGGGTCAATCCTGGATCCACAAAGTTGCGGCAAAACTAACACAAGAACCATACCAAGAACACAATACAAGGACATGACGACTTCAAACACCCACAAAGGCACGAGGCCCAACGTGACGGCGAAATCCACAACGGCACGACGCCCAACGTAAAGGCCCTCAGCCCAACAATAATAGGCCTTAAGCCAGACTAGACAACATTCTTCTTAAAATTAAAAATGGCCTTCAGCCAATCCTAACATAATAACAACAATTAGATAAATGGCCTTCTGCCAAACAACACCTTAAAGTAAATAAATGGCCTTCAGCTATTTCTTAACTAAAATAACAATTAGATAAATGACTTTCAGCCAATCGAAATCAGGCCTTCAGCCAAATTAATAATAGTTGATTGAGATGTTGCCTGCCAGACACAACTAAATGCAGGCAATTAATTCAACGATGTAAGTAAAAATTTAAATAAAAACATTGATCTAAAAACTAAACAACCACTCAAACAAAGGCACGGACACAATGTCTGCGGAGTGAGAACATACAAAAAAAAATCCCTTCCGAGACGGAATGCAATGATTTGAGGCGTAACGTAAAGGTGCTCGTTACGATATATTTTAGTGAGCATATTTTGCTGTGCAATTAATATTTTTGATGGTCATTATATATTTTAATCCCTTTTTTAAGTATCGTGTTCAGCTGCACTTGCGTTAATATTGAATTGCACACATTCACAATAAGCGTAGTTTGACTGCCTTTTACTGCTCATGAGAGCTCTACCTCTCGAACTATTTTGTTTTCAATATTCAAGGATTTACTGTTTAGTTTTATTTTATAGCTAGATTAGTTATGGCAATATATTTCTATACCTCGGGAACAGTACTATTATCTGGATGAAAGGTACCTTATGCAGCAAGATAAGTCACCGTAGACATTTAGTCCAACATTCGTAATTGCTGTATGTAGAACGAAAAGATACATACGTCATTGGTAAGACAAAACACATCATAAAAGTTTGATATTCCTTGTTTTGTCTCATCGGGTTTTCAATCTTTTATCGAAGTATTGTTAATAGGTATTATGTGTGTACCTATATTGGTATTTCACGTACTAACCAGGGCTAAAAGTTGACAACCCATCCTTTTGCCTCATTACCTAGCAGTATTAAATACTAACACAAAATTCTATTAACAGCTCGAACTCCACGCGTTAGAAATCAAGAATTGGACAAAGTTCAAAGACGATCGTGAAAGGGCTATCCAGTATCATAAAATGATGACGAACGCAGCTGACGTTGTGCAAGCGTGGTGGCGCGGCCTTCTTGTCAGACTAAAGATTGGACCGTATAAACCACGGAGACGACATCCGGTTAAAGCTAAACCTGAAAAGATCAAATAGTTACCACTATTGCCTTACGATTATGCGTAGTATCTATCGGTTACGCGTAGTGTCTCACGATTACGCGTATAGAAATTGAAGTATATTGTAAGGACTTTATTACGGTTTGCTTTGTAAATAACTTGTTATTGAAGATTTTTGGTGATAATAGAGGCAATAGTCTTTGTGCATTGCACATGCCATAGCCCATTTTCTTTTTATAACCATGGCTGCTGAAGTTTCAGGATCAAAGTACATAAAAGGTACAAACAAAGTAAATCGCAATATTAATTATTCAGATTGACTGATTGGTTTGGTGATAGTGATACGGCCCGTTAATAATAATTATAGAGTCCATTATTTGCCATAAATAGCTTTTTATTAGTTGGTTTAGTACTTTTGTTAAGCAATTTTAACTTTTAATATATTTTTGTTCTTTTATTAATGTTGTTTCAATATGCATATATCTTGCTAGCATACAGTAATACAAAATATTCAGAATAAATAACAACTAAATATTGCTGGGACCTATAAGTCGAACAGGGGATAAAACAATTCTATACTTTCATTGCTTGTGTTAGGCGGCCTATACACCTACAAAAATTTGCGCAATATGTTTATTGTGCAATAATATTGAATACCCAAAGGACATTATTCAAGATTCGAACATTTTGTACCCAAAAATAAAAGTGCCGGCCAGAAAAAAAAAAACTGCGGTTTTGTAGAAAATATATAATATATATATATAATAAATATATAATATATATATAATATTTTTTTCTATTACAGCGAACCTCTAAGTTTAACCCTACAACTGCTACATGTGATTAAAATACAAAAATCATTATTTTTACGTACAACGTTTGTCTAATAGACACACATTTATTTACTTTAGTTAGTAATCATAAACAACCTAGCTACCTGCTATTGTTATGTGTGTGCGCACAAGCACCCATCGCCCGGCCCCCTGCGACGAACACTAATCGCTTTGCACTGTTTTAAATATTTAGTTAAATAGTTATCCATGCAACTCCTGTTACATCGGACGGCTTATTACAAACGTATGCGTGATTGTGTTGTGTTTATTTAACAATATTTCAAATGGCTGACTTTCTGTGTATTCGGTGTCGTGAGTCTGTAAACAGAAGGCGATACACTTGGGCTTCTCGAGAAGAAATACACATTGATATAGCGCAGATTATTATTCAAGAAATATTGGAGCTACAGGTATGTAATCTTTGAGGTTATGGGTCCTACTTCTATCTCGCCTTATTTAATAATAGCGCGTTGAATTCAATATCTACCATCAGTTATTATGTTTTGATATCTAGTTTTGTCTTACATTTTACTAGCTCATTGGATGTAATAATACGTACACTGTCTTAATTGATAAGGTTTCCAGTTCCCGCAGTGTTTTTGTTATAACAATAATTACAATTCGTCATAGAAAATACGTTTATAATGTGTTAGGGAAGTCAACATCTGATCATGTCAAAATCTAAAATAAAGTATAGTATAATATAATGCTCGGTAGGAGCAAATGGAACGACACGAGTAAGAAACAAATCTGTTTTATTTTACAGCTCCAGCCAACAGATTTTATTTGTGACCTTTTGACCGGTTTGGTATTTGAGTTTTGCTAGACACGAGGCTCGTATAAGACCACCTGCAGCTGGCTTAGAAAGCATTATAATAAGGTCTATTGAAATGTAAAGCAACCTATCTAATAATAAAGACATTTTATGTTTATTTTTTTTTTATTTGTCACCTTATTATATCTGTATCTACTTAAACGATGAATAACTAAACTTAAACTTAAAATAGAAAACTTACAAAGCTCTCTTTTTGCATGTATGCTTTTTACGTTTTTGTAATTCCAACTCATATTGATTTTTGCATTTTTCTACTCAGGTAGCAGTCAGAGGGTTAAACATTAAGCTTTCCTGTAATACGTAAACATGTTTAGGTTATTTCGTATAAAAATACAATATACATTTTGTTTACAGAATTTTAATTTCGTATAAAACAATAACGATTTTGGTATCTTCAAACTAATGTAGTAATCGGAGGGATAAACATGCAGCTTTGCTGTAGCATAAAAAAATGTTAAGAATGCTATTTTCTATAAGTATCTAAATTTTTTTTTTCTGGCCGGCACTTTTATTTTTGGGTACGAAATGAATGATGTCCTTTGATTCCAAACGTTCAATAAATTCGCTCAATAAAATTAACAAACCAGTCTGATCAATATTTTTGAAAGAGCAACATGGCTGACGACGAAGTTTTGGTGGAAGCCGTGCTGATGACTTCGTTAATAAAAAAAAAACGTATATAAGTTAAAGAATGATTGAAAAGAAGGACAGTCTACACTCACGAAAGGCTTTTAAAGGACTTAGACTTAAGAGAGGAAAACAATTTTAAAAATTACTTTGAAATGGATACTGCAAAGTTCGAAGAATTGTTACAATTTGTAAACCCTTTGATAGACAAAAACAATTAACGATTATCTATAACTTTGCGTTATTTAGCCACTGGAAATACTTTGGAGGATTTAAAATTTAGCAGTGTTACACACACACAGGCTCAGGCTCACAGGCTCCTAGTAGTATTATCATTATTGAAATCTGTGAAGCAATAATACAAGTTCTCAAAGGTTATATTAAGGTAAGAAATTTTATTATTTATTAAGAACTTAATTTTAACTTATAAGGGTATCGGACTGCCTCGTTAACCCAGTTACTTTTTATCATCTGTCAATACGCAAGTTTTGTATGCAAAATTTACTGAGTACTAACTTATGACGTCATCATTTTTCATACTCAATTGCTGTACTTTTTTTGATTGTTTTGTTAATATAAAATTTGCTATAATCCCAAAATTAAAATTGAAGGACATTTATAGGGATGTTTTGAGACAATCTTTTTGATGAATGATAATTAGCAATTTAATTTTAATACAGTCCACTACCCTATTGTTAATCATTCAGTATATTAAAAAAATGTTTATACATCTTTGAACGAAGATAAGTATTGTTACAAACTTGAGTGATCGTTTTGGTCCGAAGGGAAATTCATATTATGTACTTGGTGTGGTTCTAAGGTCATTTGCACTGATGGCGATGACGTTTGCCTTGTGGTGTATTGTACGTATGATGGCGATGGTATTGGGTTAACTGATATGTCTGGTGATGGTGCTGGTGACTTTGCAATAATTTTCACACGCGATGGGTTGACATACTCTGGTGATGGCGATGGGTTGGCATACACTAGGTAGTGATGGCGATGAGGTGCTATATGACGGTGATGGTGGAATATGGTTGCTATATGACGGTGATGGCGTTTTGTTTCTACACTGTGACGTAGAATAGAAAGGGTTTATTTTTACAGAATGACGATGACCTAATTGACCTTCCATTATAATTTCTGCTATTGCTTTCTTAGCATACAGTTAATAATAATAATAATAACAATAAGCGTTCATATGCTAAATTTAAAAGTTGTTCATTTTTCTTGCCTTTTTAGAAGCATGTATATTTGTTGTATGAGACGGAATTTGACTGAGCTGTGAATCTTGAATTTCTTCTATAGGTGAATGAGTTTCCTAAAAATAAAGAAATAAATATATTAAACTCAGTTACCAATAACAAGCGAAGAATGGCAAGAAGTGACTTAAATGACAAAAGATTTTGAAATCAAGTGGCATGCTCCTCATGTACTTGGTGCAATAGATGGCAAGCACGTGGAAATTAAGAAACCACCTAGATCAGGATCCTACTATATAAATTACAAAAACAAAATGTAGTGTTGTGTTGATGGCTGTTGTAAATGCTAAATATGAATTTATGATGGTCGATATTGGTGCCAATTCTGTTGTCACAAAATTCTCTTATCTTAGCTAAAAATCTCTAAAATTTGTTTTAGTCCTGTCAAACGACATTTCATATTCTGAAATCGCTAAAAGTGACAGGACTAAACTAAATTTTAGAGATTTTTAGCTAAGATAAGAGAATTTTGTGACAACAGAATTGGCACCATTGTTAAATTCGTTAAAGTCGCCCAAATTTGTTAAAGCCATACAGCCAAAGCGGACTGATGACAGAAAAACGAGTATTCAACTATCGCTTGTCACGTGCGAGATGTCTAGTGGAAAGTGCATTCGGAATATTACCAACACGTTTTGGAGTATTTCAAAGACTTTTTCTCTGCATCCAGTAAAAGTACGAAATATTGTTCTAGCTTGCTATTATCTTCATAATTTCTTACGAAAGTCCACTTCATACTTCTCTCAAAATTTGATTCCCCTCGAAGATACTGTGTCCGGAACTGTACAGGCGCCAACACAAGCAACTCCGATGATTCCGTTACAAATAATTAATAAAAGAATTCTATACACTCAAGTAAAATCTCTTGTTCTTTATCTTTCATAATATTCTTGCTTGCCATTTTGCTCAATTTTACAACACGACCATACATTAACACCGTGACTGACCGATCGTGACCACTCCAAACACTGAAATGAAAAATATTGTACAGTATAAAGCCTACACAGTGCAAAAAAAAAATATTGCACAATAAAATTTAAGCTTGCTCAAACTTTTGTGTAGTCATTGCGCAATGTTTCAATACTATCCTTACACGTTTAATAATATTGTGCAATCAGATATATTGCGCAAATTTATTGTACGTGTATAGGCCGCTTAAGATTTCCAGACATAGGTAATGTCTAATGTAATCTTAGGCGGCCTAGTAGTATTTTAAATTCAACTGCATGTTTATATTATTATTATTTAATATTTTTAATAATAAATTATCACTGTGTTGTGATATCAGTGTAGTGCTCCTGTTTGTCATAAACCTCTTCCAGTTTGCACTACACATAAGCTATGCCAGCTTTAGCATCTAGACTGGTGAAGCCAATTCTTTTAAGATATTAAAATTATCGGCTATGAAAAAAAACCGGATTTCAGGGGGGGATAGGGTAACTTTTTTAATAATTATTTGTAATCTACTATATAACAGCTACAAATTTACAGAACATTATTGATACCTAACTGTAACTAAATTAAACAACTTATGAACTAACACTAGCTTTTTTAAAATAAATACACTATTTTACCAAGAAAATTACTCCGTTTTTTTTTCATATTCGATAATTTTTATTACAAATAAAATAACTCATAAGCTTTTAGAAATAATAAACAGAATTGAAATCGACCCATAAACTTCGGAGCTGTGTCAATAAATGGAAAACAAATCTACAAAAAACCTAAAAAATTAAAAACTGAATAGCATGAAAAATATTCTGGATAGAATTCTTTTGAAGTGAAATTATTCTGGATAAAATCCTTCTTTTTTATTTTTTTTTATTTTTACTTCTCTAGAAGCATTTTTGGTCCTGACAAGCATGGTCCTACGACGCACCGTTGCCTAGATATGGGCCTTCCAAATATTGTTGCTTTTCTCAAAGCCCCCATTATCTCGAAAACGGTGAGACGTGCGAAAAAATAACAAGGCGGTGAAATTCTTGCTTGGGGTGTGTCCTATCCGATGGGAAACGAAACAATCGCAGGGAGACCAAAAAATTTTTTTCCATATATTTTGCTGTGCCGTTCTGTCTTCAGGTTGTGTAGGCTTGAGAGCGCAAGACTTTTTCCGGAAGAATTTTTATTTATTGAAATTAAACTACTATATACGGATTTTATCGCGTTGTTTATTTAACACTCTATTACATAATTTAACTGTTACACTACTATACTATACTATTAAACTTTACTAATTTTAAGCTAATTAAATTATTAAAACTATCAAATCTATTTGTTTTTAAGTTTACACTTTCCCCGACGTTTCGGTTGCTTTTCAGCAGCCATGGTCACGGGGAGACTAAGATGGTAGTTGTCTCAATGTTCCAGTGTAGTTATTTCAAAGTACCCGAACATAATTTAGTTATTGGTGTTTCTATTTACGCAGAATGAGCTCAAAGTATCATGAAGTCTAGCTGTGGTTTTTCCAGCCTGCTATACTGCCTTATGTAAGGGGTGTCACTGACAAGATTGGCTACATCTTGAAGCGAGCTGATTTAAGTCTCGCTTAAGAAATATTTCCTGTGTCACACACAAGGAACACCCAGTACTGGAACAACCATTTGTGGATCACACAAAGTTTTGTCCCGTCTGGGACTTGAACCCACCACACTGGCGCAGTGGCAGTGGCGCGGGCGACCACTTAAACCACTATGCGATCCGTGCAGAAAGCCATATTATATTGCCTTAAAAGAAAATATAAAATGGTTTATATTATAAAGACTACAATTAACTTTGTAGAAACCTAATAAATCTAGTTAATTATCGCACAGAGTTAGTAATGTTTAGTCAGTTCCAAACAAATTTAGAATAAAATAACTAGAGTTCATTAAAGTGGGATTAGATGAACGACTAGTACACAGTAAATACTATTTAACTCAGTATTTTAAGCTTGTGATGTGATGTATTATGTTTGATATATTTTATGACGTGCAAAATTATAAAATTAAATTAGGTGGAGGTGAATAGAAATCTGTGTAGGACGAGAATTGCACCCTAACATGGCCAAAGGGGAACATAAATTATAAAATATATAAGTAGACAAAAATATGTCGCAATCCGTCCATCTTAACGAACAAGCAAATCCATAATTGCATATATCGCCAACAATGTTCCCTAATGCTGTCTACCTAGGACTTTTTCAGACGGCGCTACTACCAAAAATGTCATAGCAAAAAATGGCTCTCGGTTAGGTAAAGTGCCTAACCGTTTGCGTGCGTGAGCACGGTATTCACTGTCGCTGCGCCATGAAGCAGCTTATAATATAGCGGCATTTACCTAGTTTGCAATGTCGTAAAACGCATGTATTGGATTGAAATTAAACTACTATATACGGATTTTATCGCGTTGTTTATTTATCTGTATTACATAATTTTGAAACTGTCACAATTTTACTACTATTGAATTTTACGACCGACGTTTCGGTTGCTTTTCAGTAGCCATGGTCACGGGGAGTCTCCCCTAACATTCGCGTAAACAGAAGACAATAGCATGTATTTCAACTATATTGCCTTCTGTTTACGCGAATGTTATTCATTGAAATTAAACAACGCGATAAAATCCGTATATAGTAGTTTAATTTCAATGTATTTGAACTATTGCGTCTTGTATCACCACATTTGCGACTTGAACAGGACACCATTGAAATTATTACACATTAAATTTTTATATTATTGTTACTTGCAAGATATTTTTATTTTGTATGAATGGGTGTGTGGGTTTGTGGGTGTGTTATGTGAGATGTGTTTGTACTTTGGTTAAGTATGTAGGATGTAAGTCTATTTTTACCTGAAGCTATTATTTAGTTGTGTGAGTAAATAATATGTACTTCTGGGATATATTAGTGCGAGTGTGAAGGTTGATAGATTAGCCCTACAACAGTATTATAATGCATTTAGATATTTTCGCTGGATCCCAGTTTAATATTTTAGGCGTTGGATCCCACAAAACATTATTTATTTATTTTTTATTTATTTATTTATTTTTCAAACATACATTATTTTTACAGGGTGCACCCTAATACAATAATGTAGCTACTTTGTATACTATATACTAATTTACTTACATTTAAAAAAAGATATACGTATAAGATTAACAATTCGCCCTCTGTAGTAAGTTGGTGCGTGCGCGCGGCAATCGTAACAGTTGTGGGTTTTTCCGTCGATATGTGTACTTATTCGGGACGTTAAAGTGGATGCGTTCTAATATCTGTGGGTTATGTATATTGCCTCTTAATACTTTAAATAAATACAAGAGCAGCGCTAATTCCCTTCTCACCCTCAATTCATTATATCCAACCATACCCAAGATGAATAAGGTTGGATACAACAAAGGGTAAAAGGGGTACACCCCATAATATTTCATATAAAGGTATCTTATAAATTTATTTTGAATGCGCTCCAACATGAGACTATATTTAATTTCATGTGGGCTCCAGATGATTGCATTGCTTTCTAGCTGATTCCGTACCAATGCATTATACAGTGTAACTATTGCACAAGGGTTACTGAAATTTCGCACTGTTCTGAGCAGAAAACCAAGGTTTCTGTAAGCTTTTTTACAGATTTTGTTTATGTGACTACGAAACGTTAGCCCGCTGTCTATATATACTCCTAAATCTTTCACCTCTGTGACCCGTGCCAATGGAACGCCCCCTACGTTATAGTTGTGTTGGATTGGAGTACGTCCACGAGTAAAAGTGATAGTTACACATTTTGAGGTGTTAAATTGTAATTTGTTTTTATTACTCCACGCCACAACTTGGTCAATGTCGGCCTGCAATTTTAAGCAGTCCACGTGGCTGTTTATAGGCATATATAACTTAAAGTCATCCGCGAATAGTAAGCATTTAGCATTTTGTATTACTTTAGGTAGATCATTTATCATAATTATAAATGCCATGGGTCCTAGGTTCGTGCCTTGACTCACTCCCGAGCGCGTGTAATAGGGCTTGGATGCATATCCTGCATACTCCACATACTGCTGCCTATCACACAAGTAGCTCGCAAGGAATTTCAGCAGATGAGGAGTGAAACCAAACCCGGCTAGTTTACTTAGCAACACATCATTATCGATTAAATCAAATGCTTTTTGAAAATTGAAATAGGCGGAGTCAATCTGCACTCCACCATCCACCGATGGTATCAGATCCGCCATATAACTAAGCAAATTGCTAGAGGTACTCCTAGCCGGTCTAAACCCATGTTGAGTGTCAGTGAATTGTCCGTTGATTTGTGCTAAAATACGTTTTTGTATTACCGCCTCAAAAACCTTTGCAGGAGTTGATAGTACAGCTATAGGTCTATATCCTTCTACTTTGTCTTTGTTGCCAGCTCCTCCCTTTGGTACCGGAACAACCCTCGTAATTTTCCATCTTTCCGGGAATACTGTGCTTTGAAGACAAAGATTGTACATATGTAACAGTGGGGCGGCCAGTACTATTTGGCAATCCTTAAGAATGAAGGGTGGAATACCATCCGGTCCAATCGATTTCTTTGGTTTCAGTTCTTTAAGCGCCTTCATTACGTCACCTAAAACTAGCTGATTTAATTGAACTCACGCCGCGCCATTGACGCTTCCCGCCTCAGTGACCGCTGTATTTACGTTAAGCTCAGCACGCTTTTTGCTATAAATCGAGTGAAAATACTTAGCATATTCCTCGGCACAATCCACCCCTGTCAAACATTCAGTATTTTTCTTAATAATAGGTATACTATGGCTACACTTTTTTGAATTTATATAATTCCAAAAAGATTTCGGGTCTTTCTGTAATCTATTTTGAACGTTATATTGATATTGTTTATGAGCTACTTCTATCATATTTTTAACCGTAGTTCTATAACGGGCAAACGCCCCATAATCACTCATCGAGCCTGTAATTTTGTATTTCTTGTGTAGAGAAGCTTTTAATTTTATGTTGCGAATAATTTCTGAAGTGTACCATTCGGGGTAACTGTACTTCGAACTGACACTAATTCGCTTTTTCCTAGGCACACAATCATCTTCTTGTTCAGTTTCTTGCCCGTTCTTCTCATGAGCCCTACACACCCTAGCTTTGCTGAACGTGGCAGTAAATGTAAATTCACAGGAAAAAATTTACGTGTAACTTTGACATTCATAAGTGTTACCTTGTAACCTAATTTGAATAAATTTATTTTGATTTTGATTTTGATTTTGATCTATTATTTCTTTGAGCGTATTATAATAAAAATTTAAACTATTTTCTAAATCTAATTTGTAAATAGGAGTCCAATCTATTGATCCAATTTGCGAATATAAAGAGCCAAAATCAGCTTTATTGAAATTCCACGCGATACGCTCGCTAGTGGAGCTTACCTCACGCTCGCGATCAGCTTTTTCAGCACCGTGGTCACCGCTCCTGCCGCGCGCCACCGCCGCGCACACCAGCAGCGCTGGGTGGTACGCGTCGAGAGGTACAAGCGGCTCGTCGGCCGCGCACATGCTCGTCCCGCCCGCCCTCCACGAATGTGCTCAACACTAAGTCCAGCTGCCTATTGTTGCAATTATTTACTCCGTTGCACTGAGTGAATCCACAATACTTTTCGAAATATTCATAGTAATTTTTATATTTAAAGAACATGAAAATAGGTTAAATCTCCAATAACTATAACATCTTTATATTTATCACATAAATCCTCTATAATTTTAAATAACAGCAAATATTCATTTTCTATACTACTTGGTGGTATGTACGTTACACATAATAAAAACAAAAATCTATTTCGTTGATGAACCGTAGCACAAATAATTTCAAACGAGTGGTCGTCAATGTTTACATCGCGCGGTGTCACTCGGCGAAGCTCGAAGCGCGGTGTGGCCACTAAACACGCGCCGCCCTGTTTACGCCCATCCGAACGATCACATCGTAGGATTGTATAACTAGGTGGAATTAATTCTGCGTCGTGTATAGATTCATTTAATCCAGTTTCGGTGATAGCAAATAAATCTGACTCCGAGAATAATATCGCTAGATTAAATACTTCTATTTTTGTCCGAAGTCCTCTTACATTTTGATAATATATATTGCAGTTTTTATTCTGTTGGTAATGGTTTCGTAATGGTTGGGCGACGAAACCAAATCCACTCGCAGAATTCAACATTTACGGGCCACATATTTGGGTTATACAGCTTATCATAATCACTTTCGGAGACTCCTATCTTAAATGATGCATAATTACGTTCTATTTTAGGCTTTAATTTATCTATCGTAACTACCGATTCACCTCCTAATATATTTAATATGTACTCCTTCAGTGTATCTTCAGTAGTATCCTTGTCCAATCTCCATACGTGTAAAAATTTTTTTCTTTCCACCGCTTTTATGGAGACAATGGTCTTATTTCCACCCTTCTTTGGGGTCTTTTTATAGTTCACTTCCGTCCAAGAGTCATTTTGGTTTCTCGAAACCGTAACCTCAGCACTACAAGCACTTTTCATGGCCACAACCCCAGTGACGTCCGCGTAACTAACGATTTTATGAGACGTAAGCCCCTCGGGCGCAGTGGCCGCATCCTGTGCCATCGGCGCCGCGGCCGGCGTTTGTGCCATTTGTGCCGTGGTCGAGGGTTCAGGCTCCGGTGCGATCCGCTCGCCGCGCGTTCCACCGCCGCCGCTGCGGACGTTGTTGTTCGTCTGCACCGGTAAAACGCAACGTTGATTCACGTAAGAAACATCAACAAGGCACTAGTACTACACTAGTGCCTTGTTGATGTTTCTTACGTGAATCTACACCAGTAATTTCCGCCATTTGTTGGCCCATTACTGTCGACCTCTCATTTTTTAACACTATAACCTCTTTTTCTAAAGAAACACATCTTTCATTACTTACATTCAATTCCCGCCTTATTTTACTATTTTCTAATGCTAAAACAGTAACAGTAGTTTTAAATTCATGTAGAATTTTTCTTCAAATGCATTCAATTTAGCCATCATTTTCTCCATAATATTATTCATGAACTGGGACTCGTAAGGCTGAAGTCCAGTTTTCTCCATGATGTCTTCGGTTTCCAATAGGATAGTAGACCTAGCCCCACGAACTGGTGTTTCATCAGTAACACGAACACGCTGGGTTACGTTCATGCAGGAATCACACTTAAAGGTACGCTTTAGTTGTACGTGCCCCTCCTTGAACACTGCAGAAGCAATGTTAACACATCTATAGTGGAATCCACCCTTGCATTCGATACATTTAAGCAGTTCTCCTGCTTCTATTTTCTTTCTACAAGTTGTACAATTCATTTTATTTCACGTAATCAGTGTCAGAAAGAGATGGAGTGATGCAATCTATGCGAAAGTGAAAGAGAGCGACACGGTACGCGCGAACGAGATTTTTTCGCGACACCCGCTTATCACTGTTTGCACAAACTAAAACTTTAAAGTTAGATATTTTATAATTTCACTGTTTTAGCACTGTACTCCATTTCCTATAGGTGTCACGACATAATAGGTACCGTTTAAACACATTTTCAAACTTTAAACAACAAACTAATCAATTTTTACAATTAAAAATACCGGGAGCGATTTGGGATTATATAAAATAAATAATAAACTTTGCACACTTATCGAGGACCGACGACAACGCAATAATCTAAAAATAAAAATTTTAGTTTAAATATTAAAACTAATAAGTAATAGTTTAAAAAACAAAGCTTCAAATCAGTCCGTCGGTTTGAAAAGGGTGAAAATCCTTCTGGACCACAATGTTGCAAAATGTTGAATTCTTATGTTGTTTGAATTCGCAAAATGTTGATTCCCAAAATACTGAATTCGTAAAAAGTTAAATTCACTGGACCCACAATGTTGAGTTCCTAAAATGTTGAGTTCGCTAAAAGTTAAACTTGCAATATGTTGAACCTCGAAACGTTGAACACAAAAAAAGTTGTATCCCAACAATCCGAACAACAATATACATAAATACAATCTGATTTGATTCAAAAATGAATTTTTATCTGTGATTTTTATAGATATTGTTCGTTACCATCCCACCGATAGACAAGTCCCCGTCAAGTATGCATATTTATATTTATTTGCGTACCAAACATAAACTGTTTCGTTTTATAAATTTTCTGTGCATCGATTACTAGTACTGTATCTAGGTAGGTTCTGGCCATTTGTAATAAAGCGATAAGTGATTTGTCATCCTTTACGATTGTCAATCCAGTTCATAATTTCCTGTTCGTTTAGGATGAAATTGAACATAATTTAAAGTAATGAACGATAAACGATATGAATATAATATATATGAACATAATAAAAGTACTTTTAGATCGTGTCCCCGGCCATTCTATCAGTTGTACATAATACACCTTGATGTTTATTCTAATAACAGAAGCATAAATATTTATCCGGTAACTTACGCTTTTTTTGACAAATAAAGCAGAGAAAACTTACACCCATGGCTTACACGGCTATTTCAATGAATTAAGAATGAGTATGGAGTCCGTATTGCAATTTTCAAATGCTATTACGAACAAGCTCAAATAAATGCAATTAGGAAGGTATACACAGACGCTAAAGTGACAAAATGCTTTCAGCATTTTAACAAGGCAGTTTGGAAAAGGGCAAAGCAATGTAACTTGGTCATGAAAAAATCCTCCAATAGTCTTGACAAATTCAACATTGTGGTCCAGAAGGAATATAAATATGATAGGAATATAGTACGATTGTGATCTTATTTTGTGTTACTTCCACCGACGTATATGACAGAAGCCTGTAAAATATGTAAAATTTTCTACAGTATTTTGAAGAGCAGTGGTTCAAAATAGATCACAATTTCATTAGTTGTGCAGACGTTACCCACAGAACAACTAATTCGTGTGAATTCGGTTATCACCGAAAAATAAATAAATGACTCCCAAAACACCTTAATACATTTTTGGTTTTTAAAACGCTAATAAAAGAAGCTTATTACTATGATCGGCAAGTTGCACGATCTTACTTTTTCCATATAAGAAAAGTAGAAGAGAAAACGATGTTGATGTTGATTAACAAAAAAATCTTGAAAAAAAATTGCAAACCTTAAAATTTTTAAGAATTATATATGTTAGGCTTAAATTAGGATTCTAATTATGTAGATCTGCCAACTTCGTACCTGCAGACCCGGCTTGACGATGCCTTAGAGGCTATCCGCTTGAAATCAAAGGGCCTCAAAGGGACGTGCCAAAAGTCCCTGAAGGTGGCCATTGAGGCCATCAAAGAGATTGCGGAGGCCGCCTTCAGCCGGTCAGCTAGTGATGAAGCGCGTAAACTACAGGCAGAGAATGCACGCCTAGCTTCGGAAATAGCCGACCTAAAGAGAAGGCAAGAGGAGCTGGAAAAGCGGAAGGACCAGACGCAAAATACCGAATCCGAATTAGTAGCGCTAGTTCGAAAGGAACTCGGTGAATTCCGCGCCAAACTCTCCGTGATGGAGGGTCGGCTGCTGCGCCCTCCGTTGGCAGCAGACCGACAAATTAGGGGAGAGATTCAGTTATCTGCCTCCCCGCCGCCTAAGTCACCTTCAGCATCATACGCGGCAAAGTTGAGGACTCCGCGGCCCCCTCCAACCACTCCACCAGCCGTCACAACGACCCCGGCCAATGCAAAGGGCAAAAGAAAGCCGAGAACTATGGCCATGCCTACAGCTCCCAAGGAGCGCCCCGCAGCGCCCACCTGTGAAGCCGACAGGTGGGAGGTTGTGGGTAAGAAGAAGGAGGCTGCAAATAAGAAAAGGAAGGCGGCAAAAAAGGCGAAACATTTTAGCCAAAAGGCAGCTAAAAACCTCCTAGCCGCTCGTTCTACTGCAGTGGTCTTAACTTTGCAGCCGGCCACCATCGAGCGAGGGACTACATATGCGGAGCTGCTTAAGAAGGCGCGGTCTGCAATCGACCCCAGCAAGCTGGGGATTACATCGGCATTGCGATGCCGGACAACCCAGACCGGTGCCCGCCTCATAAAAGTACCAGGGGTCGTTAGCGGCGACCAAGCGGACCGTCTGGCGGAAAGCCTCCGTCAAACTTTGGCGGCAGACGAGGTCCGCGTCTCCAGGCCGCAAAAGTGCGTCGATATATGCATTAGCGGCCTGGATGACTCTGTCGCAAAGGAAGAAGTCATCGCTGCTGTCGCCAAATCCGGAGGCTGCTCTGAGGAGCAAGTTAAGGGTGGCGAAATAAAGACGGGCCGCGCCGGAATGGAGACAGCAATTATTAGCTGTCCTGTTACTGTCGGCAAAAAGTTGGCTGGTAGCCGACGTATTTTAGTGGAGTGGATGTCGGCGCATATTAAAGTTCTAGAGCCCAGGTCTAAAAAGTTTCCCAAGGCTCCCCCTACCCTCATCGTCGCTAAGCCAGCCAGCATTACCCAGGGTCGCCGCTCCCGCGGTCGAGAGGGCGGAGGTCTGTATGAGGAGGAGACGTAATGGCTCCATACCTCCGCCTCCTCCAATGCAACTTAAACCACTGTGCCAGGGCTCAGGACCTTCTCCAGAGCATGGCACAATAGTCAATCAATGTCGCTATTGGCGCCGAGCCTTATTTTGTCCCTCCCAGGGCTGACTGGGCAGGGGACCTCGATGGGTTGGTGGCAATAATGTCAATGGCCGCTGCCGGTACTCCGTCCTTAGAGAACGACATCCGAGGACGGAGCTATGTCGCAGCACTCGTAGGAGAAGCGGTTGTGGTGGGTGGTTACTTCTCACCCAACCGACCTCTCGCCGACTTCGAGGAGTATCTCCTCGAACTTAACGTTGTCGTCGCTCGTAGCCACCCTCGAATGGTTCCGGGAGGCCATGACTCAAATCTGTGATGCGGTGATGCCTAGAATACCTCGCCATTTTCCAGCCAGGCGCCGGATGTATTGGTGGTCGGATCACATCGGCCAACTACGCCATTCTTGCGTGGTAGCCCGAAGCCAGTACATCCGGCTTCGTAGGAGGCGTCGCCGCTCTCCCGATTTTGTTGCCAGGGAGGCGGAACTGTATGAGGCCTATAGAGCGGCCAAAAACCGGCTCAAAATTGCTATTAAGCGGGCTAAATATCAGGCCCGCCAAGAGTTTCTGGGGACTCTGGACCGTAATCCCTGGGTGCGTCCATATCTTATGGTCAGGGGCAAGCTTCGCCCCTGGGCGCGCCCCTTGTCCCAGAGTCTCCAGCCCCAATTAGTTGCGGAAGTGGTGGCCGCTCTTTTCCTTTCATGGGTGGAGCACACTCCTCCACCGATGGTTCCACCTTCCGTGGCATCCAACGCGGACTTAGACGACGACGTTGTTCCCGTAGTGACTCAAGTAGAGTTGCGAGCGGCAGTGGCAAGACTTCACTCCAAGAACACCGCCCCAGGGCCCAACGGCATTCCAGGACGTGCGTGGGCCCTGGCCATAGAAGAGTTCGCGCCCCGAGTAGGAGGGCTCCTCAGCATGTGCTTAGAGCAGGGCCAGTTTCCACGTCAGTGGAAGATGGGGAATCTGGTCCTGATCAGGAAGGAAGGGCGCCCGGCGGACTCTCTGTCCGCCTACCGGCCCATCGTGTTGCTGGACGAGGTCGCTAAATTATTTGAATTCATCATTGCGGAGCGCCTCGTCCAGCGTCTGTCTTCAGTGGGCCCGGATCTGGCGGACAACCA
The DNA here is from genome assembly GCA_963675205.1 of Catocala nupta. Lineage (NCBI taxonomy): Eukaryota > Metazoa > Arthropoda > Insecta > Lepidoptera > Erebidae > Catocala > Catocala nupta. The sequence continues at coordinate 24,849,461 of OY776087.1, forward strand.
ATATGGTTTCCGCCGCGGGCGCTCTACTATCGACGCTATTCTGCGCGTGAGGAGCCTGGCGGCAGATGCGGTGTCCCGGGGTGAGGTCGTCTTCGCGGTGTCCCTGGACATCGCGAATGCCTTTAATACTTTGCACTGGAGTTGTATTAGTGAGGCACTTATATTTCACCAAGTGCCGACCTACCTCCGCCGCACTGTCGGGGCATATTTATCGGAAAGGGTAGTGATCTACCCGGGTCACTACGGTTGGTGTTGGCGAGAGATGTCGTGCGGTGTTCCACAGGGATCGGTTCTGGGTCCGCTCCTGTGGAACATCGGTTACGACTGGGTGCTGCGAGGTGCGCTTCCCCGTGGCGTCGGCGTTATTGGTTACGCCGACGATCTTATCTTATCTTATCTTATCTTGATCCGGGGGCCAGTCATTGTAGACCGGCGACACTTCGACCCAGTGGGATCTTTTGTGTCGGCCCCGAGGTTTATCCTTGAGCTATCTCCCTATGAATGTACTGCATCAGTCGCAGCGTACACCTCAGAGGGAGAAGCCTGAAGTCTTCAGGGTTCGGATATGCCAATCCCATCAGACCCATCCTTAGTCCGGCCAACGCGTCACATTCACACAGTAGGTGTGATATGGACTCGTCCTGTTCACCACAGGCTCTGCAGATCGAATTGTTTGACAATCTCAATCTGCACAGGAAGTCATTGGTGCCAAAATGACCAGTAAACGCTCCTGTGAGTAGGCGTATTTGGCCCTTGTTGTACCCGCAGAACTTCCGGGTAAAGCCCGTGGCTCTGTTTGCAATGAATTTCTTGGAGTGTTCCAGACCCCTAAGGGCCATCCACTCCAGCCTGTGTTTATCATTGCCATGTGCATTCAAAGCTGCCTTGACGGTACTCTCAGAGAGACCTACGAATGGCTCGGGGCCCACAAATTGTTGCTCCGAGCCCTTTTTGGCTAATACATCAGCCTCCTCATTACCCTGCACCCCTGCATGCCCCGGAACCCACACCAGCCTGACTGTGTTTTTCCTGCCAAGTTTGTTAAGGGCTTTAACACAGTTTAGGACTAGTGCTGAGTCCACCCTACAGGAGTTCAGAGCCTTAAGAGCAGCTTGACTGTCACTGAGTATATAAACAATCTTGTCAGTGACATTGTTGTTAATATTCTCCTGCGCACAGGCAATTATAGCATAGGTTTCCGCCTGGAAGACCGTTGCATATTTGCCCATGCTTTGGTTCACCTTGCAGTCGTTGGCATAAATACCAGCGCCTGATCCTGTTTCCATTTTGGAACCATCGGTGTACCAGATGAGACAACCCTTGTCAGGGGATCGTAGACCTCGTCTCCATTCGTCCCTTGTGGGGACCTTTATTTTAAAATTCTTTTTGAATATGTGCATTGGTTGCATTTTGTCACATCCCATGCTCATAATCTCTTTAAGATCCTTCGAGATCTCCAGTTTTGTGTGTCGAGTTACTGGCATGTTGACGCTACACAGCCCATGTATAGATAGTCTATGTAGCGCCTTCATCGCCTCTAACTCCACAACAATGTGTAGCGGCGTTAGGTCCAGCAGGATCTCTAACGCAGCCGTTGGCGTAGTAGGGAACGCCCCTGTTATAGCCATGCAGGCTAATCGCTGCACCTTCGACAGCGCTTTCCTGCATGTTGCTAGTTTGGTTCTTGGCCACCAGACAACGCTTCCATATGTGATTATGGGTCTTATCATCATCGTGTATAGCCACTTGATGACCTTGGGCTTCAGGCCCCAGGTCTTCCCATAAGTAGAACGAATCATACCGAAGACCCGCTGGGCCTTCATTATGACTTTGTCTACATGAGGTTTCCACGTTAGCTTGTTATCTAAGGTCATGCCTAGATACTTCACCTCCGTGGACCATTGTAGCTGTGTACCATACATGGATAGAGTTCCCAAGCCAGTCGGATCTCTCATCCTAGTAAACGGCACGACAGTAGTTTTCCCTGGGTTGATCGATAAATGGTTACTACTGCACCATTTTTCTACCATACTCAGGGCCCTCTGCATGAGACTGGATACTGTGCTCGGAAATTTTCCATTGACAAGTATCACCAAGTCATCCGCATATCCGACCGTTAAGTACGGACCTTTGTTGAGTTATTCTAAGAGTGAATTAACCACCAAGCACCATAAGAGCGGTGAGAGTACTCCACCCTGAGGGCAGCCTTTGGTGGTCATTGCAGTCATTTCATCCCCTAACAACTCAGACCTAATAATTCTTCCTCTGAGCATACAATCGATCCACTTGCAAATGGTTGGCTCTATGCCGTGATTTGCTGATGCCACACTAATGGCATCAAAGGTGGTCCGATCGAAAGCTCCCTCAATATCCAGGAATGCAGCAATGCATACTTCCCGGTTATCTAATGCATGTTCTGCCTTATTTACCACAAAATGCAGTGCCGTCTCAGTGGATTTTCCCGACTGGTAGGCACATTGTAGCCCGTGGAGGGGAAAATTTTCTCAATGCTCCCTCCCTGATATGTCTATCTACTAACTTCTCCAGGGCTTTCAAGAAGAACGACTCAAGGCTAATAGGTCGGTATGCCTTGGCTTCTTCGTAGTCTTCTTTGCCCGGCTTCGGTATGTAGATGACTTTAACTCGCCTCCATATCTTTGGAATGTATCCAAAAGCTATGCAGGCTCTGTATAGTCTGCACAAATGCGGAACCAAGAGTGCAGCTCCCTGTTGTAGGATAATGGGATAAACCATGTCTGGACCAGGTGACTTGAACGGTTGAAAACCATTTAGAGCCCAGCCGACCTTCCCTTCATCCACTACCTTCCTTGCAGTGTCCCAATCTGCTTTGGTTGTACGGTAGCCTAGTTCAACCAGGCTAATCGGGTCCTCCTGCTCCTTTTCTATTATCTTACAGTCCGGAAAGTGTGTGTTTAGCATCATTGCTAGTATCTCCTTACCGGACCCTGTTCGCTGCCCATTGCCATCTCTGATGGTTGTCAATGGGTGTGCTCTGACAGTCGAGATAGCTTTGGAGAGTCTCGTTCCTTCAGGAATAGTACTGATGTTTTCACAGTGGGCTCTCCAAGCCTTCCGTTTGGCTTTCCGCACAGCTTTGTTGTAGTTGGTCAAACAGCGAGCGTAACCGCTATAGTCCCTGCTGGTCCTAGCACTGTTAAACGCTCTTCTGGCTTCAAGCCTCAGCTTGACCAACTCTGGCGTCCACCACGGTACCCTCTTGGGCCTAACTTCCCTTTCAGGGCAGTTACTTGTCCAGGCGTATTTACAGTCTGGACCAATTTGTCTGCTGTAAACTCTATGTCTAATATAGAATTAAGCTTACCCTTAGAATCCTCCAAATCTATACCGAGGTCACTCCTGAAGGAGTTCCAGTCCGTATTTCTGGGATTCCTTCTACGTGCTATAGGAGCTGGAACCAGCGTCCTATACTTAAAGCATATGTATATATATATATATTATAGCTAGGTTAAGTACTTTAACTGATAAGTTAAAAATGACAACTTTGAATTCTGAATCGACCATAGTAATTCTATATGGTGACAGCTTATCTGTCACAAAAAATGAGGCTTTACATTTAACTGAGGTAATTGAATCATTACATAGTAAAGTAGGGTGTAACTTTATTCTTTGCGCTTTACCTTATTCCTATTCATTAACACAGGAACAGAATAGATATATTCAAAATCTGAATTTATTATTTTATAACAGTACATGTTATACAAATTATACAAAATTCTTTGACACTAATAAGTTTATTAGTAGATTTTTATTGACTAAAGATACAATGTATCTTTCATATTTTTATAAAAAACAACTTGCTAAGTTATTAGCATTTAATATATTATTATTTAGAGACACAGGTACCAGTACGGTAGTGAAGATTTTAGATCATAGTAGTAATATTACTACTAATTCCTATATTGATACTTCTATTAGTTTAAACTATTAGATGAGACAAAGGATAGGCAGTCACATAGTATTAGACTTATTCACCAGAATATTCAGGGTCTATCCGGCAAGGAGTTAGAATTAGATTTATTTTTTAAAGAACATGACATCCAAATATGTTGCTTAACAGAACATTGGTTAAGAAGTAGTCAACTAATATTTAATAATGAACATTATACCGTTGTAAGTGCGTTTGTAAGAAGGAATTCTATACATGGTGGCTCTCTAATATATGTATGTAATAATCTTAAATTTAAGGAAAGAAATGATATAGTAAATCTTTCTATCGAGCGCACTGTTGAATTATCTTGTGTGGAGCTGGAGCAACATGTCATACTTTGCGTGTACCGACCACCGCAGAGTGACTTTAGTGTATTCGAAACAGTAATGGAGGATATTTTAAAACGCTTAAGTTATGGTAATAGGCATATAGTAGTATGTGGTGATTTTAATATTGATTTACTTCAGCGATCAGTTCTTTCTGTAAGACTTATTAGTTTATTTAGATCATTTAATTTAAATAATTTATTTTTCGAACCAACCAGAATTACATCACACTCTGCTACGTGCTTAGACAATATATTTTGCGAATGCCAATTTCTAAATAGGGCCATATTGAGTGATTTGACATCCGACCACTGTGGGCAAAAGGTTGTATTTCCTATAAATACAATTAAAAAAGAAACTATCATCACATGTAGACCAATGACATCTAATCGCATAAAGGAGTTTAAGAATAACATTAATGCCAAGGTTGTCAATATGGACCTAGATTGCAATAGTCCAGACGAACTATACGAGTCTTTGCTTAACGTCATTACACTGGAATATAACAAAATTTTTAAAATGAAGACATTTTACAAAAAATTAAAAGTTAAGTTTTGTGATTGGGCAACACCTGGGATATATACAAGTAGAGCTAAGTTATATGAATTATATGGAATAAAAAAATATAATTTTGATCCAAATTTTATTAAATATGTTAGAAATTATTCAAAATTATTTAAAAAGGCTTGTGCGTGATAATACTATTAAACTTAATGTAAATAATAAGATAATTTCAAATAACTTGCAAGTAGCTGAAACATTTAATAACTACTTTGCAAAGATACCTGTTAATACAACTAGTTCCTTAAGGTCTTGCCCAGTAAAAGCAGAATCCTTGGTTAGGGATAGCGTGGTGGAGTGTAAAGTCCTGTTTAGTTTTAAATATGTACATCCGCATGACATAATAAAAGTATTTAAGTCACTTAATTCAAAAAAATCAGCTGACTTGTGGGGTATTTCTATGAAATTAATTACAAGTATTATTGATAACGTAGCGCCACACCTAGCTGCAATATTCAACGGATGCATTGATGTGGGCATTTTTCCAAATTTAATGAAATGTAGCAAAATAATACCATTATTTAAAAATGGATGTAAAAGTGATCCATGTAATTTCAGACCGATTTCTATATTACCTGCTATAAGTAAAATATTTGAGAAAATTATATTACAGCAATTAGAGAGCCACTTTAACGTAAACAACTTATTTCATACTCAACAATATGGTTTTAGAAAGGGTCGATCTACAATAGATGCGGGTGTTACACTTTTAAAACATATTTTTGCTGCTTGGGAAAATTCGCAAGATGCCATTGGCGTATTCTGTGATCTCTCAAAAGCCTTTGACTGCGTTGAACATCAAACGTTATTGCGAAAGCTCAGGCATTATGGAATTCGAAATGCTGCACTCGACCTCGTTAGTTCTTACCTAAGCGATAGATTACAACACGTTGAAATCAACGGAAGTAGATCTTCTGGATTACCAGTCGCAATGGGCGTGCCACAGGGCTCAATTTTAGGACCCTTTCTGTTTCTAGCGTACGTGAATGATTTGCCGTTCTTCGTACAGAATTTGTGCGACATTGTATTATTTGCTGATGACACATCACTTATTTTTAAAGTAGACCGTAAGACACCAAATTTACAGGGTGTTAATTCTTCACTCGCGCAAGTCCTGGACTGGTTCACGGCGAATAATTTACTACTCAATTCAAAAAAAACAAAATGTATTAAGTTTACATTGCCTAATATAAAGAGTCCTAGCATAAACGTTAATTTAAATAATGAAACAGTAACATTTGTACAATCCACAGTTTTCTTAGGCATTACTTTAGATGATAAAGTTCAGTGGGGCGCTCAAATATCGTGTCTTGCAGGGAGACTTAGTTCAGCAGCATTCGCGGTTAGGAAAGTTAGACAGCTTACTGATATAGATACTGCGAGACTAGTATATTTTAGTTATTTTCACAGCGTTATGTCCTATGGCATACTATTGTGGGGTAAGGCAGCTGATATTGAAACAATTTTCATTCTTCAAAAGCGTGCAGTACGTAGCATTTATAATTTAGGCCCACGAGTTTCCCTGAAAGAGCGTTTTAAAGAAATTGGTATACTTACTGTTGCGTCGCAATATATATTTACGAATATTATGTTTATAAAACATAATATTCACTTATATAATAAGAATAGTGATATTCACAACTTAAACACTAGAAATAAGCATAAGTTGGTAGGTCCGTATCATCGTTTACATAAAGTTCACAATTCATTTGCGGGACTCAGTATACGCTTTTTTAATAAACTACCGATTGATATTATAAATTTACCTTTACTAAAATTTAAAAGTGCTGTTAAAAGTCAGCTTATCCGGAAGGGCTATTATTCAATCAATGATTACTTAAATGATAAAAACTCATGGAACTAGTTGCTTGTTTCATACAGGATTCAAACAATGTATGTATTATATAAGTCAATTTAGTTATGTGAAGGTACTTCGTGTTTATTTGGTGGTGTTAAAGTATCTTTCTTTTCTTTTAAACAAACTTTATAAGTAATAACGTAAATTTTGTTTTAACTACATTTAGTCACGAACTACCTTTTCATGTCACAAAGTGTAAGTGTATGCGTCCTCATGCCATACTATTGTCTATTACAAATGGCTACGTACTGATAAATATGATTTCAAATCACAAATGCTTTTTACATAATATTACCAACTTTTCTTTATTTTAGAATTTAGTTTTATATGGACAGTGACATATGGCATAATGACTGCAACACCTGGTACATAAATGAGTTGTAAAATACTGAAATTATAAGTTGATGGCGATTTAAAAGAGTGGCCTTGAGTTTCTTGCAGGTATCTTCTCATAGGCTCAACCTTTTGCCTGAACCTTGCAACTAACATAAATGTAAATTCAGTAAATATAATAAACTCACTAACCCATTTGACGTTCATAAGTGTTACTTTGTGACCTAAGTGAATAAATTATTTTTGACTTTGACTTTGACTTTGACTATGTAATTATGATCTGACAAGGTAATCTCATCAGACACATGCCACTCGACAATCTTAGTGCTAGCTCTGTTGGTGGCTAACGTGATGTCAATTACCTCTTCTCGCCTACAGTTGACGAACGTTGGCCTGTTTCCCTTGTTTAGAATTTGTAAAGAGGTACTTACCACATACTCCAGTAGCTTTTCCCCTCTTACATTCACATCCGTGCTCCCCCAGACTGTGTAGTGTGCGTTGGCATCGCACCCCAGGATCATGTCCAGGTTCTCCCGGCTGCCATATTCAACAAGGTCCTTTATCTGTCCAGATACAGTTTCCTTGTCCGTATAGTCGAAGTATGCAGAGGTCAGGATTACAATATCCCGCCCTCCGCTCCCTCGCACATCTATCTTAACTGTCGTAAGATCCCTAGAACAAAAATTGTATAAGGGCATTGCATTTATGCCATTCCTGACATACACACATGTCCTTATATCATTAGTGGAACAGTTATGATAAATTACACCTCCTGTCCCACCCAAACCTCTGATCTTTCCCTCTTTAACATAAGGTTCCTGGATCAGGGCAATATCATATTCCTTCATCCGCAGGTGGCGGGCCAGAACGGCCATCGCCCCGATGCAGTGATGAAGGTTTATTTGTACGCACCTTAGTCCCGCCATTCGGTCTGCCTATGGTGGCGTCTACGGTGGCAGGCACTGCTGGCCGCCCCCCTCACTCCCTTCCTCCATCAGCGCCCCCGCAGCCTCCGGCGACGACAGATCTAGACAATCTATATGTCCGATTATGTCGTCGGTCTTCGGAGACACGCATGGCGACGACGTGTAGAGAGCCGTACCTGGTTCAATCACCACTGGGTTCACGGGCTCCTCCCCGTCCCCCACCTGTGGTGCCGTCACCGCATGGGCCTCCTCCTCCACGCTGGCACCCACTGTCACCTTCTGCACGTTCAGATCCTCAAGGATCTTGAACGTGCTTTTGTCCATGCCAGCATGGAGACAGAAGCCGCCTGCTTTTATGGCCGCAGCCGACACGCTGTCCACCAGGACAATGCGCCTGGTGTGCGTCTCCTCGACCTGCGTGCTCAGCACCTTCCACTCGCAGGTCCTCAGAGAGGGGTTGAGGCGCTGCAGCATGGTCGGCACCCTGGAGGCATCTAGGCACCAGGTATTCCTGGTCTTCCAGGCCATCTTTATTGGCCTTGGAAGCTCCTTGGCGCTGACCACTCTGAGCTTCACGTCCCCAACGGTTTTACCGCTGAGGCCGCGAAGCCACTCTGCGGCTCTCTCACCCTCACACGTCACGTGCAGAGCTCCACCAAGCAGTGCACCGACACTAATGGCCGGCAGAGGATCCGGTGTGGCCTCCAGCTGGTCCCAAATGGCAACCCTTATGGGTTCCACCAGCTCTGCATTAAGCAGAGCGTCAGGGAAGTTGTCGGCAACAACGGCCATTTTAACCCCCGTCAGCGCCTCCCTGTAGGAGTCACCTTGGGTCTTGGCACGATCATTTCCATCTGCCTGAGCAACAGCATCGTCGCTCACTTCCCTGACCCTTTTTGACGAGACTGCATCGGGTGCCAGCGCCAACTGCCGCTGCAGCTCACGCCGCTTGCGGTTGGCACACCCACTGCGCCTCTTCCTGCCCCGGGTATGGTCTGTGGAGTGTGCAGCCAAGTTTGGCTCCCCCTTAAGGTGTGCCTCGCCCGTCTGCTCCTTCCTGGCCTCCCCGATCCTGGAGGGCTGACACCCACTCCCAGAGGGTGTCCCGCTGGGATCCCCCTTCGGGTATTCCCTGCATGTCAGACCCCCTCTGTGGCTGCCACGCCCTCTAAATTGGTAGCCCTTTCCAGGGTTACCCCCTCTCCATTTCTTAACGCTGCCCGTGTGAGCACCACTCCCCTGGCTCATGCTCGGACGGCCACTGGGGCCATCACGAGCTTGCAGCTTGGGTATGTAGGTGCTCCCACGTGCAGCTCCTACACTATTGCTGACCTCTCTCCCTAAGGGTCCAGAGGTCCTTTGTTGCTCGCCCTTATCGGTCAAGCCCTTGGTTTTTTTTGTGACAGAGTCCATTTGGTCTATCTTACTTTTCACCTGCTGGCTCCCCACCCACCATGGAGCCCTCAACGTTGGGGATGCCTTGTTCAGGCACCAGGGCTACCAGCTAGGTATAGCACCCCTAAGTGAGCTGTCCCCGAGACGTACAGCTCTAGTCGCTCCCCCCCAAACCACTGAGGTGGGAGACGAGCACTGCCGGCTGGAGACCTCTTCACCCAAGGGCACTCGCCTGGCGGCCGCATGAGCGGACGCCGCAGCCGATTGATCGCAGCTGGCTAGACTACGACCTCCCGTGTGAGAGGAAATCCGGACCAAAGGGGTGTGTTGCAGATCAGCAGCACTACCATCGCCACATCACCACTCAACCCCCAGGACTCCTTCATCCCTCCGTACGGGTCCCCGCGCACGGCACAAACACGCGGGAGGTCATTACTATCCATCGTCTGTCGTTCGACGATGGACCCGCCGGAACATGACCTCTCCATCCCAGGCAGTGGTCAACTGGTGGTTTTAGTTGCGTCTATTTCATAGGGAACTAGACCAATAACAGGGGGCAACCACGTGAAGGATTCCCCACCAGACTTGTCTTAGGGATCAACACGACTGTTGCGCTCTCCCCTAAGACCATTGGCACCTTACTCGTCTTGAAGAGTCGAGCAAAGTGGGTTTGCATCTATACTAAACAAGCAGCCAATCCAGTGAAGCTAGAAAGCAGAGAAAGCAAGCTAGGCAGTGCAACTATTAAAGCATAAATACAAACCCCCCCCAAACGCCGACGATACTCTTGTCACGGCGAGGGGTAAGTCGCACCAGGCGGCGGCCATATTGGCGACCGCTGGGGTTGCACAAGTCGTGAGTCGTATCCGGCGATTAGGACTCGAGGTGGCCCTGTCCAAGTCCGAGGCCGTCTGTTTCCACGGTCTTCGGAAACGGCCACCTCCAGGGACCCTGGAGGTGGCCATTTACATTATGGTAGGAGCGGACCACATCGCTGTCGAGCCAACCCTGAAGTATCTGGGTCTCCTGCTCGACAGCCGATGGGACTTTGTAGCCCACTTTCGTCGACTGGCCCCCCGTCTTCCAGGCGCTGCAGGTGCGCTCGCGCGTCTGCTGCCCAACCTACGGGGGCCAGACACCTCCTGCCGGAGGCTATACGAAGGGGTCATGCGGTCCATGGCCCTTTATGGGGCCCCAGTTTGGGGAGAAAACCTGACGGCCCGTAATATTTCAGCGCTTCATGCGCCTCAGCGTGCAATTGCCGTCAAGTTAATTAGAGGCTACCGCACGATCTCGTTCGAGGCAGCGAGCCTCCTCGCCGGATCGATGCCCTGGGACCTGGAAGCGGCGCTTCTGGCGTCGCTCTACCGTTGGCGCCAGGAGGCGCTGGCTCGGGGCGAAGGATCACCTCCACCCGCTCTAGAGGCAGCACGGTCCGAGCTCCGCCAGGTCCTGGTGGAAGAATGGATGAATCGACTTGTGCACCCCAGTGCCGGGCACGCCACAATAGTGGCGATAAGACCCGTTTTTGAGGAGTGGTTGAAGAGACAGCATGGCGCCCTCACCTTCCGGCTGACACAGGTAATGACTGGCCACGGTTGCTTTGGCCAGTTCCTGTGTCGCATAGGCCGGCAAGGGACGCCCGGTTGTCACCACTGCGGCGACTGCCGCGACGTTGTTGAGGACTCGGCGCTGCACACTTTGGCGGACTGTCCCGCCTGGGCATCGCAGCGCCGTGAATTGATCGTGGCAGTCGGATTGGTTGCCTTCTCGCTCCCGGCCTTGGTTCAGTTCATGGTCCGGAGTGAGAGATCGTGGAACGCCGTCGCCTCCTTTTGCGAGGAAGTGATTTCCATCAAGGAGGCGGTGGAGCGGGCGAGGGAGCGTTTAAACCCTCTACCCAACCGCAGAGCCGGGCGCCGGAGGGCGCGAGATGACCTCCAGCCACCCTGAAGTTTGACCTGGGGGTGGCGGGCTTTGCGGGCCTGCCCGCCACCCGTTCAGCACCAGGTCCGAGAGGCGGCGTGCGTGTTCCCACGCGCGCCTCTGTGTCGAGTCCGTCTCCCCTATAGGGGAGACAGTAGGGTTTAATGTTAAGAAGTGCCTATTTTGGGTAGGTGTTTTGTTTAGTGGCCTGCCGTTTCATACGGCGGGCCGAAACCTCGGCGGGGTCGCGACCGCATGCGAAAGCGATTCGCGCGGCCCCATCGATAGTGGTTTCGTCGAGGAACACCGTGGTAGGTTTAGTCGGTATTTCGGGAGGTACATTATCTTTTCAACATCTTTCTTTTACCCCGGCGAGTCCGACATAATCCCTCATCCCTTCCGCCCACCCCCGCGGAGGGATATGCGTCAATGCATACGCACAGGAAAAAAAAAAAGTTACGCGGTATTTAGAGGAATTTGAAATTTAAATTAAGACCTGCTAACTAATGGTACACAAGATCTAAACATGGTGCGGTTGTTAAAAAAATGTGTTTAACTGGCCACTGCAACTCATGGTGTCAGCCGCAAAAACAATACAAAAATAGAAATATAAATATATATTAAACAATATTCTGAAAAATATTATCCTGACCGTCAAGCAAACTGCCGTTTTATTGACTTTTCATCGTTGTTTTTTTTACGTGTTCGGTACTCTATTACTTTTGTGTGCTTTTTCTCAAAATCCGATGATTCTAAATCGGACTCTGGTAAAGAAAATAATTAATCAACAAAACCTACATTTGGTCATAAATTTTATTAAGGATCGATTTTTCAATTGTCAGATAACTTTTATCTGGGGAATATGTTTGACTTTTTGACAGCTTTTGTATAGAAAATATGTCATACCGCCATATTAATTCTTTAGATAAGTTATCTGACGATTGATAAACCGGCCCTTAGTATATAAATTTTGTAAATTTAGTTGGCGTTCATAAATGTTAGTTTGTGGCCTAAGTGAGTACATATTTTTTGACTTTCACTACTTTAATTTTGTGGTAAATAACTTTGATCACTAATAATTACTAATTTATTCCTTAGGTTATTTTTTTAACAATGTAAAATTATATACCTCTCAAATGTTTTTTTTATTGTATATCTACTATATTCTGTTTGCTCAACTGCGGACATCGAATGATGGGCACAATTATAGCGCGGTAAGATATACCTAATTGTAGCAGTGATTATGTCATTTCTAAGTCTTTCGAATCAAATCGAATGATTCGATTAGGTAATTAATTGATTTAAAATTGACGCTACAATTGGATATCACTAAAATGTCTATGATCATGTCAATGAACCGTTTGTCTACCTTTTGATTCAGTTGTATTGAAATGTTTCATCCAACCTTATTGATAAACTTCAGAATTATTATAAAACACTGCTTTTATCTATGCTTTTGCTAATCTATGGTTCGTCTCGCGTTATGGCGTACAAAGAATTTTATAGAAATTACATAATTTTTCGATTGTTATTATAAGCTTTTTAGAGTCACGGTTTATTGTTCAATAGACATTATTAATTATGGATCTGTCCAACAGCTTAACAAGTACGAACAAGCAAAAGTGGCATCGTCATGCATCCATAATCAGTGCTCATGAAAACGATTTAGACGACACACCACTGTTTACGAGAGTCTCATCCATAAAGATTCTCAGTCAATCAGTAAGATTCAGTTCTCTTGTTATATTTTAAACACACAAATTAAGTAACTGACTCCTTTCCTAATACACTATTTGACCATTAGAATATTTTTGCATGCTCGTATGTTTGAAATAGACACTTGAATATCCACTGTGAAACTTTAATCTCACATATGATAATACAATGTTCTCTAAGGGCAGTGGTTTGCTTAATAATAATGGATTAAAAGTTATTTTTAAAGGTTTGCATTTATACAGACTATTCGTACAAGTTAACAACCCCTTTAACCCGTTCGCAATGGGAACCCCGCAGAGGCACAATACCTTAATACTTCCAAGCAGTAAAAAAAACAAATCTGTAATTAAGTCTCCTGAAAATACCAGTAATGATATGTTTTTTCGTTGCCTCTCGGAAGAGTAAAATATATTTTAATTTATTTATATTGCACCAAAACATTGCTAGGGTTCTATCTTGTCTTATCTTATGTATGGGGGTCAGTCAGTACAGACCGGCGACACTTCGACCCATTGGGATCTTTTGTGTCGACCCCAAGATTTATCCCTTAGCTATCTCCCTATGAATGTACTGCATCAGTCGTAGCGTTCACTTCAGAGGGAGACGCCTGAAGTCCTCAGGGTTGGGATATGCCAATCCCATCAGACCCATCCTCAATCCAGCCAACGCGTCGCATTCACATAGTAGGTGCGATATGGACTCGTCCTGTTCACCACAGGCTCTGCAGATCGAATCGTGTGCCAATCTCAATCTGCACAGGAAGTCGTTCGTTAGGTGGCAAAACACCCCGCGCGCCCCGCGCCCCGCCGCCGCCGGCGCGGCTGGTGGTATATCAGTGGTAACATAATCAATTTCAAACCTACTCTTTATTATTTAATGAGCTGGAGATTGCACAAGATACTATTCGACGTAAGACCCAATATGTATATTTTATTGAATTATTCATTAGGCACAACATAAAAAATCGTAAATACGTAAAACAAAAGTATAAAATAGAATAGTTGGATTTATGCGTTTTAAAATAAATTTAATCAGCTTAGGTTTTTGGTTGAGGCGTACAACTAGAATTCACTTACCAGATCTTCAACTACTTCAATAAATTTTCAAAATGCAATCCGTTTCTCTCTAGGCACAGTCTTGCTCGCTTTTGCAAATTGTTTTTAGCTTATTTAGCATTGAGTGTCATTTTTCACTTCGTCAAATGCACAGTTTATCTGTTCCTTTAAAGCCTCGAGACTTTCAGCCTCCTCCACATACAAACGTCTTTTTATTTGTCGGCCTCGATGGCGTAGTGGTTAGTGTAACCGACTGCCACGCCTGAGGTCGCGGGTTCAATTCCGGCACAAGACAAATATTTATGTGCATGAACATGGATGTTTGTCTAGGTCTGGGTATTTCTATGTATAATATGTATGTATTTACAAAAAAAAAAGTATATATGTATAAAAAAAGTATATATAAACATTATCCATTGTCTAGTACCCGTAGTACAAGCTCTGCTTAGTTTGGGCTAGATGGTGTTGTGTGTATGTGGTAGAATATTATATTATTATTATGTTTCACTTATCACAGGTACTTTCTAACATATTATATTAGAAAATACCTGGCCCTTTGGGAGGCTTACACGGAGACATGGGTCCAACGTGAAGAGGCCCTTCGAGAGTTTTAATCAAAAGTGTGATGGAACACCTACAGCGGCACTAGCCGCAGCAGGCGTAGGACTGTTGCTACGTATGGATTCTAATATATGGACTATAGGTATGGGTGTTTGGTGGACCGGTATATTGCTAACTATGGATGAAAAACGGCGTCTGCCCTGAATACTCTAATAGCATCAATGCAATGGGCGGACGGTGACTCGCCAACTCACTAGATGGGCCCCCTGATAAGCCACTATAGGCATACAAGCCAGCAGCAGAGGGCAACACCGGTGCAAGTGGCTAGGGGTGTCGAGCGGTGCGGCGCCGGTTTCACCATCACGGGTCTCGTGACAACGGAGACCCGGAGCGGGTTTCCCCGTAGTTATGCCCTTGAAAATGACACTTCCACCCCCAAGCATATAGCTCTAGCGGCCCCCCTCTGGCCGGCCGACCAAGGCAAGCCAGAGTTAAGAGTCCTACGGGCGCTCTTGAAGTTCCACCCCGGCCAACCAGTAACGGCAAGCCGGGGACGAGGCCCTAACCAACTCTCTGAGGCATTCAGGACCGCAGTGTCACCACTCACATTCAGCCCACCACAAGCTGCCCTGCGGTTTGTGCGCTTTTATTTAACCTGCTGATACATTTTTTGTTTATATCACAAGGCGAAGGTGGTAGTTTAAAAGCTAGTGTACTGTGCCCTCCGATATCGCGTTAGTCTCATGATGAGATAACAACTGCCCAGAGGGGTATTATTATTATTATATTTCACCCACAAAAAAAAGTCACACGGCGTAAGGTCCGGGGAACGCGGCGGCCATTGAATAGGACCCCCACGACCGATCCAGCGACTGCCGTATTCCCTGTTAAGGTATTCACGAACAGAGGTGGCATAATGTGGTGGTGCACCGTCGTGTTGGTAGTAAAAATCACGATAATTAACTATAGACACATCGTCCATAAAATCTTCAATGACATGTCGCAACATGTCCAAGTATATGCCACCGGTGAGACGTCCCTCAATAATATATGGACCCAATATTTTATTGTCTATAATGCCAGCCCATACGTTTGCACTGAATCGTACTGGGTGATAGGTCTCCCTTATCATGTGCGGATTACGAAACGACCACCTATGTTCGTTATGCTGATTGTATAGCTCGGCTCTAGTAAAGAGTGCCTCGTCCGTCCCTAAAATGTCAGCATTTGGATGTGCAATTAGCAACTCACAAAATCTTCGACGAGGCATAGCATCCTCATCATTTAATGCTTGGACCTTCCGAAAGTGATAAGGGTGCATGCCGGCGGTGTTCAGTAGTTTCCAAACAGCATACCGACTAACGCCTAAGCGCCGGGCTGCGTCTCGCGTACTTGCACGAGGTTTGCGTTCAAAGAAATCGAAGATTTCGTCTTCGACTTCTACAGGCATTGTTGTCTCATGTCCTTGGGCATGCGGAGGTGTAGTAAATTGACCGTAGTCTAACAGCCGTTAATTAGCAGCTAAAATCGTTTCACGATTTGGCACTGTTGGATTTACGTGTCCTTGATTACGGAGGCGAGGAACACTTTGTTCTTCATAAAGTCTTTGAGCACCATTTAAACTTTCTCCACTCAAAATGTAACATCGCACCATTTCGTAGTACTCGCGGTTTGAATACATTTTCAAAAGACAGGGTGGCGGCGCGCGCGGGAAAAGTAAACACGGAAGTAAGCGATTGCATCACAGGTGCGCACGCGACACGCGACTAAACCAAATTTATGATTTACGTTGCCGCTGTGC
Source organism: Catocala nupta (assembly GCA_963675205.1). Classification (NCBI taxonomy): domain Eukaryota; kingdom Metazoa; phylum Arthropoda; class Insecta; order Lepidoptera; family Erebidae; genus Catocala; species Catocala nupta. The sequence goes on from OY776087.1 coordinate 24,865,889, forward strand.
CCTTCTCGCACCCCGCACGCCACCCCGCTTTCATTCAATGCATTGCGAAAGAATCATAGCGTTTACGTTAGACTCGGTGACCACACTAAATTGACGTTTTAAAAATGTTTATATATATTTTATTAATATTATACTTTCTTTTTGAAAAATGGGTTCTATTACTGGTACCGAACACCTAGACGAAATTTGGCTGGTAGTATAAATTTCATATTGTATATATAGAAGTGTCATATTCAGGAACCAACAAGATTAAATAAATGCATTGACAACATTATAAGTAACGTCCCAACTGCAAAAAGAAAGACTTACAATTTTTGTTTATCAGATCATAACACAGCGCAATCTATCGAATTTGAAAACTACCAGAAAGATGCTATAGCAAGGTATTACTTTTCAACGATTTATGATCTTAGCAAAAATAATTTACCCAAATTTATACGGTGTATTAGTAGACTTTCTTTTTCTGAAATTTATAATATCTCAAACACAAAAGATGTCTTTAATATGTTTCACAATGAATTAACATTATTTTCAAACTTTGTTTTCCTCTAATTCGAATAAATAATCGCTGTGGAGCTGGTAAATTATCATGGGTGACAAAGGGCCTTAAAGTTAGTTCCAAAATTAAACGGGAACTAAGATATAAATATTACTTAAAAAAGAATAATGACTTAATATTGTTTTCTGTTTACGCGATTGTTATTCATTGAAATTAAACTACTAATTTCAATAGAGAAGATGGTTGGAATGTACTACCAGCTTGGGATCCAGTACTTCAAATGGTCAAACCCAAGAAGAAACAAATTACAGCTAGACTTCATGATACTTTGAGCTCATTCTGCGTAAATAGAAACACCAATGACTAAATTATGTTCGGGTACTTTGAAATAACTACACTGGAACATTGAGACAACTACCATTCGTCATTAAGCAAGCTTCGCGAAAACTCGGAGTTCTGAACAGGGTGAGGCGGTTCTTCGCGCCTGGGCAGCTGTGCCTATTGTAAAAGGCACAAGTGCACCCTTGCGTGGAGTACTGTTCTCATCTTTGGGATGGCTCCGCGCAGTACTTGCTAGACGCTCTTGACAGGTTACAGCGGCGGGCTGTCCGTATCATCGGAGATCCAGTTCACTGGAACCTCTGCAACTCCGTAGGGATATTGCCTCTTTGGCATGTTTCTACAGAATATACCACGGGGAGTGCTCTGAAGAGTTATTCCACCTTATCCCGCCTACCCTTTCCTGTCCAGAACAACGCGTGCTGGGCTCAGATGCCATCCTTACACGGTGGAGTCGACTAGAGTGCGTACCAACAAAGTTTGGGTCCTCATACCTCTGCCGAACGATCAAGGCATGGAATTCTCTGCCAAGGCACGTGTTTCCTTTTTCCTTCAATCCTGGGTCCTTTGAGCGGGGCGTGAAAAAGCACCTTCTCAGGTCGTCAAAGTAGAGACCTCAACATTGCCTCGGCTGCTATGAGGAAGATGTGGAGGCCACTGCTCTTAGACCACACGACTGCTTACCATCAGGCGGAGTGTGGACATTTTGACGAGCTAAATAAAAAATAAATAAAAAATGCTGCTGAAAAGCAACCGAAACGTCGGGGAAAGTGTAAACCTAAATAGAAATAGTTTTAATAGTTTAAATAATTTTATTAGCTTATAAATAAGTAAAATTCAATAGTAGTAGTAGTGTAATAGTTTCAAAATTATGTAATACAGTGTTAAATAAACAACGTGATAAAATCCGTATATAGTAGTTTAATTTCAAAGAATAATGACTGTAAAGAAATTTTTTTAACATACTCGAAATTATTTAATATATGTTTCAATAATATGCAGTCATTGTGTAACTTATGGCACATATCAACATTCAAAAACAATGGCAAGGCTACATGGGATGTTGTTAAGCGCTGTGTGGGGGATGCTAAAGCTCATATGTATATCGATAATATAACTGACAATGGTAACATAGCGACATCTGGTCCTGACATAGCTAATTTATCAAATAATTTCATTATTGACATAACACAAAATGATTAAAATTCTACCAATGAAACTTTTCCAACCGACTACGGCCTTAGAAGTAATAAATCAAGCATTTTTGTAGGGTAGTATTTAACTGCTCCTACGTAATAGAATTATTTCGACTATAAATACTACTATACTTAGTACAAGTATAGTAGTACTGTACTACCTACATATTCATAGAGTTAATCTCGATCGATAATTATAATTATACTAAATTTTGCCCGCGACTGCGCTCGCGTAAATGTAGCTTAGGTTAGTAACAGTACTTTTTTATTGTATGGAAGGTACCTACCCTTTTATGGAAAGTACCCTTTTAAGGGTGCCGTACCTCAAAAGGAAAAAACGGAACCCTTATAGGATCACTTTGTTGTCCGTCCGTCTGTCTGCCTGTCAAGACCTTTAATATCGAGAACGCGTGGAGGTATCGAGTTGAAATTAAAACGATATACTCAGGTCTACAGTCTCTTAAAGCTGTAAAAAGATCAAACTTCTAAGTTAAAGTAAAAAATAGGAGCAGCGATAGCTCAGTGGTGAGACCTTCAGACTGCAATGCAGAGGGTCTCGGGTTCGAACCACGTAGCGCACCTCTGACTTTCGGAAGTTATATGACTTTTCGAAATTATGTGCGTATTGATTGACAATTATCGCCTGCTCCGTGCCTCGGAGAGCACGTTAAGAGGAAATACCACGGGCGAGAGAATTAAAAAATAGGTATTTGTAAAATCTATTGCTGTCGCGCAGTGCCCGCAGAACGTGATAGAGACAACTGTAGCTTGGACCGAAAATACCTATTAAAATACACAAAATCAACGTTTCGTAGTCCCCTAGTTCCTTCTCCAACACTTGACCGATTTAATTACTTTTTCATTAAAAATTGAAGAAAGGCTTTGGCCGTGTTTTTATGTTTTCCTTTTTTTATATAATCTACTCAAATTTATTTGCTGGATGTTGGAACACAGCGGAAAATCTGGCCAATTTTTGAGGTTTTTGAATGCTCATGTCTCTTTTTATAATTAATAAATGAAAAAAAGGAAAACATAGGGACATGGCAATAGAGGCCATACATTTTTTGGGTAAATATTATTGCTCTACTGGCATTATCCAGGGAGGAAACAGGGGACTACTATTGTATGGGAAAACGGCCCTTGTGTTTCCTCTTAAGCCGTCGGTCCCGGCTGCCATGAACATCTATGGCAGTCATCATTAAGGAAGTCGACACAAAAGATCCCACTGGGTCGAAGTGTCGCCGGTCTGTACTGACTGGCCCCCACTCAAGATAAGATAACTGCTCCTCAATTTTTTGCTTTTGTTACATCAAAAATACTAATTACACAGCAAAGTATGCTTACCAAAAATACTAATTGCACGCCAAAAAATATTTAAAAATTGATTTAAAAATATTTAGAGATCAAACTAAGTCGACAGAGCTCCGCTTCGCGGCGCTCCTGTTTTTGGGTGGATTTAAGAAGGAACCTAACATAACCTAACCCTTCCGAGAGGGAATGCAATAATTTGAGGCGTATAGGTGCTCGTTATGATATATTTTAGTGAGCATATTTTGCTGTGCAATTAGTATTTTTGGTGGTCATTATATTTAATCCCTTTTTTTAAATCCAACTTTTCCTATCGAAGTCTTTAAAGTAATCAAGTCTTTAAAAATACTAAGTCTGCAGGGTATGACAACATTAATATAGACATTATTATAGGATTGCAAAGTATATATCAAATCCATAATCACATATTATTAACTTATCTCTAGAGGAAGGTTGTTTTCCTGATAAACTCAAGTTATCTGTAATTAAACCTTTGCACAAAAAAGGATCTAAATCTGACATGAATAATTACAGACCTATTGCTCTTACTCCAGTGCTCTCAAAAATCTTTGAAAGATCAATGTATTCTTGGTTACTATAATATATGACCTCTTAACACAAGAACAATACATATTTAGGAAAGGCAAATCGACTCAACTGGCCAAGTTCGTAAAATGTATAGTTAATAACATTAACGCTAAAATGCTTACATCTGCTCTATTATTGGAACTTAGTGAAGCATGTGATTTTGTACAGCATTCGATACTTATTAAAATATGAGACAAATTTGGAATAAGACTAAGATTAAATAATAATAAGAGGCTTTACTATGGTTTCAATCATACCTGAACAACAGAAGACAGTTCACAAGAGTAACTAAATTTAACAATATTACTAACAGCTTAGAACATCATGATTCTTAACTTAGATCTAATTATTCTGGAGGGCCCCAGGGCAGCATTTTGGGGCCCATGTTATTCCTGATTTATGTCAACGATTTACCACGCACACTTTCTCACGAATGTGTCTTGTTTGCTGATGACACATCAATCATCATGAATTGTAAAAATGGAATCTGATATTAATAGAACATTAAAAGACGTCATAAAATGGATTCATGCAAATAAATTAAAAATTAACATTGAAAAAACTAAACTCTTACAATTTAAAACATACAAAAATAAACATATTCAATTAAATATCGGTTATAAAAATACAGAAGTGCAGCAAATACAAAGTACAACATTTTTAGGAGTAAATTTAGACGAAGGAGAAGAAGGAACATATTGACAAGATATGCATAAAATAAGTTCGTTTTTGCCATACGGAAATTTAAAGAAACAACATCCAGGCAAACTGCCATAATGATTTACCACTCATATATTTGCTCTATAATACGTTATGGCATAGTTGTATGGGGCAACCCGAGCGAAATTTTAAAAGTTTCTATAGCGCAAAAAATACATTCGCGCATTGTTCGGTATGAAATGGTCTGAGTTCTGTAAACCTATTTTCAAATCGAATAAGCTACTAACTGTTCCCAGCATCTATATTTATGAAGTGGCTAAATTTGACAAATTTCACAATTACCTCTTTGAAATAATCGACAATACGAATAAGCGACATGTCACCCACTTATCCATAAGAATGCCTGTGCCCAAGTTGGAATTATTTAGGAAAAGTTGTGTCTATATGGCTCCACTCATTTTCAACTCCTTTCCCAAGAGGATACTGAATAAGAACTTTTGTTGTGCTTTGCGGGAATGGCCAATCCAGGAAATCTTTTATTCTATCAAAGACTTTTGTAATAATTCTTGTCGTTACTGCACTTATTAAGAGACATTGTATTACGACTAAAACTCGTTGTTTTAAAATTCCTAATTTAATGTTATTCATGTATTCATTATTTCTACTCGCTTAATTCAATTAATTCTGACATGTAAACGAAAACGAGAAGTCTTTAATTTTACATGTAATTTGATTAAAATATTATATTATTTATTGAAATGAACTCGATTGAATGAATTTATTTAGAATAATAATTAATCTCAAATTCAATATTATCATGTACCTAATTTGGTTAATAAACATGTAAATAGGTAGCTTAATTGACATATATTTTTACATACCTGTATTACGGATGAAATTTGTATTGTTCTTATTTATATTCTATAACATCTTTGTGTATCACATTTGAAGCAAATAAATACATTATAAGTACATTATAAACTAAACTGGAAAGGTTTAGGTACGAAGATGATTTGTCTAAACATCGAATATGATTAACTATTTCCACTTGTCTATTGTAATGAAATCATCGTGTTATCAGAATAAATAGAGGCCCAAACATTTGATACATACCGCTTGACCGATTGGTATGTATATGTAAAGCTCTGAAATATTTAATTTTTATATTATCTATTTAGTCACCCAGGTATCGACCAACTAATCGCAAGAATATGTCTCGGAATCTAATGCAGGTTGTTTTGCCAGAAAGTATTAATCCTACCGAATATCACAGCCGTACAAGTTTGGATTCGGTAACTCCGGTAAGTGGTTTTCAGGCTACTTTGAGATTCTTAACAGACGAGTTAAGAACGACCTTAATTCTGAGGTATTATGGTTTACATTTCAATAGCTATAAAAATAACTGTTGTCTCGGTCTTCCTGAGCTTAAACAGCCTAGTTGGAATTTAATAGATATATAAAATATGTACCTATATAAAATTCTTCTTGATGGGATTTCCTGCACTAGGTTTAATAACATGAATCATGTTTTAAATTTCAGGCATCGCTCGATAGGTATGATGGAGAAACCAAGGAGGAACAGAAACGCGTGTAGGCCCTTTATTTATTAATTATTTGTAGTTGCCATTGTAAGCAAAATAAAATAAATATTGTAAAATAGTCCATCCCAATCCAATCTGATAAAAAGATAAAAAAAACCATATTTAAATTTATCACATTACTTATTGCCATAATTAACACATTTATCCGAATTTCCAAGGTTTTGACATGATATTAATTACGAGTACTTAAATGAAATTAAAGCGCATTCTATACCTATACAATTTTTAGGGTTGCTAGGGCTTTTTATAAATCTGATGCTGAATTCTAGAGGCCTTTTAAAGATGAAACAATTACAGATAAATATTTTAAATTTCTCTTCTTTTTTTATTTCAAAAGACAACTCCTTTACGTGGGGGAATGCTTTGACGCATACCTCTCCGCGGGGCGACGGAGAGGTTATGTCGGGCTCACCGGGGAAAAAAGATACCCCGGCAATACCGACTAAACCTACCACGGTGTTCCTCGACAAAACTATAGACGGCGAGGCCGCACGAATCGTTTTCACATGCAATCGCGACCCCGCCGTGGTTTCGGCCCACCGTGTGAAACGGCAGGCCACTACAGAAGAATACTTTCTCCACCGTCCCCCTGGGGACGAAGACATGACACAGAGGCGCACGTGGGAACACGCACGCCGCCTCTCAGACCTGGTGCTGATTGGGTGGCGAGCAGGCCCACCACCAAACCTTAGGGTGGCTGGAGGTCATCTCGCGACTTCCGGCGCCCGGTTCTGCGGTTGCGGAGAGGGTATAAGCGCTTCCTCTCCCGATCCGCCGTCCTTGATGGAAATCACTTCCTCACAGAAGGAGGCGACGGCGTTCCACGATCTCTCACTCCGGACCATGGACTGAACCACGGCCGGGAGCGAGAGGGCAACTAGTCCGACTGCCGCGATCAACTCACGACGCTGCGATGCCCAGGCAGGGCATTCCGCCAAAGTGTGCAGCGCCGTGCCCACAACAACATCGCGGCAGTCGCCGCAGTGATGACATCCGGGCGTCTCCTACCGGCCTATGCGACACAGGAACTGGCCAAAGGAACCGTGGCCAGTCATTACCTGTGTCAGCCGGAAGGTGAGGGCGCCATGCCGTCTCTCCAGCCACTCCTCAAAAACGGGCCTTACCGCCTCAATCGTGGTGTGCCCGGCACTGGGGTGCACAAGTCACAACTCCTACACTAGGTTAAGTTTCTGTCTTGTGGTAGTTTACAAACATTCAAACAACTGACACAGAAAGTCCTAAAAACGGCACAATTATTAAAAAATAAGAATTTTGTCCTGTGTGCTGATTGAACTCGAAACACTCAGCGTGTGGAATTGGTAAGGTAACCACGTAAACCTCTACGCCATCCATGCAACATAAAAGAAAGAAGAAGAAAGAAAGAAAAATATTTATTTTGGCACACGCAAAACAAGAAGAAATAAAAAAATAAAGAAAAACAAAGAGTATACAAAATAAAAATAAAAACAGAACAATAATAAAACTAGAAAAATAAAACAAATACCAACACTACAATTTAAATTTCTGCTCACTGGTAACACCACACCTTCCGCTTAACTAATCGGAAACTGCCTCCATTCGGGTCAAGGCTAGTATTGTCAGTGTGCAGCGATACAAACAATAATAAAGTATTAAATTATTTAAGTTTAACATAAGTTTGAAAAGTAATGTAAAAGTGTGTGTCCCGTAAGTGCCAAAATTTGGACATCGCTCAGCGAAATCCAATTTGGTGACGCCGGCGCCTAGTGTCTAAACATATAAAAATAAAATATACTTAAATATGTAATACGTGTAAATAAGATATAAACATAATTACTAAATAGTGTAAAAATGTGTGGAGTAAGATATATGAACATTTGACTGTATTTTTAAAGCAAGCGTCAGTCTGATATAGGTACCTATGTCGCATCCACCCTATTGTCGTACGCGCGACGCCAGCAATTCTAGGAATTGTGAACAATAACGCGCTTTTATAACCCGCTCGATCGGATGTTTCGTCACGTTACTTATTTACGTCGCATTCCGCAACCAACACGGCTTCTCCTGACACCCTGACGTCCTCGTCAGGTCTGGTAGATGGATCTGCATACTCAACGGCTGGCAGTCTCAGTGTAGTCTGGGTCTTCATTTTCATTTCAACCTAGAAGGCATAAGCACAAAGTTCGCTTACCACACAGAATTAAAGTAACTGTTGCGCGCATTACGGAAACTTCTCGTAGCGAGGAAAATTTCCTCTACATACTGTCACAGGCCTTACAGAATAAACTTGCCCCAATGTATTAGTTTAACATGATCCAGTAGCATCTACATCGGACCATTACACGACATCATACGAACCCAGTAACAACTACATCAGGTCATCACAGTCACAATACTGACTCAGTAACAACTACATCGGATCTTTAGTGATATCGATCCAGTAACAACTACATTGGATCACTACAGCCACAATACTGACCCAGTAACAACTACATCGGTTCTTAAGTGATATCGATCCTGTAACAACTACATCTGATCATTACAGTCACAATACTGACCCAGTAACAACCACATCGGGTCTTCAGTGATATCGATCCAGTAACAACTACATCGGATCATTACAGTCACAATACTGACCCAGTAACAACTACATTGGATCACTACAGCCACAATACTGACCCAGTAACAACTACATCGGTTCTTAAGTGTAACGATCCAGTAACAACTACATCTGATCATTACAGTCACAATACTGACCCAGTAACAACTACATCGGGTCTTCAGTGATATCGATCCAGTAACAACTACATCGGATCATTACAATCACAATACTGACCCAGTAACAACTACATCTGATCATTACAGTCACAATACTGACCCAGTAACAACTACATCGAGTCTTCAGTGATATCGATCCAGTAACAACTACATCGGATCATTACAGTCACAATACTGACCCAGTAACAACTACATCTGATCATTACAGTCACAATACTGACCCAGTAACAACTACATCGAGTCTTCAGTGATATCGATCCAGTAACAACTACATCTGATCATTACAGTCACAATACTGACCCAGTAACAACTACATCGGGTCTTCAGTGATATCGATCCAGTAACAACTACATCGGATCATTACAGTCACAATACTGATCCAGTAACAACTACATCGGGTCTTCAGTGATATCGATCCAGAAACAACTACATCTGATCATTACAGGCACAATACTGACCCAGTAACAACTACATCGGGTCTTCAGTGATATCGATCCAGTAACAACTACATCGGGTCTTCAGTGATATCGATCCAGTAACAACTACATCGGGTCTTCAGTGATATCGATCCAGTAACAACTACATCGGGTCTTCAGTGATATCGATCCAGTAACAACTACATCGGATCATTACAGTCGCAATACTGACCCAGTAACAACTACATCGGGTCTTCAGTGCCATTTTCATTGCCATCACCCACAGTGTTCGCAGGAGCTACTGCGTGCGGAGTTGAGGAGAGTCCAGATTCCATATTGTCCATGTCATCGTCACCTGCATTTAAAAAGCATGTTCTATGTTAGAATTGTTGCCGAAAAGCCAATCTATTATTCTTTCATTCATCTCACGTTCAAGGCCCTCATTCAGTAAAACACACGTGCTATTCTAATTATAGTTCTAAACATTCATCATCATGATATCCTTCATCAGACGTTTACATCTACCCTGACATTCTTTATCTCGTACAAAATTAAATAGTACAAGAACCACCCCACATGTTACCAACGTGTCTGCAAGGCTAACGCCCAATACAAATCAAGTGTGTCTGCAAGATCGAAGTCCAATACATGACGTTCGACGTTCCGATTGATACGCTGATCTTGCTGAACTTGATTTTGTTTTAGCAAATCAGAGGCTCTGCTCAATTCACGTGTAACCGTTCGGCCGTCCTCTATCTTCTCTTCAACCACGATCATGCCTATTACGTGACAGCCTCACGTAGTTAGACCTAATCATAAAAGAGAATGATGTGATGTGATCATTTTATTTGTTAACGGCAGAAGCTAGTTCTATTACTTATGGGCAAATGAATCTTAATCCCAATTCCGAAGTTAGGAATCAGAAGTGAGACAGCTTAAAAAAATAACAGACGCACTTTCACCTTTAAATAATCATTGATTTATTCAAGAAATGCATTAACAAATAAAGTGAGAGATAATTTATATCACCCAATAGCGATTACACAGCACGTCCGTTCCGTCCGCCGCTCGACGTCGAAGTGAGTCATTGCGCGCCGAGCGCGCTTTTATAATCCGATGGATCGGATGATTCGTAATGTTACTTGCTTACATCGCATTCCGCAACCAACAATAATATATAAATGAGAAAATAATAATCTTTATTTTATTTTAATAACTAGCATCCCGTCCTGGCTACGCATGGATAACCTTAACAAATAATACACCTAAACCTTACTCATGAATCACTCTGTCTATTGGTGAAAACCGCATGAAAATCCGTTCAGTTGTTTTTAGTTTATTGCGAACAGAGACGCGGCGGGGGACTTTATTTTATAATATGTAGAGATGGCCGTCGGTACAGGCAAATAGGTACCGCTTGGTGTCGCAAAGTAGAACTTAGTTTGTTGCTAACTCGCTCACTGAATTAAATTGAACGATTTAATAACGTAATTAATCGAAATATATATTACAATTGTACATCACTAAAATGCCTATGGTCATGTCAAAAAGCGTTTCTTGTGGATTGGATTGAAACGGGACTATAGTAGGTAGTATCATCTGACTTAAAATAGTAGTAAGTGACGTTCTGTCGATCTTGTTGAATGTGCGCCTAATTAATTATAGTATACTAGTATTAAAAATAATTTGTTTGTTTATATGAAGACAAAACGCTTTTATCATGATGCCTAAAGTTAAGCTGAAACTTTAAATAAGTTTCTTTATATTGTATCGAACCCTCAGGAAACGAGTCCAACTCGCGCTTGACCGGGTTTCTTTATTTTTCAGTTTACCGTTTATAACCAGTTCACTGTTCGCTTGTGTATTAGAAGACACCGCTACACAACTTCGTATATTAAGTATATCACCATTTAATTATGTTTGTTCCGTTTTAAACTTATCATTGAAAATTAAACTACCCTGTGCGGATTTTAGCGCGGCTTATTTAAACAAAAAATCTTTCATCTATTTTTAAGCTGTTAAAACTATTTAAATTTATACTTTCCTTGACGTTTCGGTTGCTTTTAAGCAGCCATGGTAACGGGGATATTACAATTAAAGGCGGTATTTGTTACCGTAATAAACCGTACAGGGAGAGTAGTTTAATTTGAAATATCTTCAAATGTTCGACGACTGGCGAAACCACTGTTTAGGAGTTTGCTGCCAACCAGACCGGATACTTCTTTGCCTTCTTCGTTAAAGAAGACGTCGTTATCGATCTTATAAAACAAATTTCGGGCTCCTTTCTAGGTTATGCTAATTAGCAGACTTTGTAAAATAATAATAAAAAGTTTACATAGTAATCCTGTAGTAGTGGGAAGCTGTTGGCATGCTACGCAGGGGTCTTGAACTCGAGCCCACCTTCAAAATACCTTTTTTTATCAAAATTAAGCGTGTTTAATAGTTACTTATCGCTCGCTTTAACGGCAAAGGAAAAGATCGTAAGGAAACCTACATGTCTGAGAATTTAAAATTGTTTACCGTAATGTCTTCGAAGAAGAGTTACCTACCAAGGAGTTCCCTAGTAATCGTTAAATGTCTCTGAGTGCGACAGTTAGTGTCCATTGCGTATTAAAGATATTTAAATGTCGATTAGCTGAATGCAACAACGAGCTGCGAATACAGAAGACGATGGCGGATATGTCGAGCCTTCACCTCAAGAAGTATGGCGTTGAGCACACGACGTTCTCGGACGAGCTCGACGAAGTCGACCGGGAGAACCTTCGCAGTGACAAACACAAGTTGGATAAATTGGCTGCTGACAGGTTAGTTAAATTGTCAGTAGTGATTGGGATTATCGATTCGAATGATTTAAATTTATTCGAATGATGTATCTTTATTAGAATACATTAATTATGGTCTGTTTCAAATACGAAGCCTCTTTTGACACTTCGTAGAACGTAACTCTACACATTTCTTATAAACTACAAAAATAAAACAATGATTACTTATGATGTTAAAGATTATTTGAAAATACTGGTGACGTGTAATACAGGTTTTTATTAAACCTACTTCAGGCACCAGTCTCTCACAAGTTAGTTTACAATGTGCTATTTACACTGTCTTTGCTGTGTTTCAAGACTCAAGTACAGACTTGAGTCTTGAAACTATTGTGAATAGAGAAAAAATATTTTATTATTATTATTATTATTAATCGAATATTTAAAGAAAAACCTTTATTTTAAAATCATGTCATTGTCTGCTAATAGTAATGTATTAATTAAAAATTGTTTTATTCTCTATTATACTTCTCTCGTGGTAGAGATAATAATAATAATAATAAGTCTATACGTGGGGGGCGGCCACACGACAATATAAACTTTACTGGCGTGGCTAACGTGGCACTGCACGCTAAGGTGGAACAACATACGCCGAGAGTTGCGTGGCTAAGGGGGAGCTTAGTCGCTAGTATGCGGACTCTGGAAGCCAGGGAATCTTTAGTTTTATTTGTCTTTACCGCGGTGAATGCAGGGCTCTGCCGTGGCGGAATGATATGTCTCTTGCTACTCGTGGGAAAATGATGAAAAATTACAGTACAAATAAATATTTTATATTAGATCGCTTCCCGGGGGTCGCCGGGGCTCAATTAGTGATGATGATACTACGTCTTTATTTTCATCTCTGCCTTCTACCCGCCCTTCGTATATGACTAGGAGCACAACTACATCATCCACTACTAGTACTAGTAAGCTCGTTAGTGTTGTGCTAGAGGTCAATCGTGACATAGAACATGCACCCACCTCGGGCACAACGCGCAAAAGATGGACGTCTGAAGTGAATAAATTCATACTGCGCACTTTATTTCAGCTTACTACACTAAATACAGATACAAAAATTTAGTTAGAACCACTTCACACAAAATTCATAGAAAACACCCAAATATGCAAGTAAACCGACAAAGAGTAGGAGACCAACGCAGAGCCATAATACGTAATAAAATACTACCACAAACGGTAATAGATCAGATACGACACGAAATCACAGAGGAATTAGATTGTTCTAATTCCGATTGTGTGTGTTGTGTGTAGGACATTGTGCACACACATCTCTTCTAATAGTAATCATCAATATTCAACCGCCACTCACTTAACACACTTGCAACCCACCAACTCATGGAAAATCATACCTCAAAATACAGCACAAACCCGTATGCGATGGACCAATGAGCAAAATGAAATTATAATAGTCTTACTTCCGAATAACAAACCTCGGCACAAACGAAACAGCATACCGGAAACCAATGTATGAAGATTTTATTAATAAATTTCCTTCACTCTCACATTTAAGTAAGCAGCGCATAGCAGACCAGAGAAGAGCAATCATAAATAATAAATACATTTGCAACGATCGAATGAATACTTTAAAACAACAAGTATCAATAGAATTAGGATCAAAAAATTATTGCTCAAACAGTCCAGCTACTACAACAACAAATACAAACATAAATATTACAACCTACAACACTGAAATAAATATCAATGAAAACAATAATGAAGACTTCCAAACAATATCTATAGATAATATTGATACGAATGCTATTCACGAACTGTTTATTGAATTAGATACAAGTATAGAAAGACATCCATATATCGACGAAAATTTTCAACAATCATTTCAATTCTATAAAGACACTCAAGCTACAAATAAAGCGTATATTCCTAGACAAAAACCATCTAAAATCTAGCTAGCATAAGCAATTACATAAACCAAATTATTTTGCTAGAAAACACGAATATAGACGCAAATTTCAACACATTACGAACGGTTATATACTGTGCAGCTTGGACTGCTGCTAAAGTTAATGGATCGAAGGTTACTCTCAAAAAGAATGAAACACAGTAACAAACAACAAAAAATCGATTGCCAAACTGGCAAAGGCGGCTAGAATAAAAAGTAGACGATTTACGAACTAAAATAGGCCAACTGATTAAATTTAAAAACGGCAATAGAAGTAGAAATGTTGTTAAATATGCTAATAAAATAGTCGAACAATATAAAACCCACACCGTTCATATAGATTTAAATACACAACCCATACATGTATTAGACACACTTAAACAAAAACTTTCAGTCGTAATAGACCGACTACAGCGATACAAAGCATGCACATTAAGAAAACAACAAAACATCCAATTCACTCACAATGAAAAACCTATTCTATCGCAAAATTAGACAAATAACTACTAATATTCAAGAAAATAGAGCAAATGAAACAACTAACACTCCTAGTCCAGAAATAGTACATAATTTCTGGAAAAAATATGGGCATACAGCACTGAAGCTGAGTGGATACAAACTGAAGTCACTAACAGCAGCACACAGATACAGCCAATGACCTTTGAATACATACATATCTCCACAAATATTTCAAAAGATACTTAACAATTTACACAATTGGAAATCACCCGGATCAGATTACATTCATAGCTACTGGTACAAAAAATTTACTAATACTCACACCTATTTGACCTTTGAATACATACATATCTCCACAAATATTTCAAAAGATACTTAACAATTTACACAATTGGAAATCACCCGGATCAGATTACATTCATAGCTACTGGTACAAAAAATTTACTAATACTCACACCTATTTACATGACTATATTAATAATTTCATCCAAGATCGTACATCTATTCCATCTTATTTAACATCAGGCAAAACTTTTATGATACCTAAAGACATTCAAACCACAGACAGACTTTCAAACCGCGCCAAATATAGACCCATCACATACTTACAGACCCTTTACAAGATCATCACATCGTGCTTATCTGAATTAATATACCAACATATTAATGACAATAGTATATTAGCTGAACAACAAAAAGGATTTCGCAAATTTAGTCAAGGATGCAAGGAACAAATAATAATAGATTTCATTATACTTAAGCAGGTCCAGAAAACGTGATCAGATCTTTTTAGTATGTACATTGACTACAAGAGAGCATATGACTCAGTACCTCATTCCTGGTTACTAAATAAAATACACCCCTCAATTATCATATTCTTAAAAACTATAATGACAAAATGGTTTACTGTTCTTTCACTATCAACCTCAATAGAAGTAATAGAAACTAACCCGATCCGTATACAAAGAGGCATTTTTCAGGTAAATGCGCTCAGCCCGCTATGGTTCTGTCTGGTTCTAAATCCTCTCTCTAACATTGATGATTGATGATTGAATCCTACCTCCATAGGATACCCCTTAAAACACACAGATACTGATGGACAGACTCATACACATAAATACATACGTATAAAGCCATTTACTTTATATGGACAATATTAAACTTTATGCTAATACTGAGAGTCAATTGTATGAACTAACTAATCTTACGAAACTATTTACAAAAGACATAAAAATGGAATTCGGTATAGACAATAGGGATTTGGTATAGTTAAGTATACAATTAAAATAGTTTTAAACAATAACAATTATAAATGGAAAATTGCTTAAACAATAAGAAATTATTTTTAACTACTAGCAATCATACGCCCGGTGACACGCGTACGAAGCGCACGCGCTTAGTATTGTTCCGAGTAAGTGATAATTTGTTGAGCTTTTAATAATTTATTTAGTTGCAATATTGTATTCATAACATGGAAGAAAGCAATAGTGATGGAGAGGATTTTAGTGATTCGGTATTCTTGGATAAATGTCAACGAGAATATGAACATGCTGACAAGGATAACAATGTGTTTATGAAGGAAAGCGATAGACCGACAAGAGGAAATGCAGAGAAAAGAAAAGAGAGGGAGGATGATAATAGCGCAGAAGATGACTTCATTACTGTTGTAAGAAAGAAAAATAAAAGATTGATACGAAGTGAATCTGGCGAAATGTTAAATAGTAGGAGGGTAGAAAGAAATAAAAATACAATCTGAAGAATCCACATTATATGAAGTATGCATAACTTCATTGGACACATTGCCTGAACAAATGGCATTAGCAAAATTACTCAGATCAGAAAATATAAAGGGTATAAGCAGAATTAAATATAAAAGTTATAATAAAGTGCAAATACAATTTCGAGAAAAAGAAAATGCTGATAATTTATTAGAATGCCAGAAACTAAAAGAAATGGGTTACAGATGCCAGAAGATAAATGAAATGTTATTGTCCTATGGAGTGGTCAAGGGTGTAGACAGTGAACTGAGTGAAGAAGAGTTACAGGAAATAATAGAATGTGATGCAGAGATTATCTCCATTAAACGGCTTAAGCGTTTGACAGCAGAGGGCAAGTGGATTGACAGTGACTCAGTAAGGATTTGCTTTAAAAGTGATACTTTGCCTTCCTTTGTAATAGCATATGATTGTCGATTCAATGTTGAAGCTTACATATTTCCTGTCACTCAATGTTCGGGCTGTTGGCAGTTCGGCCATCTATTAAAGTTTTGCCCCACTAAGAAAAGAATATGCCCTAAATGTGGTGACAATCACGCAAATTGTGAAAAAACTAATTTCAAATGCCTTAATTGTAAAGGAGCCCACTTTGTGTTAGACAAAAAATGTCCATTCTATCTAAAAGAAAGACAGATTAGAATTATAATGAGTGAACAACATACACCCTATCGAAAAGCACTACAGATATATAATGAACAGCGGAAAGTGACAGACTATGGTTCGGCAAACTTACTTAAGACACCAGCAGTAACGCCTGCAAGAGAAGGTGCGGCAACTTATAGCAGCGTAGTGGCAGGTACATCAAAATATTCAGCAGCAAATATATCGGAGACGGACTCATTGGAATACTGTGATGAAACCATTAAGGAGCCGACATCAGCCTTGACATTCAGTAGAATTCAGAACAATAAGAAGCAGAGAAGAGTACCAAGTCAGATTTTGCCAGATCATGAGGAAAATGAAAGCTCTGAGAAAATGCAAAATGACGAAGAGGAAAAGAGTAATAATAGAGGTGAGCAATTATGGTACAAATTTGAATTTAAAAAACTGTTATTAAAAATGAAAAATATTTTTATGTCAAAGGAGAAAACTTTAGATAAAATTATGTCAGTCTTTAAAGTAATGTTTGAAGAACTTAAGAAAGCTGTATTGTATATGTTTTATAATGGAGAGTATATTGAAAAACTTTTTAGCTTTATGAATGCATAATAGTTACACTCACAGTACAAGAATAAATATGCTACAGTGGAATGCACAAAGTATACAGCCTAAATTAACATCTTTTGCAGAGCTTTTAAATCAAGAGCACATTCATATAGCCATTATTAGTGAGACTTGGTTAATTAGAGAAACTCGCATTAATATCAGAGGGTATAAAATATATCGAAACGACCGAAACGATTCATATGGAGGTGTATCTATAATCATTCATAAATCTATACAATCGTATTTGCACCCTGTTAGCTATACAAATGCCGGCATAGAAACAATTATTGTTAAGTTAATAAATTGTAAAGAATTAGAGTTTGTCGTAGGTATATATTGCCCATCCTCTGTTCGTACACAACAGTCGGATTGGGACGCCATATTTTCAACCTTTTCGAAATCAACAATGATAGCCGGAGATTTTAATGGGCACCACACCAATTGGTCCATTAAAACCGATGTAAGAGGCACTCAAATCTTGGATTCAGCCTTGGAAAATTCTTTTGTCTACCTTAATAATGGTGATGCCACTAGAATCAAATTAGTTAACGGCAATCTTCAACAAACTTCCCCAGACATTACATTTGTCTCTTCAGATATTGCAATTAAATTTAATTGGCAAGTATTTAACGAGAACCTCGGTAGTGACCATATGGTCGTTAAAGCTTCAGCTAATATTAATAATAGTTTTTGTAAAATTAGGAAAAGAAATTGTAATAAAGCTAATTGGATCGGATATAGACAGACACTGAAAAATAAATTTAATATTTCACATAATAATGACGTTCAGGAAATGTATGACCTGTTTCTAAATTATATAAATAACGCAGCCGATAATCATATCCCTTACATTAAATATTGCTTGAAACCTACATCCAAATTCATACCAAAAAATTACTGGAGTCCGAAATTATCAAAATGTGTTGCCCAGCGTAGACTCGCACTCTCAAAATTTAGGCGTAATCCCACCCCAGACAATTTAAACGAATTAGATAATAAAACCAAAATAGCTAGTAAACTGATAAATGAAGCAAAAGCATTAAGCTGGCAAAGTTTTTGCGATTCTATTGATCAGGAAACCTCAGCTCACGAGATGTGGAATAGCATGAAATGGATTAGAAGTTTTAGACAGACAAGAAACCACCCTCCTTTTGATAAACAAACAGAATTACTTCGTTCTCTTACACCCGATTACGTTCAAACTGCCAAACTTAAGTTTAGTTCACAAAATATCAATATAGAATGCAATTTTAGTAGTACTGAACTTCAAAATTGTCTTAAAAAAAAAGATTCAGCACCGGGCGAGGATGGCATATCATATTCCATGATTTACAATCTGCCGTATAAAGCGAAATTGTTTTTACTAAATATATAATATAACATTCTAAGTTCTGGTACTATTCCACATCAATGGAAAAACATTTTAATTGTCTCAATACCTAAAGTTAGCACTAACAGCTCGGAACAAAAACTTAGACCCATTTCTCTAATTTCTTGCTTGTGTAAAACCTTTCATCTTATGTTACTAAAGCGATTAGAATGGTATTCAGAAAAAAAACGTATTCCTTCACCATACACAGTTGGCTTTCGAAAATCACACTCTAGTATAGACGCAATAACACGTTTAGTTAACTATATTCATATTGGATTCTCTAAAAACCAACCAACCTTAGCATGTTTTCTAGATATTAAAAACGCCTATAATAATGTCTCAATAGATGCAGCTGTTAAAATTTTAGACCAACTTAATATAGGATCCAAGATCTGTGCTTACATTTGGTCGTTCTTAAGTGAAAGACAGTTGAAAATGAATCTTGACTATAACAGCAATTTATCCATAACTAGACGGACGAGCAAAGGCTTAGCGCAAGGAGACCCCCTGTCGCCTTTAATTTTTAATTTAATAACATATAACATTTGTAGATTGCCAATTAATGTCAAACTGTCGCAATATGCAGATGATTACGTTCTGTACATTAGAGACAGAGAAATAAAAATTTGCGAAATGTATATGCAATATGACCTTAATTCGGTAGTAGATTCATTAGGCGAACTTGGTTTAGAGTTATCCTCAACTAAATCAAGTTGTTGTGTTTTTAGTAGAGGCCGCAGGCGAATATTACCCACATTAAAAATTAATGGGCAAATCTTAGTATTTGCGGACTGCACAAAATACCTAGGTATGTGGCTGGACCGAAGTCTACGTTGGGGTAAACATATTAATGAAGTTGTAGAAAAATGTTCTAAATTCCTAAATATTTTAAAAATTCTAGCTGGTAGCTCATGGGGATTACACACAAAACACATGCGTAGATTATATATTAGCTTAATAAGAAGTCGAATGGATTATGGTTCGTTTCTATATGATTGTAGTGCAAAAACACATACACTAAAACTAGACAGGTTGCAAAATCAAGCCTTAAGAATAGTAGGAGGTTTTATTAAAAGTTCACCGATCCACGTCATGGAAAGTGAGTTGAATGTAATGCCCTTATTTTTGAGGAGACAGTATTTAGGCTACAAATACAGCCTAAAAATTACATCTTGGTGTAACAATGATACTGTTAAGATGATCTCAGATTTGAGTGCTCTTTCTAATACTAGTTATTGGGCAAACAAAAGGAAGCCATTACTTGTTAAAACTTATAATGAAGTAAGACACTGTAATATTAACTCCTCTGAAATACTTAATGTGTTTAATTTAGACAATTGGACTACAGCTATTGAAACACGAAAATATTTTAATTTAAATCTAAATAGTATTCAATTTGCAAAAAATTGTTATGAACTCAATAACCTTATTAATAATGTAAACATAGAATTAAGTAATATATATAATGGATGGCATAACATTTTTACGGATGGGTCCAAAGGTGTTCATGGTCTCGGTGCTGGATTCTATGATCCAAGTTCGCAGCACCGAAGTGGCTTTAAAATTAACTGTGAGGTAAGCATAATGTCCCTGGAACTAATTGCAATTGAGCAAGCCTTATCTTACGCGTTCAAACAAAATTTTACAAAAACTGTTATTTTTTCGGACAGTAAGAGTGCTTTGCAGCATTTGGCTCGATGCGCCTCTGACGGCAGAGGTGCATCGATAGCCTATGATATCTTAAAGACAATTATTTCACTAAATAATCAAGGTAAAGATATAAGATTGCAATGGGTTCCAGCACATATAGGCCTAAAAGGAAACGAGGAGGCGGACAGTGTAGCTAAGTTAGCAGCTGTTAAAGGCACCGTTGTAGAGTACAGACCTGACCATTGGGAATTTATACCTACATTCAAGAGAGCGACGTTTAGGGACTGGGTAACGTATTTTAAGGAAAAATCTAGAGATAAAGGCATATGGTATAGAACCATACAAGGTGAGCCTCCACAGTTTCCCTGGTTTGACGATACTAGGTTAAGTAGAAGTTATGTTAAACTAGCTTTTAGACTTAGATCCGGTCATTATCCATCAGCAAAGTTTGCATTCTTAATGAAAAAAGCTGATACGCCCAATTGTTCGATATGCAATAAAATTGAAGATGTACAACATTTGCTGATGGATTGTGCTCGAAATAGGAGTGAACGTGATTCACTGGTTAAGGAATTAAATTTAAATTTACTAGATGTAGGCCTGATACAAAGTATTTTAAGTCATCCGAAGTCAGAAGCTGCCAAAAAGCTATGTAATTTGTTAAAAATAATTCAGCAATGATTATCCTTAGTTCTATTCTCTAGTATCTAATCTATAGTTGTATCTCTAGTTACATATATCTAACAGTGTACTTTTAATTTTAATGTGTGTATCTAGCTATAAGGTATAATGGGATTGACATATCTTTATGGATAAAAATCCCAAATAAAAAGAGAAAAAAAAAAATTAAAAAAATCTACTAGCAATTTCTTTGTATCTGAATACGTAAGTGTTTTTAAGTACCTACTTTGTTAAAACTATGTGACATTGATTATGATTAATGCTATATATATCTAATAACTTCTTTAGTTTGTTGTACAAAAAAGGCCCTACGAATAAGAAAAACCTCTTCATGTAAGCATGCTTAGTTTGGAAACTTTCACAAACTAAGTCTTTCTTTCTTTTGTTTGTAGGTAAAAAAAGTTATATGGTGTAGTCGTATGGTGTTAAGGAGAGTGTGCAGGATATACAAAACATGATATAATATTGTTTCACAACCATAATCAACTATTTATTACTATTGATGTTGGTCTTAAATAATTGAACATCAAAATAAAATAAAACGTTACGACAATCCAATGGTTACGCATTTTAGTATTTCTTTTTTCATCATAGTATATCAGTCATAGTGTCGCGACTAAATGAATTGTATAAAATCGATCGAATTCGAGTTAAAACAAAGGACGATGCGTAAAAACGTCCCCCCAAGTCTTACATCAACCAACAGATTTGAAAGGTATCTCAATAAAAAAATTTTGTGATGTAATAATTTTTTACTATGGATACATCTCTAAAGTGCGGGATATAACGAGAAAATCATGTTTAAATACCATTATTTTTCTGTACAAGTAACAGTTTGTGTTTCAAAGTATTATTATAATTACCCATTATCTTTGTTATTTATACAGGGTGTCCGGTAATTAATGGATAACCTGGAAATGTCTTATAATGGAACTGACGGCCGTTCAGAAAAATAATATGAAAAAAATCTATCCTAACTACTACCTGAGATATGTTTTTTTTTAATTACCATGTATAACTTTCTTGTATACTACGACCATAAATGAATGAAATCCGTCGGTATTTTGTTGATTTATTATTAAACACTAATTATGCTAATAGATAGACAGACAAAAGTATGCTATGCTAATATAGCTTGCACTTTTTAATATATATTATTTTTCTGAACGGCATTTAGTTCTACTATAAGACATTTCAAGGTAATCCATTAATTACCGGACAACCTGTATACCTAATCTTGCCAAAAATATTGTTACAAGGAAGAATATTGTTTTTTCTATTGCACAAAACATGTATTACTTTAATGTGAGTTAGTTTATACATTCATTATAATAACATTAAAAATATATGAAGCTCATTCAAAATGATCTCCATTGGCTTTAATACAATACTTTAAACGTTGAGGCCAGTTTTCGATTATAGAAATACGCACTCTCTCCATTAGAAAATTATTCACTGCCAATCTTCTGGATTGTTTTAGGGACTCCAAATTATCACGACGTTCAGAGTCCATAGTCTCTAAAAGTGCCCATGAATCATAATCCAGCGGATTAGAGATCGGGACTAGATGACGGCTAGTCTTCAGCTTTGATGAAGTCCAAAATGTTCGTTTCCAACCACGCTTGGGTGGATCGAGCTTTATGACCCGGTGCTGAGTTTTGCTGAAAGGACCATTCTTGGTTATGGAACATGGTTTTTTATTTTTTATTTTTTATTTTGCTCGTCTAAATGACCACACTCCGCCTGATGGTAAGCAGTCGTGTGGTCTAAGAGCAGTGGCCTCCACATCGTCCTCATAGCAGCCGAGGAGATGTTGAGGTCTCTACTTTGACGGCCTGAGAAGGTGCTTTTTCACGCCCCGCTTAAAGGACCCAGGATTGAAGGGAGAAGGAAACACGTGCCTTGGCAGAGAATTCCATGCCTTGATCGTTCGGCAGAGGTATGAGGACCCAAACTTGTTGGTACGCACTCTAGTCGACTCTACCGTGTAAGGATGGCATCTGAGCCCAGCACGCGTTGTTCTGGATAGGAAAGGGGAGGGCGGGATAAGGTGGAATAACTCTTCAGAGCACTCCCCGTGATATATTCTATAGAAACATGCCAAAGAGGCAATATCCCTACGGAGTTGCAGAGGTTCCAGTGAACTCGTGACCTCTGGATCTCCGATGATACGGACAGCCCGCCGCTGTAACCTGTCAAGAGCGTCTAGCAAGTACTGCGCGGAGCCATCCCAAAGATGAGAACAGTACTCCACGCAAGGGCGCACTTGTGCCTTATACAATAGGCACAGCTGCCCAGGCGCGAAGAACCGCCTCACCCTGTTCAGAACTCCGAGTTTTCGCGAAGCTTGCCTAATGACGCTCTCGATGTAGGTTTTGGGATTAAGGGAGCGGCAAAGATCCATACCTAAGATGGAGAGGCTGTCACGTATCACCAGTGGAGTGTTCTTCAGAGAAGGGAGGGGAAGGAACGGAGACTTTTTTGTTGAGAACGCGCATGCCTGGGTCTTCTTGGCGTTGAACTGGACCAAGTTCTTGGCACCCCATTCAGAGATGCGGTTCAAGGTCTGGTCAAGTTCAACGACAAGATCCTGCCTTTTCCCCACAACCTCAGCCTGTTTGGCTCCAGGACGTCCGAGATATCGCCCATGCACGGTACTGTCGTCCGCATAACAATGTATGTTGCCGAGATTCAACATATCATTGATATGCAGAAGAAAGAGCGTAGGGGATAAGACGGAGCCCTGAGGCACTCCTGCATTGACCTGCATAAATTTGGAAGCGCGACCGTCGCAAAGGACCCGAATACGACGCTTCTGCAGAGAATTTGCAATCCAGGTGCACAGTTGAGGGGGCAAGCCATAGGCCGGAAGCTTGGAAAGAAGAGACCGGTGCCAGACTCTATCGAAAGCTTTGGCTATGTCTAGGCTGACAGCCAAAGACTCGCCGTGCTTGTCCATAGTCTCACCCCAGAGGTGCGTGACGAACGCTAGAAGATCACCCGTTGATCGTTTAGCCCGAAAGCCGTATTGGCGATCATTGATCAACGAGTGATCCTCCAGGTAGCGGACAATTTGGGTGTTAATAATCCGCTCGAACACCTTGGAGAGCACTGAGGTGATAGCTATGGGTCGATAGTTGCCTGGCTCGGAACGGTCCCCCTTTTTGGGAATCGGTTGAACGTTCGCCTCCTTCCAAGCCTCAGGCACAATGCCTGCGGCGTAAGACGTCCGGTATAGGCGCGTAAGTGTGGGAGACAACTCCGCTGCACATTTTTTGAGGACCACAGCTGGGATGCCGTCAGGTCCACTGGCTTTCCGAACATCGAGAGACTGCAGTATCGCACGAACGTCACGTTGCCTGATACGTATATCAGGCATGGTGTAGCCGCAGTTGGCAATGTTAGGCGGCTGCGAACCGCAGTCATCGATTCGGGAGTTGGCCGCAAAGAGATTTGCAAGCAGATCTGCTTTCTCTTGCAGCCGATGAGCCAGTGATCCATTCGGATATCTCAGAGGGGGCAACGAGGTCTGGCAGAAGTTGGACTGCACGGCTTTGGCCAGGCGCCAATAGCTACGACTGCCCGTAGGATGGGCCATGAGCTCCTGGCCGAACCGTGCGACGCGCAGGGCATCCGCTCTTAAGTATGCCCTCTTGCAGACCTTTGTGGCTTGGTTTAACGCTGCCTTCAGGTGATCCACGTTAGAGTCGTGGAGAGTGCGAGCCCTGGTCCAAGCGCGGTACGCTGTCTGTTTGCGTTCAACAGCATCAGCGCATTCACGACCGAACCAGGGCCTTTTCCTGCCACCGCTCGTGACATCACTGTATGGAATATAATATTCCATACCCAGGATGATTTCACCAGCGACAGCAGTAGCGCTCTCTGAAGGATCCCTGTTCTCAAAGCAGCGTTGAGCCCAAGGGATGGATGCGAAGTACTCCCGCATTCCATCCCAGTCTGCTGACGAGTAGTGCCACAGTCGTCGTCTTGCCTCCTCGGGTCGTGGGGGCGTAACAACAACAGCTGTGGCACAAACCAGACAGTGGTCTGAGGTGCCCAGAGGAGCACTAATCGACACACTGTACCGGTTCGGGTTACTTGTCAGCAGCAGATCGAGCAGAGAGGGCGCCTGACCTGCAATGTCCGGTATCCGGGTGGGCTGGAGTACCAGTTGAGACAGGTCATGCGTGAGAGCGAACGCATGGGCAATTCCCAAAACCCAACCAGGTCTCATGGTGGGCATTGAAATCTCCCAAGAACACCAACTCAGCATTCGGAAACTGCTCCTGCGCGTCGTCTGCCGCCTGACTCAGGTAATCAAAGAGTCGAGTTGTCTCAGCGTCTCCTGAATGGGATCGGTAGAGGCACATGTAGATTTGGCTGAAAGAGCCATGATCTACGTGTACCCAAAGGACAGAGAAGGAAGGGTCCTCTAGGCAGTGTAGACGGCGACAACAATTATCCGCCCTAACAAACAAGCATACCCCGGCTTTCGCGAGGAAACACTCCTCTAGCACGTAGCCGGGATATTGCAGGTAGGTCGTGTCTGCAGGACGGCGTATTTGTGTCTCCGTTAGAAAAAGCATTGCCGGCCGAGCCGTCTCCAGGTGGTGATGGACAGCATTAAGGTTAGCGTGGAGTCCTCTGATGTTAATAAACTCCACGACACCGGAAGAGGAAGCAGCGGTGGGGTTACGGCGATTGGCTGCTGTTAAACGACAATGCTTTGTTCGTACTGCCATAGAGTGAATGGAAGGGAAAGCGTAAAAAAAAAAGAGGCGGCTATTCTCGCAACAAAGTGGGGCAAGGCGCAGAGCAAGTTTCGTCATATTACTGTGTGGTATGGCGATAGCCGATCCGACGGACGGAAGGACCCCCGTACCCTCCCGAAAGTGGTCGCCGGGAACCACCCTCCGGTCACCATCCGGCACGACGAGCCACCTCGAGATTATGCGCGGCATGATGAGGCAGCCAACCAAGTTGGTTAGACTCGGTTGGGCCTCTGGACTATACCGCGGGCGGCCAGCAGAGCACCGTTTCTACGGCTCTCCCTGGCCGCCGGGTCGACTTGCGCCACCCACACAATGACTCTACGGATACTCTGCAGGTTCCTCGTAAGCTGCGAGAATCGTCACCTCATGCTTAGGCCTCCGGCACTCTCATTCACCGAACGAAACACAGCAATGAGACATTGCTATTTCACGTCGATTTGATACACTTGTGCCGATGTATTAACACCTTTTTTACAAAAATATGGCTCAGTCACTCCTTTCCTTGATAGGTGTTAGCTATCAAGGAATGACTGAGCCATATTTTTGGTGGGCCAAACCATCACTGAAGTCGGATAATGTCCACGTTGTACTCTGCTGAATAATTGGGAAGCTTCTATAGAGCTTTGAGCATAAACTCTCAATGTTGGGCGCGCACGGCGTTCATTTTATGTATTCGTATATACCTACTCTTCATAAGAGCCTTTAATATTGCTATTTAATTTTTATAACATGTTTGTAACGAATTGGAAGTAATAAATAAAATAAATTTTAATATGTTTTTCTAAACCTCATGGATTATTGCGTTAGATTTCTTTTTTTAATAATAATTGTTTTATTTTCTCTTCACAAAAAAGTTACATACGAATTTCATAATACAAGAATTTTCACAATGTTTTGTGAGAGACTGGTGCCTGTGATAGGTATTTTAACACGTGAATGGCAAACTACATACAATTTCTTAAAATTTCTACATTTAAGGGACGAGTGTTGGTGAATGTTCAGCTTGTTTGTGTAATATGTGGGTTTTGTGAACGTTTTGTACGTGTAAGATGGATGATTGTTATGGATTTATGAGTGTGTATGTGTACGTTTGTAAGTATTAGATTGTAAATGTGCGTGATTATTGTATCAGTAAGCCGTGTATGAATCAATGCATAGTGTAATTGGTAGAATATAATTATGTAATTTTGCTTTTAGATTTGTTGGTGTAAAAGTTATTCCGTTTCTTCATAATTTAGCTGTTTTAACCAATTTGTCACATCATTTTTGCAGTGCGTGAGGATTTTTGGATCTATAGATAGGCGAATATTGGCTTTATTATATAAGTATCCAACAAAAGAACCTATGGGAAAGACTCGTATTTAGGGTTCGTTTCTGGCAAATATTGCCCATTGCAAAAATCGGTTGATGCAGATATTGTCAGTTTAATCACTTCTAATGACTTTGGCCGGGGCCATTGATCCTCAGGTCTGATTAATAAGAAAGTACCATGGTTGTTATAATTTAGTTCGTTTAGCTTAATTCTTTTTTTTGTTTTTCCGTTTTCTATTCTTTCTGTTTCGATTCTAATCCATTTGATTATAATTTTTATTGATATCGTGTTGTGTCGATTGAAATGTTCTTTTTACTATTGGTGTTCAACAATAATCGGGCAAATGGGACTTCGCATTTAAAACAGACTAAATCAGTGTTCTTAATCAAGACATTATTTATAAAATGGTAGTATAATATTATTTATTTAATGTAATTTTCACGTTTGTGAACCCTTGTCTGATTACTCATTAAATACAGGCTCTCACTTTTATAAGTATGTAAGTACCTACAAATTGTACAGACCCTTATGTTATCCTTTAATAAGTATATAAACACTTATGTTCACGTTCTAGACATCTCTGCAACGAAACGATATTGTCCACATACTTGGACGTGGCACTGAAAAACAACTTCGACACTTTGATAAACATCAACAGAATCTTCAGAGACAGGGATCAATATTACTTCAACTTAACTGAAGACGAAGCTAAGAATAAAGTGTAAGTCATTGGAATTTATCAATTAAATTTTAAATACGAATAACTATACCTACGAGCACAGATTTGTATCATAGATGTGCGCTTAACGTACGTTAAATGGCACGAAAAGTGTCCGCATTGGGTAGAGTGTCCCAGGTCTTAAATAGAAAACCATATTCTGTAAGTGCCAATATGAGTAAGGGTGATACTTTATTTTTAAATCAGATGCTTCTTGGCATTTTGTGTCGGACATGATAACTTAAGGGTCCAGAAACATAAATAACCATCTTATTTAAACGTATATACGTAATAGAATTATTTCGACTATAAATACTACTATACTTAGTACAAGTATAGTCGAAATAATTCTGTACTACCTACATATCCATAGAGTTAATCTCGATCGATAATTATAATTATACTAAATTTTGCCCGCGACTGCGCTCGCGTAAATGTAGCTTAGGTTAGTAACAGTACTTTTTATTGTATGGAAGGTACCTACCCTTTTATGGAAAGTACCCTTTTAAGGGTGCCGTACCTCAAAAGGAAAAAACGGAACCCTTATAGGATCACTTTGTTGTCCGTCCGTCTGTCTGCCTGTCAAGACCTTTAATATCGAGAACGCGTGGAGGTATCGAGTTGAAATTAAAACGATATACTCAGGTCTACAGTCTCTTAAAGCTGTAAAAAGATCAAACTTCTAAGTTAAAGTAAAAAAAAGATAGGGCATTTATGCCGCAAAATACGTATATTTCGACACTTTCAAGGGAATCAAAACTTATAGGGTATTTTCCGTTGACCTAGAACTATGAAATTTAGCAAGTAATACCGTCTTATACTACAAGTATAGTGAAAAATCAGAGAACTATACATTTGTAATTAAATCATAAAAAAAAGGGTCTTTATGCAAAGAATGGCGGTCCAAATTTTGAATTGAGTTAACCGTGTCATGTAGGGTATCTTATGATATTCAAAAATCATTGGCACAAGCTTAAACAGATTTTTAATTATTTTTATGATGTATATTTTCAATTTATGACGAAGAATGAAAAAAAAAATACTTTTCCCTTAAATTTTTACGGAACCTTCGGTGGGTGAGTTCGACTCTTGTCCGGACTTTTGTTATGATGCTCGGTCGAGTAGTTAAGACGTGAAAGCAAACAAAGTCACACTCGCATTTATGATATTAGTTTAGGATTATTATTTGTTAGTATTTAAAACAATGCAATTTGCAATCATTATCCTTATCTTTATTAATGTTATAATTGCGAAAGTGTGGGTTGGTCCTTCGTAGCTGCGGAGCAATAGATTATTATGATTTTGGCACAGGTTACATATAGTTTATGAACCGGCGAGTGACATAGGCTACTTTTTAAGTTGGACAACGGGCGCAAAGCCTTTTGTTTGAGTTAGTAGCTAATGATTATAAAAATCTACAATCTATTATTTTTTAAATTAAATTAATAGTTCAGGTAGCAATTTCCTTAGCTTATGTTTTGCTGTAGTATTATCAAAACTTTGATCATATAAAAATCGATGTCGATCCCTGAACCTCTCAATAAAAAGCATATATAGCTTGTATATATGGCGGTTGTAATTGAGTGCGATGTAACTACCTACATCTACCTACTCGTTGTATTTCAGTACTCGTCGCGATATGTGGAGGCAATTACGACTGCAGCGGAATCACCAAAAAACTGTCGTATATGAGACTGACGTGAACATAGAAAAAGTTAGGAGTCAACTTGAAGTACGTCTCACTGAATTGCTTAATAAATATATATTAGTTTTAATTATACACTTAATAGCCATTTTTCTTTTTTTAACCTTAAATGCATGATGAGGTATTTTAGCTCGAAAAAATATATGTGTTAGGAAATAAGGAATAGATACTGGAGAAAATAACTAAAAAAGACAATAAAATTGTAATACATGTATTTCAAATAAACGTATACTTGTAACGAAAACGATACAGCATGCATTAATGACATTATTTATGCATGCCATCTCATTTTCTTAGTTGCGTAATTATTGCTAGATATTGGTGGCATTATGAAAAATAGTGAAGCAGTCTTTCGACTTTTTGAGCATAAATGGACATTACACTTGGTACATTTTATGATGTTGAGTAAATGCCAGGAAGGCATTATACATCTTCCACGAGAATCTGTTCTTATTTGGCTGTGATCAATTTTGTCCAGTCTGATTTCCAGTGGAGGCAATGTCTGGCATTGTTTACCTCGTTAATCTTAAGCACGGGTTCATCTGATGTGCTAGATCGATTGGTACTACTTAGGCGGCCTCTCGGAGCCATTGCTGCATATTTAGGTACATAGTGTATTAGCAAGTTCAGATCTAAAATCAGCCAGCGTCAAAATGTTTTTCTGCAATACGCTATTTCGAGCTGAAACCTTCTTGTAGAGGATCCAAGAGTTGATAACAGATAAGTGTAGAAGATAGTAGAAGATTCGCATGTATCATTTCCTGCTCTTCATCCTTATTCTTTTCCTTCCCAAATAAGAATCCTTCAAGTCTACACCAACCATGTGGCATTATACTCCTTAATCAACTTGGGACATGTAATCGGAATTCTTTTCTTTTCTTTTTTATCAAATCTATTAATGCTTTCGACAAATTGTGCACCGACATAAGTGGACGCCAAGACAACCTGCTTATTGTCGTTCCAACTAACAGTCGAAATATCCACGCCTTCAACGTTAGTGACGTATTCCTCAAATACCCCTCTTGGTACAGAACTTTTCATCACGTCCTGTTTCGTTGGTATCTTGCATGATATTCCTAAACGATTTCTTTGGATAGTGCGTAGATAATGAATTCCTTCTTTTGCTAACACATGCATCAATGGCAAGGATGTGTTATAGTTATCGAAGTACACGATGTGATTTTGGTATCTGGGCACCACTCTCAATAGCTTCAAACCAGTTTGTCCTACAACTCCAACGTCAGGTTCGTGAGGCAATCTATCATCACCTTCTTTACCTGGATAAATTTTGAAACCAGTAAGCATATCCCATCAAGTTGCACAGTACAAATAGCTTGAACCCCCATTTGTGGGGTTTGTTTGGTAAATAATGTTTTAGGACATGGCCTAATTTGGTGGCTTACATCTGTTCATCGACAGATAATCTCTGTTCTACAGTTATACTAGAAAATCGGCTGTAGAGGTAGTCTATTACAGGCCTTAGTTAATGTAGTTTATCATGCTGAGGGTGACTAACAGGAAGATGATTGTTATTATCGTAACATATTTCGATTTTTTTCGAAATTGTTGGTCGACGTGGCTTATCTAATTGGCGTGAAGCCAAATTTGGTGGACCAGAAATATGTGGCACTGGGGTAGTGGTACATCGACGTAAATATCAGAATGCCTAAATATTTGCGTAAATCTGCTATGGTCATGGGTTCTGGTCTGTCTGGTTGTTTTTGTATAAAGTAAAAAAAACCATCAAATCGTTCGTAAAAAAAAACGTTAAGAACTGATACGGAGCTTGCAATTATAAATAAATAAATAAATATTCTACAACATACAGACAACACCATCTAGCTCAAACTAAGCAGAGCTTGTACTATGGGTACTAGACAATGGATAAACATACATATATACTTTTTTTTTGTAAATACGTACGTATTATACATAGAAACACCCAGACGAAGACAAACATCCATGTCCATGCACACAAATGTTTGACTTGTGCGGAAATCGAGCCCGCGACCTCAGGCATAGCAGTCGGTTTCACTAACCACTACGATGATATCAGAGGAAAATTCTTCACTACATCCAAATTTTATATTATTCTCGTCAAATACAAGAAATTGCTTTTTCCATAC
Organism: Catocala nupta; assembly: GCA_963675205.1. Lineage (NCBI taxonomy): Eukaryota > Metazoa > Arthropoda > Insecta > Lepidoptera > Erebidae > Catocala > Catocala nupta. Next base: position 24,897,745 of record OY776087.1, read on the forward strand.
TAGGTTTCTTATGTTAGTTATGCCCAAAGCTGAAACTTGGGTACTTGTAACTAGTGATGGCGAGTCAGTTTTATCTGCTATCACAGAGGATCTTGCCCCAATTCTGACGCTAAGGGTTCCTCAAAAGCATTCTTATCGTAGCTATTTTCGAGCTCCCTAACTAAATCTTTTTGCGATGCGTAGTACGGGCGATCTTCTCCATCTGACTCCAGGTCATCCTCCAAAATCTCCCCATTATCTAATCGATTAAGAAGTTCGTTTATGCCTCGATAAAAAAACACAACACAAGACATGCAGACCAAGCCTAAAGCACAAGCAAACCATTCGCAAGACTCAATAAGTTGGTAAAAACAGGAATGTTACTGCATGAAGTAGGTATCGAAATCGATACATGCAAAAAATCTTATTTTGAAAAGCTCTAGTGGAATAAAACTGAAAATATCAACACACATAACTAGTTTTTGAACTTACCATCCATCTACTATTTATTTCAATGCACAATATTTACTTTTGTAGATAATTCAAACTGATTGAAAATTTACTTTTTCACAAGTAGCGATCATGTCATCGTTAACAACCAACTTTGAAAGTATCAACGTTCCAAGATGACACTTCTGTCACCTGTCATTATCGACTTTTTTAGTTCAGAAATAAGTAAATGGATACTAGAATAAGTAACCAAAACCATAGATAAAATCTGGTGTAGGAAGTTGCTTTGAACCCGTCGTATCGTTTTCGAAAATACAAAAATACAAAATGCATTTAAGGGTCAAAAAGGCAACTCCCGCGCTAAGGATCATTCCTGTATCGCGGGTGACTTTACAAACATTTGAACAACGGTCACAAAACACCCATACTCGGATCTTTGTCCAATATGTGGATCGATTCCACAACAGTCAGCGCGGCGGCAGTGGCGAGGCGACCACGTAAACCTCTACGTCATCCGTGCAATCAAAAAAGGTCTGCACAACAACAACTTCATTCATCGCCATATTCATCACATTCTCTTTTGCATGGTAAAAGCTGCAGTGCACTTCCCTTGAATGTGTCCAATTATGCTTATAAGTTATATCTACTGTAACTTTTGTAGTGTACAATTATACACCTACAGCGTATCATGCCATTTTATAAAAAAAATATAAATGTTTCATTCGAATATAGTAATACACATCACTAATAGTACCTACATATAATGTATAGTAAAGGACGCAGCACACTTACTATGCATATTTTTGACTTCACGGATGAAGGGTAGGTTAGTGTGTTTAGTGGTCCGCCTCGCCACAGCCCCTGCGCCGAGTTTTGTGGGGTTCGATCCCGACACGGAAAAATTGTGTGTTCGACAAATGGTTGTTCCGAGTCTGAAGGTTCTTAGTCTCCGTTGTTTGAATGTTTGTAAAATCACCCGGAACACACACAATGCCTAATACGGGAGTCGTCTTTAAAAAGAAAAATAACCACATCCGTATATAATTTAAATGCAGTTGTTCCCGTCGCTAGTAAATTCCCCACTATATAACCTTTACTGAAAGCGTTGAAAGGAGACGAAGCTATTAAACTTGTAATGCGTTGTTTCTTTCTCGCGTAAGCAATGATGTAGATTTAAGCAATTATAGTAAAGCTCCAGGACTATTAATTTGAAGAGAACTTTACTTCACTATTATTAGTCAAATTAAAGCAAAATATTGGATATTCTTAGACAAATAAATATATAAGTGTTTCAGTTAATATTTATATTGTTGACTTGCAGGACGCTTTGCTGGTGGCAAGCATCCGAGAGAGGTACATGGTAAACTGGCAGGGCGCTCGTGCTGAACAGAACGTACAGGTCATTCATCAGGACTTTTGATTATAAACCACAAGCTTCGTGGATCAAGATTGCACATACATGTTATGTGTCTACTTATGAGTGACTCTATTGGCAGCAGTTGATTCTAAACAGTTTAAAATCAAGTTACCGAATTAAATTAATTTATTTAATAAAGTTAATAAACCACAAAGGTAATGAAGTGGCAAAGAAACCTAGTACGGCACAGCCTATCTGATGGGACACTTACTATCGGGCGGACTGATACACGTGCATATGCTACAGTAATCACTGTTATTGTAGCTTATGAGCATGTGTACCACCAGTGATACTACTGTCGCGTTACCGACACAGACTATAGAGCCTTTTACCCTTTATACCCTTCCTGAAGAAACCCATGCTGTAGGCTCCAAGAAAACTATTGCAGATACTGATCGTTCGTTGCAAGACATTCCTTAGTAATTAGGAATAACTAAATAAATGGACGCAGGTCCATTCAACCAATTAGCTTGGAATCGTTTGCAAACACGTAAAGTACAGGCTCTTATATCCTATTTTTGTGCGCAGGTTATCGAAAACAAAGAAGCGGGCTCATCTTACAACATCATTATCTACCGCAAGGATTTCGAGCATGAATCCCGCGTGCATACTGAAGTGGAAATGCTCACAAATATAAGAATCACGGTAAAATATATAAATTGCCTTCTAATATAATCTATTCCACAGTAGCGGTGGACCTAGCTAGGTCCGCCCAACTCTACAGGCAATACTATTTACATTGACAGCGGTCAATAGTATTGCCTGTCGAGCTGGACAGTGAAAGGGCTGGCTGATATCCCTTACCAACTTATTTTCATCAATATCTTAAAAGCCAGTGCTTTTAAGATATTGATGAACATGATGACAAAAGTAATGATAATATTAGTGCGAAGTGATGGATAGCGATGAGCGCAGCCAGCACCGTTGGTTTTACGATATAAGTACCTGTTATATTTGTATAACCTGTGTAATTGACAGCGACAAGCTTAGGTAGTACCAAATATGACAAGGGTCTTTAGTAGGAATTTAATGTGATTTATTCCTTGCACTATTCGTTGTTGTTGCTAATAGCTTCTATTTTCACTTCTTCGAACGGACAGGGATGGCAAGCGGGTACACTGCGGTTATAAGCAGTGGCGTAGCGTGGGTGTCAGCTGCCCGGGGCGCAATTTTGTTGCCGCCCTCTTATTTACGTATTTCAATTTAAAAGACTATTTTCAGTAATTCTAAAGAACTTTTCTGCAAGAAAAGTTATCAATATTGTGTGTTGTACAGTTCTAAAATTTACAATATATTATTATTATTTATTGTGAAATTATTGCCGTCCCCTAAAAGTGCCGCCCGGAGCGGGCCGCCCCTACCGCTACCTACTACGCAACGCCACTGGTTATAAGAGGTTACCGTGGCTTATGAAGTTATGACCGCTTGGTCAAAGACATTACTCCAGCACCGGTTAGAGCGAGAGGGGCGCCAAAAAGCAAAATGTGAAAAGCAATTGCGCCTTGAAGATATAGATTAAAACTGAAGTAGAATTTACGTGAAGTGAAAGCGTCGACCAAAGGTCACCGAAAGGCAATCAAATGTGGGATAACAGAAGCGGGATAATAGGAGCGGTAGGTACGTGAGGTTCCGAAACTGCTACTAACTGGGTAAACGCACTGACAGTGTTACTATTCTTGTGCTGAGTTGCCCTAAGCGGTTTTTACTTTTTCGAGTGAATCGGCTTGTTAGTACTGTAACCAATTTTAGTTTAGTAGTCATACTCGTACTTTGCAGGAAACTCTAAACAAAGTAGAAAAATGGATGGACAAGTATGACGCTGACATTGAAGAAATGGATCTTAAGATTCAAATTAAGAAGAGCGCTGTTTCAACTCAAATAAATACACGGTTAGATTTGGAGAAAACGGTAACAGTCAACATTCTCTTAAAAATATCTTAAGAGTTCTTTTTATATTTTATGCGGTGAGTGACTCACTCACTGTAGTATTTTTTTAGCCGCGTGGACGTTTACTAGCTACTAATCTTGTCAGTTATAACGTTAAAGCTTAAGCGTTTTATGCTTACCTTGCTTGCCTTAACAAAACTCATCACATATCGTTCACACATTTTATCTAAACAGAGAATACAAACAATACAGTAGAAAGTAAGACGTGGCTCAAAACCCGAATACTTAGCCGATATTAGTGACGAAATGTTCCTCTAATATGATACACGTTTTTCTAATATTTGTAAAGCTGAGTAGTAAATATCTTTTAGAATAAAATGCTTTTGACAGGAGTGTGCACGTTATAATTAAGAATAAAACTTACAACCTACCTAACAGAAGTCCCATAAGTACAATGTCTTATCCAATGGTCCACCTAAGTCTGATACTTCTTGAAACTGCCACCCTCTTCTGACTTTAACAGATTGCTACTCACGAAAAGCTGATGAAAGACTGGGTCAAGTTCAAAACGGAGCGCGAAGCACTTCGGCAATATAACCTGAAGATGACCAACGCTGCGGTAGTGGTGCAGGCGTGGTGGCGAGGCTTACTCGTGAGACTCCACCTGGGACCTTTCAGACCAAAGAAAAGAGGACCAGGCGCCAAGAAGAAGAAATAGTTTATTATAGACACTAATAAAACAGTATAGCATCCTATCTGTATATAGACGATTAGCACATAAATGCTGTTTTTTTGGTCCATTACAATAAAGGGCAATCTTACGATCCCACTAAGGTCGGTCGTAAGGCCAGGTTTACACACTGATGTTATATAAGGCAACCCAGTACAGAACGCGCGATTTCGTACTGCGGCTCTGAACCACATCAGCCGAATCTATATCACTACATTCGGATTTTGGACTTTGTCATTTTACAAACAAATCTTTATCCATCCATTTTCGACATACCCAAATAACATTGCGTTCCAGTTTATATTAGGTATGTAATTCCTAACTATGAGCAAAACACCTTTAGATATAGGTAATTTTTATTTTTGTGGTTATTTTATTTTATGATTATTTGTAATTAATTTTTAATAATTTTAGACTACGGTTCTACCTATTTTAACCCGACTACGACTGATTCCTCTTATAATAATATAAATAAGTTTATATAGTGTTTTGAATTTTTTTACCCTGAGAGTTTAAGTACGATGAGTTACGAGGAAAAATGAAATCTTTCATGGTTAACGTTTCTATATCGCTAGCAAACTTATCTTACTAAAATACGTTTTCATCGTTTGAGCGTGATCATATATTCATATATGTCGTACTATATATTTTAAAAAGCAACATTCCCGTATATGTATGGAAAGACATGCCTTGAATCAAACTGAGACTGATAGACTCTTCACATGCATCTTTATACAAGGATAAATTAAGAATAGTTTTCAACTTGTGCGTAGACGCGTTGCGGGTTTTAGATTCTAACTTTTATTTTCTAGTTTAGTATTACTAGTACTGTATTAATTTTTAGTTTGTTTCACATATTTATATAAAATTTAAATAAAATGTTTCAAAATATTTCAAGCATTTTTATTTTATGATAAACTGCGAAATACTTATTATCTGTATAATTATGTCAACTCAATCTGATCTGATGATATCAATAAAACAAACAGCTGTAGTTTTTTGTTTCTCATAGGCAGGCGCGTGCGCTTCATACAAGCAAATAAGCAGTTCATACCCTAGTCCGCTGGCCTATGTAAATCTATATAATCGAAATCTATTTATTAAATACTACAAGTTGAATAATAATAAATACACTATAAAATTATCAGATACAATAAGAGCTTGTGCCACTGCCATCTATTGGTCCGTGAGCGAACTATTAAACAAATAGCTTGTGCCACTGCCATCTATTGGTCCTTGATCGAACTATTAAGCAAATAGAATATTTAATAGAGAGGTGTCTGGAAGCACAAAGAATCGTGCTTATTAGCAGTACCTACCTTTAAACGTCAATCGATTAAGCTGTCTACGAGACAAATATTTGCTTGTGTGTGTAAAAGGCACGTTTTTGCTCGCCGACTGAAGGCACTGCCTGCAACGAAAATCCAACCAGTTTAAATAGTTGTCAAAAACATCATAATTGTTGTTTATTAAAGGCCTATTATTTTAGCAATATAGCATCGTACGCCATTATTAATTATTTCACAGAGCTGTCGAGGGGATTTTGAGCGCTTTGTAATTGTTATCTAAATAATTAGTGAAATTACCGGCATTACTGTAAATTATGGTAAATTATATCTATGAGATCTGTGTTGGAGGTAATATGAAAAAGTATAATGAGATTTATAGCTGCCTAGCGGGCTGTGTACACACAAATAAACTATTTTGTTTGTTAACCAAATTGCGATCGACCGAAAATAAAACGAGGTATTGACAATGTTCAACAATATTACAGGCGCGAGATTATTGACAATGTCTTGAACGAGTGTCGTAGTCGTTATAAAAACTTAAAAGACCTTAAGTTTTCAATCTACTTTCGTATGAATATTATACTTTGTATTATAATAATTTTTCAGAGCAATCGATCGTCGAACTCATTAATTCGCATGAACATTCCTTTAACGCGGATCGCCTTAGGAATGAGCTCCGATGCGTTTATAAATCAGACGAATTAAAAACGTTAGGAATATTTGATCTTATTCAATATTTACATACAAACAATTTAACAGCCATATTGCCCGAAGTTTACAAATAAGCAAAATTAATAGTTACGATTCCAGTTAGTAGCGCATCGGCTGAACGATCATTTTCTTGCTTAAAAAGAATCCATACATATTTTCGAAACACACAGGGCCAAAGCAGACTCACTGATTTGTCTATGATTTCAATTGAAAAATAACTTTTAATGATTTTAAAACGATCTTGTAATGTTTACGACGACGTTTTACAGAATTATTTAAAAAAAGACAGGCGCGTTGATTTGATTTATAAAAATTAAAATAATACCTACAGTCAAGTATGTTAGTAATTTCGTTCATTTATTTTTGTTCATTTGCGCAAAAAACACTCTTAACATCTCACGGCCTTGTAATACCTACAAGGCCACAATGGATATCATTTAGGTGACTTGTTCTCACCATCAGTCACTTATTTGGATAATTATGGTGGCCACACACACAATCATCAATGGTGCCATGTCGAAAAGTCATGAATTCAATTTGGTAAGATATTTTATTTATTTATTGTACACGTAATAATATAACACATAAAAACATTTATAAATAAAATGTAGTGCCCTCGCAGAGGTTTCGGGTAGGGCGTGCATACCCTACCAGAAATCTTTGTGCACGCCCCTGCTCATAGGCTACCCAATAACTTAGTAAGAAGTTACATGACATATATAAAATTAAACAGTCATTAACAAAAAGAATGAGCATAATCCAAGTGTTGGTTGGTCGTATTTTAAAGAACTTCACAGCTTCACTACTATCACATTCTACCTTCGAGTAGTTGTGATCTAAAGAACAAGGAGCTCAGGTTCAAATGGAGCTGAGTTTTTTTTAGAACTGTAGTAAATATAGAAAGCATATGTCTACGTCTTATATACTTAATTATGTACTTTGCATGAAAGTTGATGTGTTGTAACCACGGAAGGGATAATAAATGTTGGAAGGGCTCTCGCACCTTATTATCTCTTCCGGAGCTGTCACCTGTTTTTGGCATATGCCGAACTACCAACCATAAATACACTCTTAGCACACATAGCAGCAAAACTATTGATTGTGCCAAACTTGTCATTTGTGATCCGCGTACCTACCTAACATCTAAAACAGACTTAAGCAATTCACAAGCCTGAAGTGCGGAAATCTTTTCGGCATCAAGGAGAATCCGATGAGTGGCATAACGAAACTTGCAGGTGGGAATAGGCTGCAAAGATATATTGCACTTTCAGGTTACAAAACATTTATAATTCTTACGGGCTTTCACTACCTATTTGTGATTAAAATCTTTAATAATCTTAATAAACCTTCATACTAAAATATGACTGGCAACTTAACGTCATTATTAAAAATAGAACCTAGATTTTCTAAGGGCGGAATATGGACTAAACGTTTAGGTTGCGACTACGTTTTGCGTTTGGAGTTTTATTTAGAAACCCCTGTTGTAGCTGAAAACCAAATAAATAAAATATTTTAATGATGAACTGATAAAGTGCATCAGCTTTATCAGTTCATCATTAAAATATTTTATTTATTTGGTTTTCAGCTACAACAGGGGTTTCTGCTACAAGATAATGAAATTTCAAAAGTAACTTAGTATGTGAAACTTGAAGCCTGACGCAATCACAATACAACTGTGCGTTTACATTTCATGTATCAACCTGCCTACACATTTCTCATCAAGCAATTGCAATAGTGTTAAAGAAAATATATACGCCTGTTTTCTTGAATTACAGTGAACTAATGGCATGTAGCGGCTGCTGACGCTTCAAATTTATATACAAGGTGCACTATTGTGTGAGCGCAGCGCAGCAGTCGTCTCCCCACATCCACTCAGCTAGGTCGCGTAATTATGTAGTTTATTTTATCTGCAGAAAGAAATGCGTGTTGAAACTTTTGTTACCTTGTAGAATCGGTACAGAAATGAAGGAATATTCGATCGAATTATAACATGTGACGAAAAGTGGATTCCTTACGATAACAGTAAGTGAAAAATGCAATGGCTGAACCCAGGTCAAACGCCGCAACAGTGGCCTAAAGCAAAGCTTACCAATAAAAAGGTAATGTAACTGTTTGGTGGTCTCTTAATGGTGTTATTCACTATAGCTTTCTCAGGTCTGGTCAAGCAATAACAGCAGATGTTTACTGTGCCGAACTTCGAACAATGATGGTGAAACTGGCAGTGAAACAGCCCTGACTCGTGAATCGGTCTTCACCATTATTGCTCCATGATAACGCAAGACCTCACACTGTACGAGATACCGTTGTAACTCTACAGGAGCTGCAGTTAAAAACCATACGTCATCCGCCGTACTTACCAGACCTTGCTCCAATGGAATAATAATCTTTTTTTTCGTGATATGGACAATATGCTACGTGATAAAAAAAAACTTCCCAGGAGGCAGTACAAAATGCTTTCACACAGTTTGTCGAATTTAAATCCCCGGTGTTCTATCGTAAAGGCATCAATGAACTTCCGTTTAGATAGCAGCAGTGTATGGATAATGAGGGTAAATATTTCGATTAAATAAACATGGTACACACGGCTTCACATCAAGTTAGACACCCCACATAACTACGCTACATACAAAAAAGAGAATTGTCGGAAAAAGACAGTGGATAGTAGGGTCGATGTAATGGTAAGGATAGAGCGTAACAAAAATATAACGCATTCTCTCGCGCGATTCGCAGCGTTCAACTTCTAATAGTTCAAAGTCCAAACAGTCTTGGTCTTGATGTATCGCTGTGTGAACATCTTAGAAAAAACGAGTTTCAATTTTCCAGTACAAATCGGCAATTTCATGCTTTAACCCCTAATATATATATACCTAAAGTAAATTACATTTAGGTTTCTATAAGTATGAAGTTATTACGGTGGACTTTATAGACGTCTTAACCTCTCAAAGTAGGAAGGAAGGGAAAAAGGAACGAAAGAGGAAGAACAGAAAGTCTTGAAATTATTGAACGTCAGAACGTAGATAAAAGACGGTGCCCATTAATAAAAAAATATCTGCTAATTCCTAATTCTAAAATAGATCTTCTTCCAGTCGAATGCGATTAATCGCACATGTGAATTTCTTGACATTTGTCTTTTACTGCTTGTTCTTGTTCTTGTTAGCAGTTTGTCACTTGAATTTTGTAATCATAAGGATTTTGGATAAGACTTAATAATTATTGCTATTTGTATTTTTAGGACGTAATTTATTCATTAATATAGTTATAAATGGAACGCGGCAGTGTACAATCTATCGAGCAAGAAGTGTGGCACGCTGGTCCCTTATTTTCTCATGATACGCAACATCAATCTAATTCTATTATTTCCTCTAAACACGTAAGACTATATGTATTATCATTATAATTTTTTGTTCTTGCAACAATTTACACCCAACATTTCCATTTTTAATATTACAATTGGGGAATTCCAATAACACTAGAAATTATCAAAGAAATGTTGGTATTTGGTCTCACCGTCAATTAATTATCTGACTAAAGTAACCGAAGACCGATTAATTAATTCTAAAAATACCAGCAAGTTATTGTCAAAAGGAATATTTGGTCTTTGGTTGCACCCAATTTTGGCTAAAGTAGGGTAGTGCGCATTTAAACAAACGGATTATTGCGACTCGAATATAGAGACAGACGCACTTTCGCAAAGCGTAGGTACAATTTAATGTTTTGTTAAATGGGTTTATAGTAAGAAGGTTGACTTAATCAGCAATACTACTTACTATTTTTCGCATTGATGAGTCGTCTTCTATAAGTACCTATGAATTTTGTGATTAAAAAGACACATCCACTCTATATTCCTATAAACATTAATGGCTAGATTTCGAGTTGCGTAGATTTCCTGTAGCCCAATACAGAAGCAAGCTGAGTAACCAAAACATGGGTGTATAAAATCCATTAAACAATTTAAATAACAAAATGGCTATGTTTTTATCCGTTTGTCCCGTATCGTGGAGGTCTTCAAGCAAAAAACACAAAGTACACGCAACCTCGGGACAACCGTTTCCGGATCACACAAGTTTTTGTCCCGTGTGAGGATCGAACTTACAACACTCGGTGCAGTGGTACTTGACGAAGTAACCACTATACCATTGATGTATATTTAGAAGCTATATTTCTATCACCCACATTACAGAGAAAGAACAGTATGTCTGCCGGGCGTAGTTCAAAATTCAAATGGATATTGGCATTGAAAATTTTCAGACATAACAACTAATAAGACATACCTAACAACTAATTTAACTTGGTAGGTTTCTAGTATCTTCTAAAATATACTATCTATACTAATATTATAAAGCTGAAGTTTGTTTATTTGTTTGGTTGAACGCGCTAATCTCAGGAACTACTGGTTCGAATTGAAAAATTATTTTTTGTTGGGTAGCTTATTTATCAAGGAAGGTTAGGCTATATAACATCACGCTACGACCCAATGGGGTGGCGATGTAAATATAAACGCGGATGAAACCGCGGGCACATCTAGTTCTCCGATAAAAACATTTGACTAATAAAACTATTTATATTTTAGCATTACACTTCGAATCAATCCATTTTAGAAGAACTTAATTTAAAAGAAGAGACGGATGCAAGAAGGTTCTGCCATGATATTTTATTAAGCTTTTTTTATTGTTAGAAACCTTTTATTCTAATGACCATCAAAATGGACGGTCACTACCCATATTATACGGAATAGAAGATATGCTCTGACTTTATTGTCTCATACTGCCTCCGTGACACAGCGGTAGTGAATGCGACTGCTGTGCATGAAGTCTCGGGTTCGAATCCCGGGTCGAGCCAAGAAAAAGTTATTGAGTTTTTCTGTTAAGAAATCTGAATTGCAGTCCGGTGTTAGACACCCTCGTTCCTCGGCAAACACGTAAAGCGCCTGATATCTCTCCAGTCGTGTCGGATTACCATCCCATCGGATCATGAGAGTGAGGGAACAGAGAGTGCACTTGTGTTTGCGCACACACATGTGCACTATAATATCTCCTGCGCAGAAGGCCAGTTTCCGTTAAGACTGGCCGCCGTGACCGAAATTCGGCCTAGAAGACATTATTGTCATTCAATCTGTAACTCTCATTAATATACTTAAGATTACTTAGGGATTTTAATATATTATAAGTTACAACCTATCCATTTGTGGTTGTGCTGCCAGCATGATGCTATGTTAAATTTTCTGGTAAATCCGTTAGTAGATAACGTATTTTCCCCTGGGATCAGTGCGTTCCAATTCCACTATTCTTAATAAACTTTAAATTTCATTTTACAGAGTGCCTTATTTTATGTCAGGTTTGTTTTGCGCTGTCTTGGAAGATGCTTTAGTTCAATTGCGGTGCCTAGGTGAGTTAATACCACAAAATATATGCTTTTGGTATTACACGTATAATTTAAACATGTTTAAAAAAAACTCTGTCTTATATTGTCTTCTTCTGTTGACTGTTCGGATTCCCAATACCTACTTTTAAGTGAATGCTACTGTTTTGTTAATCAAATTATCACCAAGTAGCCATGCTTCATGAGCGTAGATTATACTCAAGACTAATTTATGAGATTATTGCCATAACGTTCTTCACATTTTTTACTATAACAACGAATAAACAAGCCGTTATACGTTTACACATCTTTCATATGGATTAAAAAATCAACACTTTAAAAATTCCTAGAAAGTCTACCATAGTTTATTTCTTTTTTACAATGCCAACATAACATAGCTGTCATTTGACTGGGCCAATTTAACACGATGAACATATTTAGTTGTGTTAAAGTTTAATAAATAAGTTATGTTATTCTTTTTATAAAAGATCGGTGCCGGTTTTCTGTTCAATGTGCACTTTGGTAAGTAAGTGTTCATTTTATTTATTAGTTTGCTGTCGGCATGCCTTCTAAGGAGCTTTTATTTAAAATCTCGTTTGCCGTTTTCTTTACCTCAAAAACAAGAGAGCATTGTTGGCGGCCTTCAGTTCTACTAAAAGACATTTCAAGGTTATCCATTAATTACCGGACACCCTGTATATTTTAATTTAACAAATTTTATAATCTATGATTGATTTTCTTAATTGTAAGAGGCAAATTTTATTTATATTATCATGTTGACATGTTTTTATTTTTATTTATTTTTTATGTTGGAAGTTAAGCATTTATCTAGCGACTGATAAAAAACTTAATATTACTTAATAATCACACTTTTATGTGATTATTAAGTAATATTTTCTAAGTTGTTTTTTTTAGAAGTTCATATTAATTTCTGTATGACAATTAATCAATTTGATATTATTTTATGAGTTATAGCTAATTAATGTAGGCGATCTTAATATTTTCTACTTTTCTGTGGAATTGTGTCTTATCTGTAGTCGTAAAAAAATATAATTTGAACATCTTGGCTTAAAATTGCTAACGATCTGGTTTCTCACTTCTTTTGTATTTGGTATAAACTAACACTAATAAATGAGACTTATTTTGAAGAAATATGACATGATCTATTTTAAATTTTTCTTGACCCGATTTGTTTATGACCCATTTAAACACCAGTAGTGCAAAGAAATTATAATTACGATAAGTGTGTTCAACTAAATAAGGATGAATATTAAGGATGGTATCATCGTATTAGCTTGGCATTGATCCTTTCGCATTAGTCAAACAAAAGTCGGGATGCGTTGTATAAAATTAAGTATGTGTATGACAAACGCAGCATTTCATTAATCCCTGAAGTATTAATGAGACAAGCCGGCGTAAAAACTTGTTTCTAACACGCGATACCTTGTCAGGATACTAACCATTCAGTCATCAGTTTAGTAGGTACCGAGTGGCGCAGCGGTAGGTAGTAATGCTATATGTAACTGCTATACATTAGGTTCGATGACAAAGTGTTATTGGATTTTTATGTCACAAAATTTTCAATCTGCTACTGAGCGACACGGAGTCTAGAACTGAGCTGACTAAATGTGGCTCTAATATACCTCTGCTTACCCCGTGGGGGATATAAGCGTGTCACAATGTGTATATTATTATATTTTTCAGAGCAATGCAACAACCATTTGAAAATAATCAAAACAAAGGCTGACGTAAACCATCTCACAGCTGTAAAGTTCGGTATAGAAATGCCTGCTGTTACCGACGAACTGGAAGGGATAAACAAAAACGATTTGAATAATATCATACATAAAATTAGAAAACTTGACGCAGACAGGTACTTTACTAATAAGTACTAATTTACTTTGGAAAAATAGACTACGTTTGACTTAAAAGTTTCGTGTTTTATTAGATTGATAATATTACGATTGTAGCTGGATACTCAGTAAGGGACTGTTGTATCTGGATCTTAATAAACCGAAACAACATAGAGGAACTAGGTAATATTTAAATTAAATGTTGACTACACGGATGCCATACGTGCTAGAGATGGCCTTGACGCTTTCGTCATGCTGACTATTGCGGTTTCAAATCCTAGCCGGAATGGTTATTTGTGTGATCCACAAATAATTATTCTGAGTTTGCGTACACATTGTGTACTTTCATTCTATGTTTGTAATGTCGCTAAAGTGAAAACGATTACTACCGTTATAATAAAGAATCGTAAGTAGTAGCTATAGATTATTTTCTTTTTTTAAACGAGAAATTAAGGTGTTTTCTTTTTATTTAATAAATAACTTATCTTATTATTTCGTAGGACAGTCATTATTGATGTGATGCTAAAACTCTATTTAGAATTAACATTCCATTCCACGTACTTCGGCCTACCGGATTATAACCAACAACGGATGGCTGTTTACGCGTATCGTGACGATTTGGCGAGAGAAGAAGCAAAAAATAAAATGTAAGTAAATTCAGATACTAAAAAACGTATCTGTAAATTGGTCATGATCTAAGCTACATTTACAGGAGTACCTATTTGCGTCCAGAGCGGGAGATGGGCCCAAAGCGGGCAACTTATGGGAAAGTAAAGAAAAATTGGTATATAACTTAGCTACCTTTTTTTCGCCCTAAGGTCCATTACTAAACACTTTTGAATGGAGCATGATTTGATTTATCAAAACCCGAAAAATAGATTACTTATAAGAATTAAATTTTGTAATTACGAAACCTCTACGAATGCCTGCTTTGCCCAAGGGGAGCCTAAAGCGGGCACTTGTTTAGGTCAAAACGGGCATGGGTTGAGGTAAAGCGGGCATGGGTAAATTTTATACATATATTACAAAATCATTACAAAAGGGACAGCCATACTCTGCCTCTAGTATAAGTGGATTAAAGGAAACAAACAATCTTGATCAAGTTGAGGCAAATAATCTTTACAAAATCACATTGACAAATTCTCTTCGTTTTATATATCTAGAAAGAATACAATTTACTATTAATTATATTGTTTTTAAAAGTAGAAAAAACACCTTTCTTACCATGTATAGCACATATATCATCCTTAGGCAAAATAAAATGGAAAAAGCGTGTCAAACTGCTCGTCAAGGGTCTGTTTTTTGTTTAGAGGGTCCGTTTTTTGTTTAGAGTCAAATTATTCATATTTCTTGATATATTTTATAGTTTTACTTACAAAATATTACTTGCTAATATGTTAATATTATTAGAATTCTAATAAGAATACATAAGAATCTTATTAGTTTGGATTGATAAAGCATAAATACGACACGGAGAAATAACAAAAGAACGCGCTGGCTACTATTTTGTTTTAAGTTTTTATAAACGTTTACAGTATTAAAACATTGCTATTGCTACTAGAATCATTACAATAATAAATAAAATAACAATTACTTACGTTTTAATGTACTTCCAAGCACTGAAATCCATCACTAAACAAGGAAAACTACAACACAAAAACTTTTATAGCGGCCAATACGGACGGTACGCGTCTACTAAACAAAAGATTTTTTTTTAAATATATTTCTGTTTAGAGTAGACGTTCTGATTGGTCCGTGGTATAGCGTCATTCATTCCGAACCCATTCGTAGCTAATAAGCAATCAGTTTTAAAACAAGAAGTTTATTAAAATGCGGTTTTATACAGCGGCGGCGGGCGGCGTTTTGGCGCGAATTTGGTGGCTCGCATGCGAGCCGGCAACCCACAGAGGGTACAAATCTGCCGGCTCGCATGCGAGCCGGCAGATTTGGAACCCACGAGAGGACAACAAAATACCGAGTTAAAAGAAAGCCTACAATTTATGTCCGACAGATATGACTCTCTTATCAAATCTCTTGGTAAAATAGCAGAAGATAGGGCAGCAGATAAAAAACAGATTTTTAAGTTGGAGGAGAAAATAGAGGCTATGGAGCGTAAATTCAAATCCACAGGTTTGGAGCGGCGCAACGTCCCTACCTTCTTACACGATAATAACAGAAGAGAAACGAAGGAAGATATCTGTCAAGTAGTTAAATCTTTGGCCAAATCTGTAGACGTGGCCCTTGTTGATTTTGATATAAAAGATGATTATAGAGTATCTACCAATTAAGAGAATATTAAACGAATTATAGTCGAAATAAATAGCATCATGAAAAAAGATAAAATCATACAATAATTCAAACAGTTCAACAAGAATAAAGCTAACTGAGACAAATTGAACACTAAACAGATGCCGGGACTGCCAAAACCTGTGTTTATATCAGAAGCTCTGACTATAAAGACTCAAAAACTTTATTACATGGCACGCCTTTTTGCCCGAGAAAATAATTATATATATTATATGTAATTATTATATTATTCCCTATTCATATTGCTGGAGTTCAAAGGGATTTGTTTACTTACGGAAAGTTGAGGGTGAAGTCGCTGTTCGTATCGAAACTGAGGTTGATTTAACAAAACTCACACTGAAAAAATTAAAGTCTAGTCTTTTTCGCGTCTCATATAATATTTTTAAATAAACTGAGATTTATATCTCCAATAAAATCTTTATATCTTCTAACAAATTTAGCACAGAATAGACTGTAATAACGACAATATTTTTAAACAATTTTTATTATAAAAAAAAAAAAAAAAAATATTCATTCATTATAACTACTTAATCATTAACTGTTCTTAATCTAATCAGACTTTCCAGTTACATAATAAGTATTTTTGGTGTAAGTATATCCAAACTACCTACCTACGTAACAAAAAATAAAATTATTAATAATATTGGTCACCTGAAACAATCAAGTGGAGTTCCAATAAGAAGGCGTGGTACCATCCTTTTCTCGCGAATATCATGAATGGGGGAATGAATGATCCAGCAGCATTACAGCAGCATATAACTGTGTTTGTCTTCCTCTTTCGGTGCTAACTTTGAGACCAACTTGTACGATTTCCAGATTTTGTCAGGACCCTTGGGGTTTATTCGATGATGTTTGGACGCCTGTCTCGTCAATATTGTATAAACAAGTAGCATCAACTTTATGCTTTTCAATTTGCTCCTCTAATAAATTGAAAAATTGATAGACTTGGGGTTTGTTATACCCTCTAGCTCGGGCAATAGATGTCAGCTCTGGTTTTCGAAAAGTTTAGGTCTGGATAAGGTTTAACAAAACCTTTGTACCAATCTAAACCAGCAGCACCATTTTTAAAAGGGTATAGTATTTTATTCATTTCGGCATTATTATAAACAAGTTCCAAGAACTCTTGTTTTGACAACCCGTGAAACAAACTGATAATATGAAAAACATTCCAAAAGCTCAGTTTCTTGATCAACAGAAAAGACAGTAATATATCTTCCTAGTTTTACTTCACACGACCCCGATTTAAGATGCTTTGCAGCGTTGTTCTAGGAATCCTAAATTTTGTTGCTATGTTTTTGACAAGTCTCCCTAATTCTTGCACTTCTAGCAGTGCTTGCCGTATGGTTGAGGGGGTCCATGAGGCTTGCAAAGTTTTTCTTTTGTAATTATTTACGATCTAAAAAGAAAATCAAAAATCTATAGCAATTTATATTTTAATATAATGGGCGGGTAAAGCGGGCCTGCGTCCGCTTTACCCTGCCTACTTTGCCTTTTTCAACACATGAAATATCAAAAAAAATGTTACCTCTAAATGTTTAAACACGTGGCATTCAGTTCAACCGGTTTATAGCCAGATAACCACTTAATAACTATAGCGTATTGATTATAGCAATGTAAACACCAAAAAAGTGAGAACAAATGATATATACCTTCCAATATTTTTCAAAAACCCACTTTTAAACATTTTTTATCGCAACTCGTAATGGCGTGCTCGCAGCTGAATTCGATGAATGACGCGATGTATGCGAGCCGCGAGGATTACGGTCACGTGTTGAGAGCGCGCGCTTTTTAAAATGGTAATATTAACGAGAATGCCCGCTTTATGCCCATCTCCCCTGCGTTACCTACGACAATGAATACCTATACCTATCAATCGAAGACGAAATAGTATTATATTATCTACATAGTGTTACAAATTTGTTGATAATTTTTCCTTACAACTACTATTTTACATTACGAGGTCTGATATATCTCGTACAAAATTATTGTGCAGTAGATACGTACTATATTATCTAAACTCGTAGTGTAAACTTGACTGACGTTACACTAACCCAATTATGTGTATGCTTCTTTTATTTTAGAACTCGCAAGGATTTGGCTAAACAAGTGAGGCAACAGCGAAATCATTTCAAGTCTGCAATTTATGATTCTGAAGTGACTATCGATAGTCTGAAGGCGGACGTCGAAGTAAGGATTTACAATTCACCTAACTTTTATACAATTTATAATTTTATAAATTACTTCATTAAATGAAGTATTCTCTTATTTTGGTGTCCTGAGATTTTTTAGTTTTACCACAGATAATATAATACTATACGTTTTACTTTAGTTTTGTTGAGACATTTACACACATTTTTATTTTGGACTTATAACGAAAACTTTAATCTACGAAAAATACATACACAATCACCATAATGATATAGAAGTGGGACTCTTTTTAACAAGACCATTGACTTTAAATATTTTATAACGTTACACGTAAAACTTATGTTAACTGTGGTTGTTGGTTTAGGATTCTCTTCAGGTCTCTGAAACCGGCAGCCGGTATGTGGGCAACTGGGAAATAGCGCGCACTGAACAGCACCTCAAAACCATCGAAAATGTTGAAGGTGGACCCATGTCCAATATCATGTATTACAAACAAAGGTATGAGCACGAAGTCAGAGTGCACAACGAAGTGGAACTCGTCGTCAACATTGTCATTAATGTTCGTATATATTAATAATACTTGGAATCTGCTTTCATTATATAAAAATCGTTTCTAGATCCTAATAGAATGGAATGGCACTTGCAACACACTTGAAAAATATGCACTACCAGTAGTTCACCACCAGTACACAAGGTCATTAGTTTTTGCTGATAGCAAAAGCAGCAGCTGGTTCCTCTAGTAGGGGTTTTGGATAAGCCTCTCACCGAACACTATACAAGGCTATCTGACTGACCTTTAGAGGGAGATATTTACCAAATTGACAGCTCTAGGCTTGAGCTGGTATTCGATCTGCCAAAAATCCAGTATCTTCACTTTCTCAATATAAGAAGGTAAATGAGAACATACCATTGGACACATAGGTTACTACAAACAAATAAGGCTTAGACTTTAGGTTAGCAGCAGCATGGTTGCTGGCGCAAATTGCAGGAGGCCTAAGTCCAGCAGTGGAAGCAAACTGGTGGATACAATGGAATAATATTGTACAGGTGTACTACTACAGGGTACCGTAATTAGGTATTTCTTGTACTTTCAGGAAACTTTAACTAAAGTTGAGGAGTTGATGGACAAGTATGATCACGACATAGAAAACGTGGACCTGAAAATAGAACTTAAGAAACATGAATATTACGACGCTTGTAATAAGAGAAAAGAGATGGAGGAGACGGTAAGATAATTACTCCATCGTCAAAACTTTTATAATTTTAATATGAGTGCTGTATTAAACTGGCCCACTGCTGGGCACCAGCCTCCTTTTAGCGTGAGAACTCTTACGGAGAAAAAAATCTTGGTTGCTTTTTTTATATTTTCTTACTGACCTAATTAATTGAACGAATCATGTAGAGCTGTTCAAGTAGTTTTCCTGTTGCCAGCGATTAGAAACGTTGTAAACCATAGCTGACATAATCCGTCACATACTGCGCATTCTATAAACTAGCTTCAAATTCAAATTCATTTATTAATGCGAACTTGGGTTTACATTTTAGTTGTCACAGATTATATGAAGGTTCTGCCACATTCCACCCACAGGCGTGCATATGTCATTAGTAATTAATTGGAATCATTAGCGAATCAAATATTTCAAATTATAAAAAAATACATAGTAACAAAAAATATAATAATATACTACAACAGAACATAAAAATAAATACAGAAAATTTTGTCCTGTTTACATTATTTTATCAATGAGAAATTCGTTACATTGTGGTATGCTTTATGCTCTAAAAGCCCTTCAACTGTCTTTTGAATGCATTATTGTTCATATCTTTCCACTGTTTTGGCAAATTGTTGTAAATGATTGGAGCCACACAGAATACACTGCTACGCATAAGTGCAGTTTTCGCAATGTGTAACCGCAACTATCGACTTATCAGTAGAATTCCCCCAGAAAATGATACCATACTGTATGCATGAAGCAATTAAACCATAGTACGCCGTAATTACGGCTTCTGTATTTACAATAGGCCTTAGTGAGTACAAGGCATATGCAGAGGTACATATTTTTTTGCAAAGCCTTTCTATGTGCAATTTCCAGTCCAGTCTTTTGTTTTGATTGTTAATCTGAGGAATTCAGTAGACTTTACATTTTTTATATTTTTATTAAGAATATTTTTAGTCTGTAAGTTTACAATTGAGGAAGTTCGTTGGTTAAAGTGTATTATTTTTGTTTTGTCAAGATTTATTTTTTAATTATTACTGTCTAACCGTTTTATTAAAGACTAGCTGACTCGGGCAACTTCGTCTGCTTCACATAAGAGAATTTGCCCGTTCTTGCAACATTTTTCATTGCTGCTCCGCTCTCATTGGTCGTAGCGTGACGTTATATAGCCTTCCTCGATAAATGGGCTATCTAACACTAAAATATTTTTTTCATTCAAACCAGTAGTTCCTGAGATTAGCGCGTTCAAGCACACAAACAAACAAACTCTTCAGATTTATAATATTAGTATAGATGTCAAGGAATTTTTGTCATAATTATATTGCAATATGTCATTATTTTTACACGGTATTGTTAAGGTACTATCGTCTGCAAAAAGAGTTACAGGATGTGACGTGCATTTTGGCAGGTCATTTATGTAGAGTGTAAAGAGTAGAGGCCCGCGAACACTACCTTGAGGCACACCGTAGAGTACTTGTCGCTCGTCTGAGAGATATATTTTTTCTCTTTTGGTAGTAGTGTTTATATTTACAAACTCTGTTTTTTGAGTTCTGTTCTCTAAATAAGATTTAATTACTTTAAGAAAGACATTTCCTCTAATAATCTAATCTATCTAATCATAGGCTTACAGTTTTTTTAATTAGAATGTCTTGTTTGACGTAATCGAACGCCTGCGTTATATCACAGAATACAGCGCACACTGACGTTCGTTTATCTACATTTGTCATAAATTTATGGAGAAAGTTGTAAATAGCCAAATTAAGAGTTTTATTTTCATGAAATCCTTATTGTTCTTCGCATAATAGTTTATTTATTTCCAGATATTGATACAATTGCATATTAATGAATTTCTCGAATATTTTGGAAATTATCGGGACTAATGAAATAGACCTATAATACTTCATGAGCCCTCTATCCTCTTTCTTAAATAAAGGCTCTACTATTCATTGTTTAAGTGCATCCAGAAAAATGCCATTAGTTGTACTTAAGTTAATAATATAACATAAGTGACTACTTATTTCTTGGGCAACAGTCTTAATCACTTTGGTAGATAATTATGCCGTCATAACCAACTGTTTGTATTTTTAAGACCATGAATTATATTTAGTACCTATATCTTGTGGTAAACAAGGTTCTATAAACATGGATTTGCATGTACTAGTAATAGGAAAAGTTAGTTTTTAAAGGTATAGGTATGTATAGGTTGTATTTTGTCTATAAAATAATTATTAAATTCTTTAGATATTTGTTTATGATTTATTATATTATTGTCATGTATTTTAATTGTATTTATGTACGTTTTTGGCATATTTAATTTTGATTGATTAATTATTTGCCATGTCGTTTTACTTTTATAAATAGTTTATTTTATTTTATAGTCATTTTGTGAGCGTTGAGTAAAAAACATAATAAGTTTTAATAATTTTGAGTATGTTTTAAAACATGATTTATTGCACTCGCTAGGCTTTCATCTTTTAAGCCACAATAGTTGTCTTTTCCGTTTAGTACATCTTATTATACCTTGCGATACCCATTTTGTTTTTTATTTATACTTATTTTTTGGGAAACATAAAGTATAGAAAAGCATGAAATCTTGTAAGAAGATGTTGTAAGCAGCATTTGGATTGTCTGTGTTATACATATCAGAAAATCACATACTGCTCATGCATTGCTTAAATTTTATTAAGTTTTCTTTGCAGTAGTTACGCCTTAGAGTGTAATATTTATCAAAAATGCATATTTTACTCAATGAGCATTTTATTAGCTGTGCTGTGTGATAGGAAAGAGCAAATTCTAGTATCTCCGTATTACAAGTCTTATTAAAATTATGCGCAAAATTGTCAATATGAAAATAAATTACATCGACGGTTGTAAGACAAACTATATGGTCTGCCAGTGATTGTATTGCTATAAAAAATCATTTATGCCGTTGCTTTACCCCTGGCACAGATAATATAATACTATACTAGTACAGATACTCAATCCCATACAAAAATCTTGGACACGCCTAACTCTGGCTATTCTACTTGCTATTTTGGTACCTATCTTTTTACACTAGATGGCAGCACAAAACTAGCGCCACTGCTGCCATCTACCCATAACAAGTACACAAGTTCCAAATCCTATTTGATAACAGCTGATAAGAAATGGCGTTGTGACAGTAAAATAGGTACTTGACTGTTTACCACGGATAGAACATATTTAAACGAGCCGATGCAACCTTGAAAATAAAAGTTATCTACCTATAGTCTTGTGTGCCGAAATGCGTACGATCACACTTTGGTGATTCTCATTTACTCGGTCGGATTCGGATTCGGATCGGTCAAAATTTGACCGTGTATATATTTTTTCCATATAATTTTAATGAATGCGTTTTAAAAAAAGTATTAATAAAACATTATATTTCATTATGTATGCGATTGTGATTGATGTTCGGGTACTTTGAAAATAACTCATTGGCGTATAGAATTCTACTTTGGCAGTTAGTTATCTATATTTCACTATAATTGTAAATATAAAATAACATAAAATGTTGCGCTCAGATTTTTTAGTTTCTTTTTAGTTTAGTTATGACTATTTATAAAATACATCACATAGATTATTTTGAATTTAATTATCGAAAAATAAATATAATAACCAGCACTTTTTTTTAAAAGACTCAAACGGTTACTCTTTTGCCGTATAACAGTCTCAACACAAAAAATCTGCTGAACATAATTCATTTTCTGTGTGAGAATCGAACCTATAACAATCCGCACGTCGATAAGTATCCGGTTTAAGCGATTAAACCACTACGCCATACTTGAAATCAAATCACACGCACGCGCTAGTATCGCCCGGCGGCGGCGTTCGGTTTATTCCGGTCAGCTTCGTGAATTTTCGTGTATAATATCGTGTATGAGCGCTGCCGGTAGCCGCGGCGTCGAGTAGCGCGCCTGCCTGCTGATGCCGCGTCGATACTCAATAGAGAGTCGAAGCTTGATTGTCAACTGAAGTTTTGTTATGAAATATTAACTATCTGGATCTGCTTAATACTTTAACAGAAGTTAAAGCTAATAATATAAATATTGATATACCTCCTATAAAATACTATGTACCTATTAATAGATTAAAAAACAACTGAGTTAGTAGGTATGCTTTACGCTTATTAGTCATGGCTCGTAATCTTTTAACTATGTCATAATAATTATTGACATTGTATTCTTTTACTTTTATATCCATATTAATTATTGATTTTGTAGGGAAATCAATAATTAATATGTAATAATAGTTTAAAGTCAAGTAACAAAACAATAGATAAGTATCTACCTACTTAATTAATATTGTGGTACTTATGTAAGTAAAGATCACATTAATATACCATGATAAATGCGATGTTACTAATCCTAAAACACTATTCATGCTTTGGTATGATTTATTTAAATATTCATGTCTACATAATAATTATAAGGATATATGGTGACGACGACGTCCAAGAAATATTTATCTCATGTAATATTACTATTACATCCGAATATTTATTACAATGTCAACCAAACCAGATATGAACACATTAATAGTAACTAGTTAAAAAATGATGAGTGTGATGTGATGAGTGAGTGATGTGAGTAAAATAGTAAATGATAATATTCGAAACGAAATGTGATGTTATAATATCGTCACGTGATGTCGATAACAGGAATAAGCAAACAACAACCAATTTTTAAAACGATTGCTCATAATATATATTTTTCGAAGCAAAACAAATAGTAAACATCGTTTCATACTTGGCCTTGTAGCGCGGGGGTTACTTACCGATATGAATGATGACAATGAATAGGTTACATATATTACAGCTAAAGCACTAAAACAATAATTTTAAGATCGTAATCTGAGTAAAGTGTGATTTTTAATTCTCTTCTAGCTGCAGAAGCATGACAAATTGATGAAAGATTGGATTCACTTCAAAGAAGAACGTGAGAAGCTTCGTCTGTATAATCTGAAGATGACAAATGCGGCTATCGTAGTACAAGCGTGGTGGCGCGGCCTGCTCGTGCGCTGCCATCTTGGACCCTTCAGAATTAAGAAGAAGAAGAAAGGAAAGAAGAAATAAGAAATATGGTTATAATTATTATTTAATTTTATTTCAGAGCAAGGCAGAGTTATCGATACAAGGCAAGAAGAAAACATACATTTAGAGTATTTTTACTATTCAGGTTCTTTAGGTTGTTAATATCTGTTATTAATGCTTAAATATGCTTTTTAATTAAAGTCGTTATGTTTTTTATTTAATTCTCTTCGTTTTGCATACATAGACGTACGCTTAGGTATTCCTAAAAGGGTAGACAGTGGTGCCAATTCTGTTGTCACAAAATTCTCTAATCTTAGCTAAAAATCTCTAAAATGTATTTTAGTCCTGTCACTTTTAGTGATTTCAGAATACGAAATGTCGTTTGACAGGACTAAACTAAATTTTAGAGATTTTTAGCTAAGATTAGAGAATTTTGTGACAACAGAATTGGCACCAGTGTATCACACGTGCGCTTTTGGCCAGCTCCATTTCCTAGCATCCATCACAGACGCTGAAAATATATATTTTCAGCGTCTGTGATGCTACTGATAATTTTTGCCCCTGCCTTTAAAATTCGCAACTTCTATCCACTGAAAGATTCATTTGAGATTTCTCTAAATCTCTTTGAAGCCTCAGGGAGGCTTTGCCAATAATAAACTTTTAACTTAACGTCAGAATTATTTGTTAAAATGTGTAATATTCCAATAACACCCAATTCTAACGTTATATTTTTACCTTAATGTTAGGTAGGTACTGATAAGATTTCTGTGGATCGGGTATATATTGCCAGTTATTAGCGTCTTGCCTATTAGTAGTTACGAGTTCTGCGATGGTGTAACAACCCCAAACCGACGAAGATGGCGCTGTACACAATTCGCACTTCACCATACATTCCTGAATCACGCAAGCGAAGATACAAGCTACCGACATCAACCGTTAGGCCGTGGCCCGCCATCACACCCTGTATCTTCATAGTGGTAGCAGGTCAATTATTGTCTTAATTTGTGTTTTGAAGAGTTATTATTCTATTGCTACTGTGATAGCTACAGCTCGCAAAATGAAAATAGCCAAAAAAATAAATACGGAAGACTAGCATATAAATCCTTTGCTTTAAAATAGTTACATACTTACATGATAGGGAAAGACAGGCAGCTATCGAAGATGTAGTGTAGTGTAGCACAAGTAAACTACGAAAATTAAAAGCTGAAGTGGCTTCTCAGTCTATGTGAATATAATGGACTAAATCTAGTTCTCAATATCATATGCTCGAGAGCGAGTGAGAGTGCCACGGTAAAGAACGGCTCCGTACATAAAAATAGTTATAAAATACTAAGAAGTTGATATTTACTTTTTGAATCAATATGATCGTTGCCAGTATTACGTTTACCATAAAACGCTTGTGACGAAAAATATCATCGTTGTGCTAATGATAATATCAACTACATTCAGTGGAAGATATCTACCAAAACAGTGAAGCTTTTGCCAATATAAGTACCTATACAAGAATACGGCTACCAGTCAGTACAAAGGACCTGCGCAGAAATATAAACAAAATTATAACAAAAAGTGAGTAAAATTTTAAATATTGTATAGATACGAACCGTTAAATAAAATTTTTACTTAACGACACAACTTTGTCAACTCACAATAGAAATTGACCTTTGAACTCATTACTGATTGAGAAACAACATAAAAGAAGTGGCAAATACATTTGCCACATGCAAAGAAGTATTTCGTCAATAATACGTCTATAAGTAGATTTGGTGTAGTCGGCTAAAAACTTAGGCCAACCAGAAAGTTGCCGGTTCGAATCTCGTCCTCATAGTGTCTTTTTGAGATATATAACTAAAAGTTCAAGATTAATTATCTTAAGTAAGTAAATATCGATCGTTTCAAAAAGCAAATAATCACAAAACCATTATTACATACCATTTTCACTGATATTTTAGTATATTTTCTCAAATATTTTTGTTATACGCAATGGAGAACATAACCGTAAGACACAAAATGACTAAATCAAAATCCGAAATAAATATATTTGACATCAACTACAGTCAAGACGAATCACAATCCACCTTTAAAGATAGCAGCATGATGAGTGTGCAAAGTGCAGCGGATATTATGATGATGTGTGACAATGACATTGTTAACGACTTAAATAAACAAATTAAAGCATTGAAGATGGAATTAATGAGCGCTAATCAGGAAATCGACGACCTCCATAGCAAGAACTTGCGATTAAAATGTGATCTTCAAAAATCGTTAATGAAAGCTGAAACGTACAAAACAATATGTCTAACGCCTGATAGAAAACATAAAACACCATCCCGCACAAACAGGGGAAAGCTACATAAAATATCAATATCTCCAATTACTTCATGCAATAACCCCAACACTTTTGATTACCAGGTAAAAACAAAAGTCGACATGCTAAATAAAGAAACACAACTTCCTATGCGACTATTGAGACATTAACGCAACCCGGACCAGAGCAAATAAATAAAACATGTACGTCGACTTCCAAACGGTTTACTGTTGCTAACGAAAATTTATCAGGCGCTGTGACGATACCGAAGCAAAGAAATAGATTATGCATAATAAGCAGTAATTGCACAAAGGGAACTCTTCCTTTAATAGAAGAAGTCTTCTCGAATTATTTTGATTACTGTAATTATTTAATACCCAAAAACACTATAAAACATTTATTATGCGCTGCTGAACATAAATTACACAACTTCACAATGAATGACTATTGCTTGATCTGCATTGGAGAGAATGATATAAAAAATAATGACTATATGAATATATTAGAAGATTTAAAAAAAACGTTAAAGAACATTACTCATACAAATATTGTTATATGTGCTCCGACTTACATAAAAGGTGCACTGATCTATAATTACAAAGTTGAGTTAATTAACAACCTCCTTTATCTGGACATAAAACACAACAAATATGCTTACTTTTTTGACAGTAATTACTCCCTAACACATGAGATGTTTTCATATACCACAGGAAGAATAAACAAATACGGATGGAGTGATATTTATAACCAGATCATGTCTTGCATAATGATAGACCATGAAATTTTTGGAACTAGTGAGAATTTAGGAATAGACACAATAAATCAAATGCTCTCAAGCTCAAATAACGAAAATGAATGCATACCACCGACAACGAGCAGCTCTAAGTTTTTTCTATTATAAACATTTGTATATTATGCATCAAAACATAGCAGGTCTCTTAAATAAAGCTGATTTGTTACTTATCCATATCCAAGAACTTTTGAAGAAGCAAATAGATATTGACGTAGTCTGCATCACAGAACATTTTGTATTATCTGGACAAGAGGAATTGATCGATATTACAAACTTTAAAGTCGCCGCATTCTACTCAAGAAAGGAACAAAGGCGAGGTGGTGCCTGTATTCTAATCAAAAGGTGTTATGACTTTAAAGTAATGACAGATATAGCAAAATCATCAATGTTGTGCAATACAGTTAATTAAGCAAAATGTAATCATTGTATGTGTATATAGGCCACCTAAGATGTCAAATTTCAATTTATTCTCTGATACCTTACAACCAATACTTAAAAACCTGTGTATTAAGAAAAATAAAAATGTGGTACTGTGCGGAGATTTCAACATAGACATTCTTAAACAAAATAAATATACGTTAGACTTTGAAATGTTACTTCTCAGTCACAATCTTAAGCTAGAAATAAGGCAACCAACTAGACCAAGGTGTAAAACATGTCTGGATAACTTCGCACATAACTGTAGAAAAAAATGCTACAGCGAAGTAATTGACTTCGCCCTTCCAGACCATTCTGCCCAACTATTACAAATTCACGTAAATAAAACGTGCTCAATCAACTCATGGCGTGTAAAAAAACGAGATGTATCTAAAGATAACTTAATCAAGTTTAAAAGACACCTAAAAGAATTGTCATTCTCGGAAGTGTTCAGTACTAATAATGCCAATGAGGCATATGAAAATTTTATAGAGCTATTTAGTCTACTATATGACTTATGTTTTCCAATAAAACTTATAAATACAAAATCTAACAAAAACTTAAGTGGATTTCACGAGGAATAAGACTTTGCAGTAGTAAACAAAGACATTTACTCTGGAAATATAGACAAACACCATCAAATGAAAATAAAAGTATTTTTAAGTTATATTCAGAAAGATTTAAACGAATTATCAAACTCACACAAAAAGCACAAAATAACCACATTGTAAAAAAAGCACCAAACAAGTCTAGAGCCTCTTGGCAAATCATAAATGGTAGTTATCAAACTAAAGAACCTATTTTACAAATTAAGAAGGAAAACGTTGTAATTAGTGACGCTAAGGAAATTGCTGAATGCTTCAGTAACTTCTTTGTCGATCAAATACAAAACTCTGTACTTAACAAATCAAGTGAAGTGATTAGTATAGTAAATAATCCAAACTCGATATTTATGGCACCGGTTGGATCTGACGATATAGTAAAGCTTCGGATACGATGGTATAGCAACTAATGCTGTTAAATTTGTTTCAGACGTAATAGCTTCTCCCTTAAGTCATATTATGAATCTAAGCATTATAATAATATAATAATAATAATAATTTATTTATTTACTGAAATGAGCTTGTAGGTTTACATTGATTTAGGCTATTATGTGTTACAGGTATTCATTTATACTCGTAGTTGACAATATGCGTAATCTACAATAAGTGATGGGTAGAGTACTGTTCTCCTAGATAGGCTACTGAGTAGCCTGTGTTTAGGAGTACAATGCCGGTCCCCTATAGGTAAATTTCTATTTTTGATGCACGTGTCATGTTTAATTATTAAAATTAATAACAGTAGTAGTTTATCAATAAGTAAAACAATTAGACAATTTCATTTCTTATTAAGTAGTGTATGTGTGTGTATATGTGAGCATTAGCTCAGGCATTTATCCAAACAGTTTAAAAACTGTCATTATAAAACCATTACATAAAAAAACAGTAAAGACGAAATGTCAAATTACAGACCAGTAGCTCTTATTTCGATATTCTCCAAGGTTTTTGAAAAACTAATATATGAGTCAATTTATTCTTTCTTAAATAAATATAATATTCTTTGCAATGAACAAAAAGGATTTAGAAAGAACAAGAACACAAACATGGCTATTTATGACCTCCTACAAACCATTATGATAAATATTGACAGTAGAACACCAGTCTGCGCCATATTTACTGACATGACTAAGGCTTTTGATTACGTTAATCACAATATCTTACTACAAAAACTTGACAGATACGGAATTAGAGGAAACGCGTTAAATCTTATAAAATCGTACCTTACACATCGTAAACGATACACAGAAATCTCCAGAGTATGTACTAGACGTAAGTTAGAATTTAAATATCAATCGGACTGTAGAGTGGTTACATACGGTGTACCTCAAGGCAGCGTCCTCGGGCCCTTAATGTTTTTACTTTACATTAATGACTTGCCTAAACAAGTTCGACATCCAATGGTATTGTTCGCGGATGATAGCACGGTGATAGTCAAATGCGAAAAAAAAGAACTCTATGAAAAAGAAATCAACTGCACATTAAAAACCATCATAAATTGGCTCTCCACTAATAACCTAATTATAAATTTGCGAAAAAACAAAAGTTATGCATTTTTACCAACGCATCCGTAATGACACTTTATCAATTGAATATAATGGACAAAATATAGACAAGACTAATGTTGCTAAATTCTTAGGTATATTAATTGATAATCAACTGACATGGAAACCTCATGCAGAAGAGGTATGTAAAAAATTGAGTAGATCAGCTTATATTCTTTATAATTTATCTAAAAAATTAAACACTGATACTATTATTATGGCATATCATGGTCTGGTTGTCTCGGTCCTAAGATACGGCCTAATATTTTGGGGCAATTGTAGCGAAAAAGAAAGAATATTCAGAGCTCAGAAATATTGTGTCAGATCAATATCTGGCTTGAAATCAATAGAAAGTTGTGTTCCAATGTTTAAATCTCTCAAACTATTAACTTTTCCAGCATTGTATATATTAGAAGTAGCAATGTTTGTTAAATCAAACAAAAATCTGTTCAATCAAAGGTCAGATCATTCAACAAGACCGGCACTAATTAGGTCTCAATACAAAAACCTATTATATACAGGCAGTTTTAACACGGCATTGTTGAGAAAGAATATAATGCGTATGGCACCGGTTATCTACAATAAGATACCATACTATATAAAAGATAGCACAATATACATTTTCAAAAAGAAATTAACGAAACTACTGGTCGAAAAATGTTATTATTCCATCCATGACTTTTTAAATGATAATTCCTTTTGACATATATTAATTTTTGTTTTGTTTATCATTCTCATAACATTTTAATTTTTTTTTATATTGACTTATTATTATTGTATCTTTTTTTTGCTATTGATTTTTATTGTGAATTATTAATATGCTTATTTAAATGTATCACATTATGTATAACACTATAGAATAACATTGTATAGATTTGCATGCCAAATGGTAGAATGTACTGGCTTCTATGTAATACCAATTTCACCATCAAAATGTTACCTGCATTCTTAGCAAGTAAAATTTCTGATTTCTGAATAAATCCAGACATTTAAGACAAATAATTTAATCTAATACCTGCCGACGGAAATCAGCTATATGACTCAATAACTAAATAATAATAATTATATTATATAAAGATACAGGAGCAAATCAAATTTAGAATTAAGAATGGCTCGTGAAAAACGCGTTTGCTTTAGCAAATATAATATATACACATTATTTACAAGAAATATAAACTAAAGAGAAAATAAAACTTAAAAAGCGTCATAATATTCCTGCGCATCGTCATCAACCCTTCAATTGGCAACGTGCCCAAAAGACTGGCAGCATTGCCACGTTGAATGGCAATACTTATTCTTTGTGCAAAGAAAATACCAGCCCTCTGGTCACGCGAAGTGTCGATGAGCCGCTTAGCTAGGTCTCTATAAACAGACCTAGCACTTGGACCACTTGGCCACAGTGTTTCGAGACCAAACGGCTCAAATATGTACTCACCAATAAGGTTTTGATATTTACGCCGTTTGAGCGTCTCCGCTGATGCAGCAGCAGCAAGGTAGTAGTGATAGCGCAAGGGTGTCGACACAAGTTGCGTCCCAAACCAAAGGCGTACCCATTTTCCATGGCAGTAATAACATACTATCTGGTCTCTTGCCAGCGGTGACAAGAGCCCGAAAGAGTATGTTATTCAGGTTGGCGTGTCATGATATACGACTAGCACTCCTGCTGCATGATAGGCTTTGGTGATCAAGATTGTCGACGGCTTCTCCACAAAGACACTGATGCAATGAGGTAAGTTGTATCGTCCAACAAGGTACCTATGTTGGACGATGGGAGCGCCTGAAGCCAAAGGCCCGAGTCCCACTCTCCCACAGCCAGCAAGCAGGCACGTTCAGCAGCACAGAACAATGTATTTATGAGATTTTCTCGAACTGTGCTGCATAACGGCCCATCCCACTGTCTCTGAGAGAGGTGGTTTTCGTGTAAATTAGAGCTTGAGCAAGCACGTCTCCAAGCTTTCAGGGCGTCGGTCATGCACAGCACTTCAGACTTATCCAGTGTAGGTGCCAAGATTTTCCTGGTCAATTCAGTCTCGGCATCAGCATCAGCCGTCAGTATACAAAGGGCATCAGACCCTAGAGTTGTAAAGGTCCCTAACCCATTCATTGCTACTTAATATTTTCTAAACACATTCTGGGTGCCACTTAATATTATTACAGAATATTATTATAAAACATATATTTTCGTTAATTTAATAACAATAATTATAGGGAAAACCCTTTAAAAATGGTAAACGCACCAAGTGCGTTGGTGGCACTCTGAGAGAAAAATTACTCGCGAGTGCCATCAACGCACCGTTTGCGTCGACGTTTAAAATGTGTTATGCAATATTCAGTAAGGTGTCAAGAAGACAATTAATACTGACCTATATTGCAGCAACACGTGTTGTTTATAAAGAGAACATTATTTACCATTTCATATTGAATATTTTAAAGGTAACCAAGCTGTTTTCAGAACGTTGTACCGTATGCACCATTGACCTGCACCATCAATGGTGCAGAGAAAACTAATCAGCTTCGTTTACACCGTTAATGGTGCAAACGAAACAACATTGATGGTATGGTCACATCTGCACCATTGAGATGACACTATAGGTAGTAGTTATTACCTCAAAGTATTTCCTCTTTGCATGTTCTAATATTGCATAAGTGGGTCGGCTCGCCCAAGAAAGTACCTACAACTTTCGCACGTGTTTTCTGCTGCAGCATTTTAGTCTAACTTCAAGGTACCGTTGGCGTTGTACCTCTGGGTTGCGGAGATCGAACGGCAGTCGTACTGTTGAAAACACGTAATCTACCACATCACTACAGATAGCAGATTCTGGGTTTCTAAGCGACAGCTTGGGATGTAACCATGTGTGTATTAACGCTAGAAAAAAATTCTTTTACTAAGGGTAGGTAAATAAGAGTCTCTGAAAATAATCAAATTTACTTATTATATATAATGAAACTCTAACTAGCTGACGACACCACATTGCAACGGAATATATTTACATTTACTTAATATATTATTTCTGTTACACAGTTCAGTCTAAAAAAACATTATTATGTTTTCTTCGATTCATTTTTGAAATTTTCGTTAAACCTGAAACATATAAATCAATTATTAAAATAACTTTCGTAATAAACACATCTGTTTCCCGGAAGGGAGAGGTGTATTATACACACACATATATATATTTCACACACTATTTTGAAATAGTCAAATATTATAAATATTATGAATGCAGTGATAATAAATACTATATAATAAAAGCAGACGTCTTCTGCAAGAATATTCAAATGTTTTATTTGCTTTCGTTATCTTATCTTATGTATCGAGGCCAGTCAGCACAGACCGGCGATACTTCGACCCATTGGGATCTTTTGTGTCGGCCCCAAGATTTATCCCTTAGCTATCTCCCTATGAATGTACTGTATCAGTCGTAACGTACACTTCAGAGGGAGAAGCCTGAAGTCCTCGGGGTTTGGATATGCCAATCCCATCAGACCCATCCTCAATCCAGCCAACGCGTCGCATTCACATAGTAGGTGCGATATGGACTCGTCCTGTTCACCACAGGCTCTGCAGATCGAATTGTGAGCCAATCTCAATCTGCACAGGAAGTCGTTGATGCCAAAATGGCCAGTGAACGCTCCTGTGAGCAGGCGTATTAGGCTCTTGTTATACCAGCAGAACTTCCGGGTGAAGCCTGTGGCTCTGTTTGCAATGAATTTCTTGGAGTGTTCCAGACCCCTCAGGGCCTTCCACTCTAGCCTATGTTTGTCATTGCCATATGCATTTAAAGCTGCCTTGACGGTGCTCTCAGAGAGTCCCACGAATGGCTCGGGGCCCACAAACAGTTGCTCCGAGCCCTTTCTGGCTAATTCATCAGCCTCTTCATTGCCCTGCACCACTGCATGTCCCGGAACCCACACGAGTCTGACTGTGTTCTTCCTGCCAAGTTTGTTTAGGACCTTAACACAGTTCAGGACCAGTCTGGAGTCTACCCTACACGAGTCCAGAGCCTTGAGAGCAGCTTGACTGTCACTGAGAATATACACAGTCCTGTCAGTGACATTACTGTTGATATTCTCCTGAACACAGGCAATTATAGCATAGGTTTCCGCTTGGAAGACCGTTGCATATTTGCCCATGCTTTGGCTCACCTTGCAGTCGTTGGTATAGATACCAGCGCCCGATCCTGTTTCCATTTTGGAACCATCAGTGTACCAGATGAGACAACCTTTGTCAGGGGATTGTAGACCTTGTCTCCATTTGTCCCTCGTGGGGACCTTTATTTCAAAATTCTTTTTGAATATATGCAATGGTTGCATTTTGTCGCATCCCATGCTCATAATCCTTTTGAGATCCTTTGAAATCTCCAACTTTGTGTGTCGAGTTACCGGCATGTTGACGCTCCACAGCCCATGCACAGATAGTCTGTGTAGCGACTTCATCGCCTCTGACTCCACAACAATGTGTAGCTGCGTTAGATCCAGCAGGACCTCTAACGCTGCCGTTGGTGTAGTCGGGAACACCCCTGTTATAGCCATGCAGGCCAATCGCTGCACCTTTGACAGCGCGATCCTGCATGTAGCTAGTTTAGTTCTTGGCCACCAGACAATGCTTCCATACGTGAGTATAGGTCTTATCATCATCGTGTATAGCCACTTGATGACCTTGAGCTTTAGCCCCCAGGTCTTCCCATAAGTAGAACGAATCATGCCGAAGACCAGCTGGGCCTTCTCTATGACTTTGTCTACATGAGGTTTCCACGTTAGTTTGCTATCTAAGGTCATGCCTAGATACTTCACCTCCATGGACCATTGTAACTGCGTACCATACATGGAGAGAGTTCCCAACCCTGTCAGATCCCTCAACCTAGTAAACGGCACGACAGTCGTTTTCCCTGGGTTGATCGATAAATGATTGCTACTGCACCATTTTTCCACCATAATCAGGGCCTTCTGCATGAGACTAGATACCGTACTCGGGAACTTTCCATTGACGAGTATCACCAAGTCATCCGCATATCCGACCGTTAAGTACGGACCTATGTTGAGTTGTTCTAGGAGTGAATTGACTACCAAGCACCATAAGAGTGGTGAGAGTACTCCACCCAGAGGGCAGCCCTTGGTTGTCGTTGCATACATTTCATCTCCTAACAACTCAGACCTAATGATTCTACCTTTGAGCATACAATTGATCCACTTGCAAATGGTTGGCTCTATGCCGTAATTTGCCGATGCCACACTGATGGCATCAAAGGTGGTCCGATCGAAAGCTCTCTCAATATCCAGGAATGCAGCAATGCAAACTTCCCGGTTCTCTAATGCATGTTCTGCCTTATTTACCACAAAATGTAGTGCCGTCTCAGTCGATTTTGCCTACTGGTAGGCATATTGTAGCATGTGGAGGAGGAATTTCCATAATGCTCCCTCCCTGAGATGTCTATCTACTAACTTCTTCAGGGCTTTCAAGAAGAACGACTCAAGACTGATAGGTCTGTATGCCTTGGCTTCTTCGTAGTCCGCTTTGCCCGGTTTCGGTATGTAGATGACTTTAACACGCCTCCATATCTTTGGAATGTATCCAAAACCTATGCAGGCTCTGTATAATCTGCACAAATGCGGAACCGAGAGTGCAGCTCCATGTTGTAAGATGATGGGATAAACCATGTCTGGACCAGGAGACTTGAATGGTTGAAAATCATTTAGAGCCCAGCCGACCTTCCTTTCATCCACTACCTTCCTAGCAGTGTCCCAATCTGCTTTTGTTGTGCGGTAGCCTAGTTCAACCAGGCTGATCGGGTCCTCCTGCTCTTTTTCTATTATCTTACAGTCTGGAAAGTTTCTGTTTAGCATCATTGCTAGTGTCTCCTTACCAGACCCTGTTCGCTGCCCATTGCCATCCTTAATGGATGTTATTGGGTGTGCTCTGACAGTCGAGATAGCCTTGGAGAGCCTCATTCCTTCAGGAATTGTACTGATGTTTTCACAGTGTTCTCTCCAAGCCTTCCGTTTGGCTTTCCGCACAGCTTTTTTATAGTTAGTCAAAAAGCGAGCGTAACCACTGTAGTCCCTGCTGGTCCTAGCATTGTTAAACGCTCGTCTGGCTTCTAGCCGCAGTTTGACCAACTCTGGGGTCCACCACGATACCCTTTTGGGTCTAAGTTCCATATCGGGGCAGTTGTTTGTCCAGACCGTATTCACAGTCTGGACCAATTTGTCTGCTGTAAATTCGATGTCTAATATAGAATTGAGCTTACCCTTAGAATCCTCCAAATCTATTCTGAGGTCACTCCTAAAGGAGTTCCAGTCCGTATTTCTGGGATTCCTTCTACGTGCTGTAGGAGCTGGAACCAGCATCCTGTACTTGAAGCATATGTAATTATGATCTGACAAGGTAATCTCATCAGACACATGCCATTCGACAATACTTAGTGCTAGCCCTGTTGGAGGCTAACGTGATGTCAATTACCTGTGCTCGCCTACAGTCAGCGAACGTTGGCCTGTTTCCCTTATTTAGAATTTGTAAAGAGGTACTTACCACATACTCCAGTAGTTTTCTCCGCTTACATTCACATCCGTGCTCCTCCAGACGTGTGTGCGTTGGCATCGCACCCCAGGATCATGTCCAGGTTCTCCCGGCTGCCATATTCAACAAGGTCCTTTATCTGTCCAGATACTATTTCCTTGTCCATATAGTCGAAGTATGCAGAGGTCAGGATTACAGTATCCCGCCCTCCGCTCCCTCGCATATCGATCTTAACTGTCGTAAGATCCCTAGAACAGAAATTGTATAAGGGCATTGCGTTTATGCCATTTCTGACATATACACATGTCCTCATATCATTAGTGGAACAGTTATGAAAAATTACACCTCCCGTCCCACCCAAGCCTCTGATCTTTCCCTTTTTAACATAAGGTATAAGGTTCCTGAATCAGGAATTTGCTTTCGTTAGTCATGCATAATTCTATATATATATATACCTATATATATATATATATATATATATATATATATATATATATATAATAGTAGAATAAAATAACTTATTAAATCAAAAGATTTACTTACTTTTGCTTACAAATTGAGTTAGAATACAAAATTAAACAAGTATAACGTCAAACAAATTTCAGCTAAAATTACCGTACGTGTTTACCGCTTTTTACACTTGATATGAATTTGACAGTCACGAACCATCGGTGTTTCTACACGTAAAAAACCATATAGTTGCCTGGGGATACCTATACTACCATTTCAGTACTTCTTTTACAAAGAGGGCGACTACCTGAACGCAGACGGTGCGTTGGTGGCATTGCGTCAAATTATCGTTCAACGCAAACGGTGCGTTGGTAGCATTGAATGGGCTAAGGTAAGGTAAGGTTTCTAATAATAATATGGATTTTATTCACCTACTTTATGATTCATAATTTATTTATATATAATTCGATATAATTAGAAGATCTTTTAACTCGCACAAGCTAAAGTAACCCGCTTTAACCAATCTAAAATAATTATGAATGAATAATCGATATTTTTTTACATCACTATCTGCAACGTCAATGAAGTCACGTGACTAAGACAGCCAATCAGAAAGCTATATTTGACAACTAAAATGTAAACTCTCCACGCGAATGTTATCAAAATCTTGTATTTATAGCATATTTTAATAATTTATATCATTTATTATGCCGAAAAAAGAAAAGGTGAGTTAGAAAAATAAAATATAAAAATATAAATAAAAGTAGTTGACTATTTTCTTGACAGAAAAAAAAGTTAATTTACGTTGTCGGCATTTTACACTTCCATCGTATCGTTGTAATACCTACTATGCCTATGCCATGTCAGTTCGTATGCGGTGCTGCATAATTTACGTGTGTTGAAATCTCCGTATATTGGTGATTCTAAACGAATTATCGTGTGTTGTTAGAGTTTAAGTGGACGCTGTTGTTCACAGGAGGCGATGAAGACTAAAATTGATAAAAACAAAAACGGCGACAGTGAGCCTGAGGTGAGTTGTTTTTAATGTAATTTGCGAGATCATATTATCTTTCCGTTGGCATTCGACTTGAACTGATATTTGCTGCGTTACTACACCAACGATGAACAAAACCTGCTTATAGAACTCGTCTAGCGTTTATTGTTAGTGAATTGTTGAGTATATTTAATTTTATCCGATAAAACAAGTAAAAACTAGTCCTTTATTGTTGTTAAAAGTCATCAACAGGATATGTTTTTGCGAACATATGTAGGTATTATTAGAAAATAATACGCTAATATGATAATGATTGCATTCTTATTGGTTTTTATGGGTTTTGCCAGTCAATGATAACTGACATGGGTATTTTTAATATTCTTATTAGGAGAAAATGTCATCACATTCTTTGAGTTCTAGTCCCAGTAAAATTCCATGATTTCTTGGGTCTCTACTATTTGAAATATTATCATTTGCTTTAATAGTGTAGAAAATCTTGTAAAGAAACTTGTTTGTTTGTTAGTGCTCTAGTATTGAAGGTGTTTACAATGTATTCATTAATTATAGGTAATGGTAAAATGTACATATAAATTCTTGTGTACACTGGATGGCATAGCGTGTCAAATCTGACTATGATAATCCTATTTTAAATTATTTTTGAAACTTGATTATGCTATTACCTCATAATTTAATAGTGTTCATGTTGCTAATTATCACTCAGTAAATATTAATACTAAATAAATGTGAGTTCTCTCATCTCAATGTTTGTTTCCATCTTAAAGTGGTCATTGTGCCACTCTGTAAATTTTGACACTAGTATGTAAATTCATCTTTACAATGGCAATATAATCTATAAAAGTAAAGTCTATAGTTCATATATGGTTTTAGGTACAGTTAAAAGTTAAACAAGATTTTTTTGTACAAGTTATTCATTCTTAAACCACAATTATTTCACTTGTATACAATAATTGTAATAATTTATTTATAATAAATTTCATTTTAAACAAGAGATCATAATATTTCAATATAAAATCCTGGTGCCTATGTTATGTGTGTTGTTATGTCAAAAATCATTTATTAATTTAGGTCATGGAGTATGAAATAGGTAGTGTAAAACCAATATCACATTACTGTTTAGTATAAATTAAAAACATTGTTTTTGATTATCAATATTATTATCTGGCAATAGATATATTGCTATTAATCAAAAAAATATTTATCTTTTATTATTGACATAATAGTGCTTTGTAAATATTTTTATAGTTGTGATCTGACTCATGCATGTCTGTTATATCATCTGTGAAGAGGCTGACAGGCAAGGCAAAATAGAGATGTTGATGCCCACTCAATAGAGGGTGAACCTATTAATATAGTTAGTTAGTTGCATGAGTTATCTACACTTATCCTTATAATGCCGCAAAGAGTGTTTTGTTATTCATTCCACCTCAGCTTTGTCTAGAAAGATAAAATTTTTATTTAAAATTCCAGGCTGTGTGAGATGTAATTCATATTTCAAAAAAAATTATATTTCCAGATTTTATGTTGCTACTTACAGAAGAATTACATAACCAATAAAAATATCCTCAATCTGGATCTTTGAATCTCATTGGCAAGCAGTAGTACATAATAACACTATGGGACCAATTAAAACCTTCTATAAATCAATATATCATTAGATTTTCTTGTTAGCACTCTAGGACTGGAAAGAGAATATATAATAAAAGCACAGTTTGTATCTATACCATTTCATCTAATAGATTGTTGCCAGTTTGAATAAGGGATGTTTCAGGTACTATTGTTGTTTAAGTTTCTTTTTAATTAACTAATCAATTATCCAGGAACAATTGCAAATAACATTTTGTCTAGGACCCAGATCTGAGCGTAGAGGCCAGGACATTAATATTTATTATAAATAAATAAGTGCTACACCTAATGTACAACAATTCAAACATATAATAGTGTTAACCTTGGTTCATCCTTTTATCTATTTCTGTTAAAAATGTATCCTCACTCTTATCTGTCTATTGAAAATGTTGTTGATGTTATTTTCTCATATTCTTTTATTGCTAACTTAGTTATTTTTCACAACATCTATTCATATGAAAATTGCAGAATTATGTTGTTGCCATTGTTTGCACTATTACAGTAATAGCTATGCAATCTTGGTGGCATGTTCATGTGTGTAATGTAAATCTAACTTACAATGGTTCTTGGCATAAGTTTATTGATATTTTTAACACGCATTTATTAGCTTCACCTGTATGTTTGTTAGTTTGTTTGTAACCAACTCCTTTGGACTTGATTTTGACCCAGTTCAAACTGTCAGATTTCATTTAAACATTGTAGACTTTTCGAGGACGACAATAAAATTATTAAGAAAAATTTAAAATAAATAACAGTTCAAAAAAAAAAAACATGCTTTATTTAAAAAACCAAACTTAAATGTAGAAAATAACATTTTTAATAATTCAAGGATAGAGTGATTAATAAAAGAAATCATTTTAATGTAAAAAAGCGTGGGGTGGGGTCCATCAAAATATCTTAGAGAGCACCCCACACTTTAAGAAATACTTATTTCAATCATTTTGGAACATTAGTGTGTCCAATACAATTTTTTTTGGTTATTGTTAAACTTTGGCTATTTGTATATTTCTTGGAACTGACTATGAATGAATGCATATTAATGTGTGTATATAATAATATATCTTATCTTATCTTATCTTGTGTGGGGGCCAGTCAGTACAGACCGGCGACACTTCGACCCAGTGGGATATTTTGTGTCGACTTCCCCAATAACGACTGCCATAGATGTTCATGGCAGCCGGAACCGACGGCTAATAATATATACTAAACTTATTGTATGACAATAATGAATTTAGAATATTATGAATAGCAATTATCCTCCTTCCACATTAGAAATTTTCAAGTGCACCTAACATACATAACTACAGTCTACCTTGGCAAAGTAACCAGAAATGCTAAACAGTTTCTCCAATTACCATTCAATTAAGGACACATCTTTATTTATACACAACCAATAAGGAAACAAGTGTCATTATACTTTCAACTAGCATTGCACTAAAGCACTGCACGAACAGAGACACATTGATGTTTAAAGTTACGTATAAACACAGGCATGTGCACAATTTCATTTGTATGTGTTGACCAACATTAATTGTGCACATTTTTGTTGTTTGTTGGTATAGTGCTGTGCACAACTCCTAAGAATGCAGTTGAGTACATTAGGCTTTTACTAAAATACTAGATATTGCCCGCGGTTTCGCTCGTGTAAATGTACTTATGTTAGATTAGTAACAGTATTTTTTCTGGATGAAAGGTACCCTATGTCCTAATCTCTTCTCCTGTCAACGTGTATGCGCATTTTCATGGTGATCGGTCAAATAGTTATAATATTAGTTAGAAAGTTAGGATTACTTACTGCATATGATTCTATACATTATAAAATAATCTATTCATTGCTGCTTTGAAAGTCCATTTACGGGTTGAGTCTACTGTCATCTACTTGTCTGCTATTAACATTACTATCAACAAATTTTCTCAGCTAGGTCCTTAGGATCACGCGCAAACATAAGCCTAATCTTATGTGACGGATTTAGCAGCGCAATTCGTATTCATAGCATTAATATATATTATCATGTACCTATCGATCATAGCACATGTTGCCGCACCCACTGCGTATTCACTTATTTCCACTTGACACAACCCGATTGCTAGTAAAAGAGTGTTTCTGTATAAGCAACTACAAAGTTGAAGACCTTATTTATGATAAAACAATGCGATTCAAAGAATTTTCGTAACCAAATATTCGAACAACAGACAGTTATCGGTGTCCAGCACTACTAGTATCTGGTTGCCGCTACCGAACACTGTAACTACAGTCTGTCCACTGTGATGGTGTCCCATGTCCATAACAAAAAGTGTCCATGTTTGCACAGCACCTTATAAATCAGGTGAGTTGTAATGTTGAATGGTTTCTGTACTACTAATTCGTCGATGTGTATCTTCACAGTTGGGCTCACCTATGTAAGGGCACAAATTAG
Organism: Catocala nupta; assembly: GCA_963675205.1. NCBI lineage: Eukaryota > Metazoa > Arthropoda > Insecta > Lepidoptera > Erebidae > Catocala > Catocala nupta. The sequence continues at coordinate 24,939,818 of OY776087.1, forward strand.
ATAAATACAGATAGCCGTCTCAATACAACAGGATAATTGACGTGAACATTCTTCAAACGCATCAGAGACATTCTGGCGCCCAAAACTGATGAGAATACGATGAGAGTGAATAAAGCAAAAGATATAATTAAAGGATTTTAACAAAACGAAATATGTATCACTACAATAAAGCGTTAAACTATAGGTAATATAAATATAATCGTAAATTGATTCTGGAAAATTTCATTTACCTACTTGTCCGTCTCGCTTAAGCGTAACTGCAGGCTCACTTATACTTACGCTGAGATCTGACTCTTAATTTGATAGTCAACAAATGTTTCATTGATTTTATATTAGTCTTTAACATATAGACTGTAGTTTTGACTTTTGCTCGATAAGCAGTAATAAGCTCGTTGTTCTCTGTCCTCGTTCTAAAAGTGTTACCTATTTAAAACTACAGCTTTTTCACAACCTCATTCAGCAAATATCAGATAAACCTATGTGCGTAACAAAGTTCATAATTGACTCTGGGTTCGTAGTTCGTACCACCTTAAGTCTTTTAAATCATGATAGCGTGAACGAGAACAAGACAGCGCGTTAAAAGCGTGAATTATCAGTGACGCTACCGCAGGTCAGATATCACCTCCTCGCGGGCGCCCTACAAAACATGAATATAGGCATTCCCGTCACCTGTACAATGTTTTTGTACCAAGTAATTACCACAACTGTTACGCAAATATTTATTCAGACATAATGACAAACTACACACCGCTCAATCTTCGTCTTTGAAAATGTTTAGTAAAAGAAACAACATCGCAGTCTAAATCGGCTTCGCGCAAAAACTTAATGCTAAACCAACTTGAACCTTATTACAACGGAATAGTGCATTGAATGTTTATCAATGATATAAAGGAATAATGTAAACACGACTTGAGGATTTGGCATCTTATATGATTACGGACGCAGTGCGTGCGACGCTTCGGCAGGAATATACGCGTTCCCGTGTACTGTTACACGTATTTACTGCGGTAAAAAACCGTAAAACTAATTTTACTTTGAAGTTACACGGTTTTTCGTCGGTATTGGAATTCTCTCTCCTTGTGCTTGTGTTACCATGTTTACGTTGGCAGATCTGTGGAATTCCGTCGTATTTGTATGTATGTTTTCGTCGCTTTGATTGATGTAAAGCATATTTTGTTTTGTTTACTAATAATCTGTCTTGAAATATGTTTCTATTCATTTGTGATGTTCGCGCAATGTTTTGTAAATCGCGTCAACAATAAAGCAATTGCATATATATATTATGTTATACATCCGATTTCCATTTTAAATAAAAAACAGCGTAATTCTATATTAGCTATATCCCAGTATCCGTGAATGTTTGAAATACCTATATCTTGTAAGAGTGGATAGTTATTTTTCGTAAATGATGAATTAACTATTCAAGTTTTATTACGACTATAGAGTTTCTTTAATCTATAACTACAAACAATTGGCAAATAATTTTATCTGCAAGTCTCAGCTGAGAAGGCATATTTGTCGTCGTAGCCTAAAACAGCAGTGAGGGTAATGTTATCTCTAGAGTACTTCAGCGTCCACATATTTTGCCAAGAATCTTTGTTATGTTTAACTATACGGAAAAGAGATCGCTTCTTCAGATAAGAATAAATGGTGTGTAGCCGGTTCGATATCCGCACAAAAAACACACTGTCGTGCACATGTTACACCGCGTAGAAAATATAAAAAAATATGTTTTCTGAACAACCACTTTGACGCGCCTTCCAGAACACTTAAACGCTGAACGTATATACGTTCGCCGAAAATTCAAAACCTATTGAAAAATGTACAAACTCTAAAACATGATAACATCTGGATTACTTTATTTTCAGTATTAAAACAGACACGAAACTAATATTTCATCGTTAGGTATAATTGACGTGATATTGAATGCATCGGACTCGTTTGTTATATACAGCAAAAAAAGGTATTTTCACACATACACGTGAGCCTTACTCATAAATCATTGTATCACGTGAAAAATATAATAAATTGGCGCAGTTTTACGATATTCTGTCTAACTAAATCGGCGTTCTCTGTAAACATTTTGAACATCTATCGGTACAGAATCGTGTATATTACAAACTATGTATAATATAAACAGTTTGGTTGCTGAACATGTTGCATAACAGCCATTTTTCTCTTGATTCTTTATAAATTCTAGCTTGTTATCGAAATGTGTACGATAACATAGGTCCTAAAAAGAAAATAGTATATCAAAGACTTAATTTTTGCTTTTGGACTAAGATACACACACACACACACACACACAAATGCTAACCTTCTATGTGTGACTATCTATTTGTGTCTGCCATTTTATAAGCTTGAACATGCTATTCTTTCAAAGAATCCATTTTTTTTAAAAAGCCGGTTGTAGCTGCTACCTACATATTAACGCAAACTTAGTCAAAACATTACTGAAGATTAGCGAACTCTAAAGTTCAGGTGGTTGTCGGTTACCGGGACAAGATGTATAACAATTCCATTTTACGATGAAATATAATAACATAAGATATTAATGAATAATAAGAATAAAAAGTATACTTACCCAGGTCATAGTCCATCCACGTAACAAATTGCGTCAAATTTCGTTTAACGAGTCGTGCCTAATTGAATAATAAACATAGAAACTTTCTTAGTTATAATATTAGTAGGATTATAAGCAGTAAGATAAATTAACGTCGTGACAAGCTGTCCATTCTGAAGATGATGTTTAATTCAAATTAGCAACTATAAGTCGATATAATCAATTTAATTAATGGATTTTCTATTTTAAGTACGGATATGATTTGTAATTCTACTTTATGCGTGGAGTCTATTATAAAATTACAACATGTTCTATTACACACTAGTTTATTATTATTGCTGTGTGCAAATTACTTTTAGTCGTACTAATCACTGCAATCAATCTTAACCTTGCTAGGAAACGGTCTTTGCAGAAGGTTTATAGAACATCGTGATGGTTTGTCTCTATAAGAAAGAGAAATATTTCAATTTTTAATTCTAACACAAGCATTTAGTTTAGGCAATGGAATTAAAATGATGACGTCGTGACGTCATTTATTTCCAACAGCGGTTAGAAGGTCCTTACGATTAGGTCAACTTGGTGGCTGAGAAGTGTTATTGGATGTTGTTGATAGAACATTTAAAGGTAAACGACTGTAGACTCAACTCGTACATAGGCTTTTAAAGCAGCAACAGGTTGTTTGATTGATTGGTTGAACATCAGTACAATGAAGGAATCTGCTGTTGGTGCAGGTGATTAAAATCCAGTCAAAAGATCCAAATTATTCTACTATTTACTGGTGATCTTTGGCTAGGGGTTCATTAGGACGTCCTAACATTAAATAAGATTAAAGACGACAATTTTGTCACCGACGCTGGTTTTGAAATTGAACGTAAAATCTAACAATTGCCGATAAAAACGTCCTTTCAAATAAACCAACAAAAAGGTCGAATGTTATGTATCTATATTATAGCAATGCCTAACGTTCTCGTAAACATAAAAGAATACAAAGAAATGGCTAGTTTACCATAGATAATATATGTCACATTCTGTTCTATCCTTCGTGGATCCTAATCAATCTTACAAGACCCTTTGGCTGAATCTGTGTATCTATCGACCCTACTCTGATGGTCACTACATTTTCTGTCCTACTCATTGTCAACATTCATCTTTTTTTTCTTGTTCCACATACATGTCCTCGAATCGCATTGATGCGCTTGTTATGTTAATCTAATGGCATCGCTAATACATATTTTCTCTGTATAGAACGCGAGAGTATAGCTGTTATCTATTTCCACTGACGCAACTTTCACTATCGCGTGTATGTGCTGTGATTGGACGTAAATCTGTGTATTTAAATAAATAAGGATCGGTCCGACCTTCAGGGGATGCGTCAACTACCAGAATATACTAGAATGAAGACATGGTTTCTATCAAACGCAAGTAAGACCACAGATGTTGTGCATAACGCAAGTCGACTATGCGTGCCGAATTCGTGTCGTAAGTCAGCGCCAGACTCCCATCTGGGATTGTGAAATTGGGGTTACAGTGCACTTTTATGTTCAGATACTTCATCTTGAGGCGAGTTTCACTAAAATCATACGCGTGATGATAAGGTTCGAAAATTGATACCGTCATTTAAAAACGATAGGAAATGTAATTTCCTTTTGCTTATAGTTATGGCAATACTATTGGTATTGTCATAACCACAGATGGTAATTTTTTACCTTGAATTGGACTATAAGATTGCATGCTGTATAGTATAAAAATATGTAGGTGGATCTTTTTGAAGCATTACTCAAACATATCTTCATTTCATCCGCATGATTAAATGCTTAAAATATTTTCGGTGTCCCAAACGTTGTCGTAGGTATATAAAGTATTACGTATATCCGCGTACGATTGCGTCCGTCTAATTTTATTTCCTCGTTAAACTCACGTAACTGGCAATAATATAATTCGTGTACAGCATTAAAATATAATATTATTATAAATTGAAGTCATTGTTGTTTATGTAAAAATTGTGTCAAATGTCCAGAAGAAGATAGCATATAAGGGAAACATGGGGCGTTAGCGACTCTTCAGAAAGGAATAGTAGTAGAGAAACGAATGCGGTAAAGATTATGGGTCCATGCTGACATCACAGCGCATTCTAAACAAGCCTGGACATCCTACTCCTACATGAAAAGAGTACAAAGTTAGTTTAGCTACGGTCTTCTGCAGAATCGAGGTATTTCCTTAGCTGGGTTGCTCCAGTTTGAGCGAAGTCCCAGTAATGAATATGCTTATGCATATGAAAAATGACACGATTGAATATTTTGAGGACAATTCACAATTGCCACAGTGCGTCCGTCCGTTTGTAGTCATCTGTATTTTTACATTTAGCGATACAAAAACATATACAGGGAACTGTTAAAGCAAATAGCCACGTGCAGGCCTCTAGGGACAAACAAAACATTTACGAGGTTTTCCGCCACAATTACAATCGAGCTAATTAATTGTCCATTACATTTAATAGGGTGTCATACTGTGACTCAGCCTTCTCACGTCACTGACCCAATAAAACAGTGCCTATGCTTCTGAAAACACGAATACTGAACTGTTCTATTTTTGCACGTGTCAATCGATTAAAAGCTTTTTGCAAACAGTTATCATAGTAATATAAACATGGAGTTACGATTGTTTCTTTGACAGAGTAGGTAAAGATTATAACTACACCCTTGCCTTAATTTTGAGTCTAAATCAAGGTAAGTAGGAATTTGTAATGTCAATGTCAATATGCTTCCACCTCCGTTTTAGTAAATCTTTTGCTCTCATTACATTCTTTCTGCATGTTTTTCTTTCTTAAAACCTGTACTTTTGCTTAGCGTTTACTCATAGCGTTTATTTATAACACTGCCCTTTATTTTTGTGCTCAGTCTCTGTCTTATTCGGCCATTATTTATGTCATTCGCCCAAGACTAAATATCATTCTTAATTTTATGATATATTTATTTTATGAATCGGTTACAGCTCCAGAAGATAACTATCCTCTGGAGCTGTCATTGGTAACTATCAATGCTACTTATCCGGCTAGTCATTGGCGTCTGGTAATCTTCCCATTATTTCGGGTCTTTATCAAGTTTTTGACATTTGTATCGAATTAAATTCAGGCACATAAGCCACGAGTGTTTTAAAACTGGACTTCTGTCAATGCCTCTCATTAACTCGTACAAAAGCAACGCTAGCTATCGGCCGGTATGTATAGAACTGCCTCAATTAATGAAGTCGTTTTTGTTTCAACTACCTATCATATTACCTATCCACTGATATTACGGGAAAATACTCGTATGTCTACACATCCTGCATTTTACGTTGTTTTGTTCGCTTTATCAGGCATGTAAACAAACCACTACTACACGCTAACGACACACAATATGTGTTGATAGGAAAATGAGCAATTCTTATCTAGTAGAACTCATATATACGCTTGAATGGCAAGCCTATGTTCATGTGATATAGATTAGTTTTGCGCGGTCCTAATCAACTTTTGCTATCATGTTAAATCAAAACGTTATTATGCATCGTTACCTTGTAAACATTTTAAGGATCTCATTGTGCCTACTGTTAATATATATAGTAAATGTTATCAGTTATTGATCGGTAATATCTTCGGCGTTACATCTTGGGTGCCTCGGCATAATTTAAGTCTGTAAACTGTCTGTAAACGTACTGTATCGGTCTAATATAAAGTAAATGCACGTAATCTGTCAGTGTAGGTTGTCATATTTTCCAATATAACTTAAAGTGGCAGTGTGAACTGTATGTATAATATGGTATCTTATCTTATCTTGTGTGGGGGCCAGTCAGTGCAGACCGGCGACATTTCGACCCAGTAGGATCTTTTGTGTCGACTTCCCCAATACCGACTGCCATAGATGTTCATGGCAGCTGGGACCGACGGCTTAACGTGCTCTCCGAGGCACGGAGCAGGCGATAATTGGCAATCAATACGCACATAATTTCGAAAAGTCATATAACTTTCGAAAGTCAGAGGTGCGCGACGTGGGTTCGAACCCGAGACCCTCTGCATTGCAGTCTGTTGGTCTCCCCACTGAGCTATCGCTGCTCAAATCTATATCTAACTATAATATGGTAACTGGTATTAGTTATGTGCTAAGTATGCCATAACTTTTGTGTATACTGTTAACTGTCGATGTAACATTAGTAAGACCTTCAGACAGAATACCAATAGGCAACACTATACCGATCGATGACCACGTTAAAAATTCTTTAATGGGATTCATGTCAAGCATAAGGACGGTTGTGATACAATGGAGTGAACCCAAAACAATACATGGAGGCTTTCGCCGAAGCCGACGCGGTGGACGAAAATAGACGCAATCGTTAAAAGCTTTTCGTTTACTATAACTTGTCTTTGATAGGTACCATCGATTATTAATTTTACTCGACAACTTTGGTAAAATAGCTTCTGAACTTTCTGGTTATAAATTATTTAGCTTTCTATAGACTTTCGGCGACTTTTAGTATTAGGAATAGTTCCTGTTTCGCGAGGGAATTTACAAACATTCAAACAACAGACACAAAGAACATCAAGACTCGGAACATCCATTTGTGGATCACACAAATTTTTGTCTCGAGTCCCGTGGAGATCAAACCCACAACACTCAGCGCGGTGGCAGTGGCGAGGAGATCACTTTAACCACTTTGCGCACGGATGGCAAAGTCTAAGACATGTATTTAACCCGAATTTTGCTAGCTATGTAAAAGCATTTTATTGCCCCTGGTGGCAAAATAAGTCGGTGGTCTACAGCCTAGTAGCAAGCGGTCCTGTTCATTAACTTAAGAAATGCATAGTTAAATTGCAGTCTTCTGTGATAATAGTGTCGTTCATTAAAATACTATGTACGCCAAAATTACAAAGCAGAAGCTTTTGTTTCAAGCGTTTTATGGATATTTTGTTCACTTACACACATATCATTGAATTAATAGCTTCTTCTTTATTATCGGCAACATGACTTTATCCATTGGCGATGACAGGATTTCAAGGAACGTACCCAAGACATTAGTGTTTAAACTAAACTATGTGCATATTATAATATTGTCTTCTATTTACGCGAATGTTATTCATTGAAATTAAACTACTATGTACGGATTTTATCGCTATATATTAAATATATTATATTATATACTATATATTAAATAGAAACACCAATAATTAAATTATGTTCGGGTACTTTGAAATAACTACACTGGAACATTGAGACAACTACCATCTTAGTCTCCCCGTGACCATGGCTGCTGGAAAGCAACCGAAACGTCGGGGAAAGTGTAAACCAAAAATAAATAGATTTAATAGTTTAAATAATTTTATTAGCTTATAAATTAGTAAAATAAAATCAATAGTTGTAGTAGTGTAATATTTTCAATATTTTCAAAATTTTGTAATACAGTATATAGTAGTTTAATTTCTATGTGCATATTAGTTATTATCTTGCCGATTTATATCGGGCTCAACTAAAATAAACGTCTGCCATTAATGTTTCTCTTTTTAAAATAATCCGTTTAGGTACAGATTTATTTTGAGAACTACCGTATGATACTGCAGTAGAGCTCATCCATACCACCTGGAAACAACTTCGTCTAGCACGGTACACGATCATTACTCCCACGTACGTGCAGGCTCTGGAATATACGACTTACCGCAGTGTCGTTATGTCTCTTGATAACAATTATTGACCTAAATAATAACGTTAATACGTAAAGCTTTTGAGGGGTACACTAAGTCAATTAAAAAGGAAGTAATATTTTAATGAAACCTTATAAATAAAAATCATAAAATGAGGATTAAAATTTAAAAAAAAAATTCTCTAATAGTGACCTAATTTCTCTGGATAATTTTAGATGCTATCTACGCACAATGAGGTGATTAACTAATGATTTGCATTTTAAATATTGCCTCATTTGTTCAGTAGCGTTACCTACGTGTGTCACTGCATATTGTGTCAGGCAAATCATTTTCTTTTGTATAGGTACAAAAATGTCAGTAGTGATAACAAAAACAAGCAACGCGCAAATGGACGGACGGCCGGCAAACGTCAATAAGCTCGCCCCCTATTACGTGCGACCTAAATATGATGGCTAGTGAGATGTGGCTGAAATACGTCTTTTCATCCGTAGTGCTTTGGAAATATAGCCTTAATGATACGGTGCGTGTTTTTTTGTATGTTGCGTATATTATGTTATGTAAGTATAATAATATCAACTGTATTAATATTTCTTCCCACGCGTAGTTCCTTAATTTTAAGAACGTTTAAGCCACGGTCTAACTCGCTGTCGTATTGCAGGTTGACAGACTACCTTAATTGATAACATTATTTAGAACACGCAGACCTGAGGTCGTACTATCATCTGTTCTATGATGGCAATCCAATGGTCTGCTCCCTAGATGCCTGCCTATTATGCGTGTTGGATCTTACATATGCTCACACCTATATATCCCGGCAAGGTTACGTAGAGGTGTATAACATCGTAATTTTGCTAATTATGCTTATAATTCCTACATTAAAAAGGGCGAGTTGTCTACCGAGCACATTTGTAGTCTACCCTGGCTGGTACAGAGAATTCCCTAACAGAAAAAGGCAACAATATCTCTGCTTTATTATTTTCTTATTATTGGTTTGCAAAATTTTGGGAGCTCACTGTGGCACCTATGCTATCAACGATGCAAGCATTCAAATCAAGTTCATTTAACATTTCGTAAAGTTCGTTACAAGCGGTCAAGTAATTCGTCGAGTTGGAAAATATAGGTAGATATAATTAGCTCTAGCGCATCATTGTTTACTTTCTCTATTTCATGTGGGCGCGTCCGCTGACGTTTATTGCGGCTGCACACACCTCATCTGGTTTATTTAAAGGTTAAGGCCGGTAGCACATCGTCGTAGAAGCTGAACTATATCTCTACGTATGTACCGATAATATCGCTGCCAACTTTTTAACGGTCGCTCCTGCAGCGATAGTTGATGCGACTACTGTGCCTGAGATGTCTGGCTCGAGTCTTAGATTAGGCATACTGTTCTTGGATTTTCTGTTTAAGAAATTCTTAGAAGCAGCACGGAGTCTGGAATCGTGCTGGGTAGTATCTTAAATAGTGAAATGAGTATATAGTGCATCACTGCTTATTTCTTTGGGCGTATAGTTGTGAGACTATGGATCGAAATCTAAATACTTAGCTCGGCGTGGCGAGCGTCCAAAGGTATTTGCTTACAATCAAGCGGGCTGTTAGCTTGTTTACCACGTTAGTACCAAGAAATCTTTTTGTCTGTCTTTAGCATGTCAGCTGTCAATAAATCATTACCCGTCGTGCAGTTATGTGTGCTCGTAGCTTAACAATTTTTATTGGTTTTTATATTACTTGCGGACATTACTCATCATGCTCTAAAATACTAACATCAAATGTAAGTATTTTACGATTATTATGCGTTTAATAGTTATCCTGGGTTACTCAGCAATAGTGTAAATTCTAATGATAAAAGGATTTTACAATCGGATCAGAACATCAGACCTCATACATAGAAACAAACAAAATTTACCTGTTTGTTATATGAATATAGCTTTTTAAAGACAGAAAAATACATACAGCCTTGGCCAAAAGTATTGAGCACCCCATGTATTTTTCACGTGCGTAATATTTGGAGTAGGAAACAATACATTTTATTTAAATATAGATTAGGTGGCATCTAAAAAGATATTTTAAACAATAGTGGACCCAGTTAGGGCTAATAAAACATCCAATACAAAGCATCTTATCCGTTTAGTAATTTCCAATCTTTAATTCAGTTTACTATTTTGCGTCGTTGTGTACACATACCGTCATCTAGCGCACTTCTTGTATTATTTTGTGTTCAGTTATATTAATTTCGAAACACAATACCTAAAACATCCGAACTATCTCTTGAAATACGTGTGAAAATACACCCTTTTCATGAACAAGGGTAATCCCAAGTTGAGATATCCAGAACTATTAAGTGGTCGCGCCAAGCGGTGCAATTTACCATTAAGCGATTCGCCGCTACCGGTATCTACGCACAGCGATATGCCCAGAACTGGGCGTAAAGGTATTACCAGTGACCGTGAAGATCGAAAATTTGTGAGAGAGTCTTTGAAAAACAGGACAAAAATGTCTTCTGAGTTCGTTGCTGAGTTCTCAGTGGCGAGTAACAACACAATTTCTGCCAAAACGACTCGTCGAATAGTTTAGGAAGCTGGTCTCAAACGGTGTAAAACCAGGAAGAAGCCATTGGTCTCAGACAATAATAAAAAGGCTTGCTTGCTATGCATGGGCCTTAAAGTACCAACATTACACTAAAAAAGACTGGTCAAATATTGTGTGGTCAGACGAATCAAACTTTGAACTAAGTTAGATAATATGAATGTCCAAATGGATAAATAAGTATTGTTGAAATTTAAAAAGCTATACTGTTGTCTTTTCATGATTAGTTAATCTCTATTTATTTTGTTTTTGTTTGGTCTTTGGAACCCCTGGTGCTACCTTCGTGCGTCGCCGTGGGGGAGAAGAATTTATGCCAGAGTGTGTGGTCCCGACTGTAGAACACGGCGCAGGTACCGGGATGACCTGGGTCTGCATGTCTGATACAGGAGTAAGCGAAATGTTTGTGTATGAGGGCCGAAGGGACTCTACAAAATACATGAATGTGTTTGGAATCAGCTTTATTGCCTTCGTTTTTACACTTTTTGGTGACATTAATATGGAAGGAGTTCAATTCCAGAAGATAACGCACCATGCCATAAATCTGCCCGCACAATGTCATAGTTTCGTGAAAATTCCATTGAGCTCCTGAAATGGCCTGCACATTCGCCGGACCTTAATACTATAGAACATTTATGGGGAATCCTAAAGCGTAAGGTCCGGCGCCACACAAGAACAACAAAAGAAGAGCTAAAAATACGCCTCCGCCAATAATGGAATACCATAATTGAACAACAGTGTAAAAATCTTGTAGGCTCTATGCCAAGATGAATAGCTACTGTGTTAGCGGCTAAGGGTGGCCGACGAAATATTGATTTTATATCAAAGTAAAGATCATTTAAAATGTATACAAGTTGTTTTATTTCATTCTATACAAAACTTTTTACAAAATGCAGTTTTTATAGGGGTGCTCCATACTTTTGGCCAAGGCTGTACATAAACATATGGATTTATTCCCAGAGAGGTAAGCAGAAATGCATCTACTTTTCGCCAACTGAAGGTTTAATATCCGACGTAAATATGCAGTGAGCCTATTGAATACTAGGTACATTTCAAGACTCCGAGCTGCTTGAATTTCGTTTCATAAAAACTCAATATCACAACCTATCTCTATATAAACTCGCCTAGCCTAGCTTTTCGCCAAAATGCCTTCGATCCGGTCAGATAACGTTCGCCTACATTTTTCATTTCAGACTTGCTTACTTTTAATAAATCGACTCTTCGAAGATGAAATGTAATAAAAACCAAAATACTACTTTTCAGGAGGCCCAAAAAACTAAAACTTGTTATTACTTTTTTGTTTTGAGTTGTATAATAAAACAAAAAAATAGGTGAACGTCGTTATATTTAGCTTTTTACATACATAGATTTATGCCTGTTTCCCAATGGGGTAGGCATTTGGTCTACGGATTTCCATTTCTTACGATCCTGACACACTTCTCTGGCTTGATTCACTAGCTCTTTATGTTCTATAATTATGGAATTATATCTTTTACAGCATTTGTGGCGAGTTGAAGAATTATTTACGAAATATTTTTTCCTAAATAAACGTGTTTATGCTCCGGTATTTTCTAGGTAGTAGTATATTTTAACTACGCAGGTCGATGCAGCTCGAAATACTGAATTAGTTTACATTAATAATCAATTTTCACCGAAATGGCTTTAACTTGTAAATTTTTGCATAGAAAACATACCTAATGCATAGAAAACTTCATAGCTTCATAGTAAATTTATTTTAAAGCACATAAGTGTTTTTAATGATGTTAGCATAGACTTGCAGTGTTTAGATTTTGCGTAATGCGCTTCAAAGTCTAAAAATAAACAGTAAACAGATTCAAAGTTTTTGCGTCTTTATGTAAATACAGTATCGATGTTGTTACGACATGCCATGTTTTAGAAACATGAATAATGTGCACTGTGGACAATGGCGGCCGTATAGCGAGTCGTATAATTAACTAACATACCTATATAGGTAAGAAAGGGTAAGCAGAGGTGACTTCTGCAGGATGAAAGCGTGAGTGATCCCTGTGCCCCAGCCGGCGTTGTGAGAAGGAACACGGTGGTAGGTTTAGTTGGTATGACCGGAATGTCGTCTGACATAACCCCTCTGTCTGCCCTGGCGGAGGGGTATGCGTCAACGCATTCTTGAACGTTAAAAAAACCCGATGTGACTTACACGCTCATTCTGCAGCTATGGTTTTAGAACCCACGTAATAGGGAACGAGGATTTCGCCATTTACCGGACAAGTTCCAGACGCTGTGCCAATCTATAACCTAACACAATGACATTTTGGTCGAACCGGGAATCCAACCTCATTGTACAGCTGTGTGATACAGCTGTGAGCAGTGTCGCATTCACTGTATGTGGAATCGTAATCGAAGTACATACGTGCGTGCCTATGTATAGGTATGTGTTGTGTGTGCGCGTCAGGTTTTGCACGGCAGTCACATAAACTACCGCTGCTCCACCGACGCAGTCTTAATTGAGTAGGTACCGCTTACAATGATGATCATGATTGTAATAATTGCTATATAATATGACACCAACAACATATAACAAACAACCTACTAAACCCAATAACGTACTCTCTTTAAAAAACATTTTTCTGCAAGCACTGATAATACTTACTATTCGATCCTAGATATATTTTTTTATTTTTGCTTAATGGCTATTCATTATTCTTTAAACTACATTTCATATAGATACATCATATTCTTAGTTACAAATAAAACTATTTATGCAGTGTAATTCATGTAAAATATTACCAAAATAGACATAAAATTTAAGACATATAGAGAGACCTGTAGAAAAGAATGTCTGGCAATATTTTATTACGTACATATGTATACGCTATGTATATAACATATTTTACACGTGTGAAGCGTTGTTTACGTCTCAGCTATCTTAGATTTGCACAAAACGCAATGCCACTATGCGCTATTATAAACAAGATATAAATACTCGCACATTCGCCTCAAAATGAAAAAGAAGATAAGATATTATTTCTACATCTATCTTCATCATCCACCGTTAAGAAAAGTCACTGCCACTTACAACGATGCAATTTAATTCGCATTTTAAATGCAATTTATGTGTTTAGGCCTACTGATGCCAAGGCCCGTACCGCATTATTATTTGGTACGTGAGAACAGCCCCAAGCTATACACTCTGTATTGCGCTGACTCGTTCTCGCGTAGGTATGCCATAATAATGCAAAAACGTTGATAATACAGCTCAATAAGGAACTAGTCATGTCGTTTGAAAACTATAGGGAAAAGAAGAAAATTTGTTCTGTAAAACAATACCGAATTTCATAAAAATTGCGCAGTGCAGCGCAGTTTAGTCGTGAAATTTAAGTCACACGATACTTGCATCTTATAATATCAGTTTGGTTGTAGATTTTGGACTTCCAACTTCATTAATTTAGGAATCAAATGCTGACATCCACCCTATTTGTTTCAAAAGCTTCGATGAGTTCGCTTCTCGTCAATATCTTAGCGCCTAATGCATTAGATAAACGTTTGCTAAATCTAATTACGTTAGGTAATTAAATAGATTGGCTCGGAGAAACGCCAACTGTAGGGACGGTTCTATATTTTCTTGGTGATGGAAAATAGATAATAGAATAATGATAGCGATGACATAGAAATGCAGACTGAGATATAGATTACTCTTTAATGAATATCAACAAACCATAACCAATATATCATACACAGGTAGTTTGTAGTGAGTGAGATCCTTTTATTTAGGTAGCAAAAATATTTTTGTGGCGTAACATTAATATATTCATTATATAGATACCTACATGACCAAAAGATTTGAAAACGTTTTAATTATCACAAAGTATAAAGCTTGCTTTTTATAAAATTTTATCTTTTTGAGTGTGTGTGTATTATAAAGCACTGAAATTATGCAATATCTTGAGTCTGTCAGTGGTGTTAAGGTTGACAGACTAGTCTGACTAGGTGACTCACCCGAGTTCCTTAACCATAAGCATAGATTTTAGCGCTTTGTTTTACGGAATCAGGAGCCTAACCATACTAATACATTAGTCTAATCATCTTTTTCATTACCGCTGTTTTGTTCATATACATTAAACGTAGGCGTAAATCGCCTACATGTGCTCACATAACTGTATACCCTTTCTTCTCTAAATATTTCTTGGCCTTTTGTTCACATTTCCACAACAAACAAGCCTGTCGCTGACAACCTCTAAGAACAAACTCAACAAACTGATAATAATGAGAATTAACGCACGTTCTTGCTTTGCAAACAATTTGTTACTAACAATACGCTGTTTTAATGTCACTGTGTATACATTAGCTACCGAATGGTCTAGCTGTTGGATATTGGCCCAGGTAGTTTTTGACAGTACAAATCATATAGTTCATCGATTTATGTACCCACTAAAAGTATTATACCTTATATTATGGACTAGATTAACATGACGGAATACAATTTTAACTTTATTGGACACAATAACGAATGTGTACGATTTTGAAGACTGAAAGGTCTGTTCAGCCCTCTTCACTGCTGAATAGCACATTTTATTTGTTAAATTAGTTTGATTAGTTTTTAATCAACTTTACATTCGCTTTTTGAGAGAATAATACGATTTAGCATGCTAAGCAAAACAATTTACTTGTCATGCGACATCGTGGTTATGACTTATCAATATAATGTGTTAAGGACGAAAAAGCAAAATGGTAAAGCATTCTAAAATTGTAGAATGGGTGCGAAGGTAAACATTCCAAATTTGTTAGATCAATGGGATGCAAACGTAGCTCCAACAATTTACGATAATTCACTTCTGTTAGTCCAGAATAAACTTGGAGTGCAAACTCTCCTCTACGTTGTATTTGCTAAGTGCAAATGTACTTACTCTTCACACGTCAATTACGTATAAAAAGCAGCAAGTAAACAGTGGTTTTTGTTAATAATTACTAAGCAACTGGTTCGAATAAATGAAACAATCGGGGTTTGTTTGTTAACAATAACGTAATCTTTGTTGCGCCAATTTTAAGTTAATTGTAGGATATCGACAATACCATTTAGAAATCCGATTCCCCTTTAGTCGAATATCGCGATCGCTTCAATACGCACGTGTTTAAACATCTTTAGCATTAATTTGTTTAAAAAGTGCTGCCTAATTTACTACCGTACTGCGATAAAACGCGGTCATATCTTGTGCAAACTAAATGTACCAGTAACGTCCGAATTTACAACTACCGTCACTGAGATTTAGCACACGAGATAAAAGCAATAAAATGTCTTTAAAAAAAGTTTAAGCGACCGAGGAGGTTACCGAGTTAATTTATGCAGTAGATTGCGCGCCCGGGATCGAGTTACTCACGCCAGATCGTCTAACTAATAATATTTGAAGCCGTAACACTTTTAAGGAATACTGTGTAAAACGTTTCCAATCTTGGTGCTGTTACGTATTGATTTAAGGCTAATATTAATATTCATTCTAGTACCATTTCTGGTGATTTCTAGAAATGTTTAACGGCAGAATATTTAAATAGAAACGACACGCATTTGCAATGTAGGCGCAGTAGATTGTCGCTGCCACTGCTGGGCTCAATATTTGTGTTATCATCATTAATTCGAATTAGGCTGCTATTGGTCAATAGTTATTAACCTATTATTGATTTTTGATCAATAAAATGCCAAGTAGAAAACTTTGTAAACAACAAAAAAAAATTTATTGCGACAGTTCAGAAGATTCAATGTCTCATAAATATTTAGGTTTGTTTTTATATTGACGCTCCTTACCATTTTCGGCTGAAGCTTTCGAATCCTTAATAATATTATACTTTGTTGTTTTTCCTCGTGTGTTGACATTTCAATGCAACGTTATGACTCACATATGGCAAATTTGCAGAGAAAGTTTGTGTTTTGACCAAACGTCGAAAAGTGATAGGTTCTGTCTGTTCTCGCAAAATACGCGCTGCCGACCGGCAACCGCACTCGGCACTGTAGTGAAACTTTTTATGTGGCATAATAGTAAAAGTTTATTGTTCTTTAAATCGCGAGCGTCTTCAGTGTGCTTTTAGTTCGTCCGTGTGCATGTTTTGTCGAGCTTCGTACGTCTCTGCCAAACTCTTACACAAAAATATTATTAGTTCAGTGCATCGTTGAAAGTGAAAAGGAATGTACCGGTTTTAGTGTGTGTGGTAGTGTTGAGTGAATAATGTTGGTGTCTGCCGCGGCGACGGGCAATCTGACGAACCATACTCTGTCATCTATGTTTCGGAGACGCCGAAATCGATCTCCCGTTACGGTAAGAATTATATCCAGGTCATAAATACACTGTCTTATTACCCTTACATCGAAACTTGTATGAAATGAAGGGCATCTCCAGCACCCTTTCTACTCATCCCAGTCATGCTAATTTAGAAATTTACTGCAACAGTCTCGGTCGTTTTGCAATTTATGCCCTGCACTCAAACAATAGAGTCCAAAATTAAACATAAAATAAATTAACTCATTTCATCGCCAGTCAGAATTAATACAGTTCTATGACCAAAAGATCGTTCGAGAGTAGGTCAATAACAATGAATAGTAAGTTTATACTTTTAAATTAATCACCTAAACGTTGAACAGATGCGAAAACGTGTTGGCGTTAGCTTTTGGTCATAAAGTGAACTGCGTCTGGAATGCCTAATATTATATTTTATATCGCTACTATGAGACTGTCTAACGGTGATGCCTCTACGTCACCCGTTCGTGTTACCATTTTGCTTTATATGCAACGGCACATTCCGTTCTATCACTTCTTTTCAAAGATCAATCGGACGTTTGTAATATCTTAGTTGATTTTTTCGTTTAAAAGAGAAATTTATATAAAATATTTGATTAATACCGTTCCTAATTATCAGATGTTATTTAATTAACTTGTTTACTTTCTCGACGAATTATCCGAAAATTATGCAAAAACGAGTTTTTGGATCGTTTCCAACAGTTTCGCGCAACATCCGGTTTGTTTCGTTTCCTAGTGGGAAAACATTTTCCAGGATATTAATGTCTGTGTATAGGCTACAAGGGCACATTGGCATCGCCGAGCGTTATATTCTTTAGAACATAATGTTACCTTTAAATATAAATATACTTAAAGGTAATTCTGTCTTAACATTCTGTGGCGTATTATTTGAAAATGTTTAACTTTAACTCACTTTATTTAAGACGTGTTCTATGAATTTGTAGTTCATAGAATATGAATCTATCGACATCACGTGACTCTATATTTATTTGAGGTAAACAGTAAGCCAAATAACTTGACGATTTGAATGAACTTTTAGATGTTATCATAATTATTGCTAAATAAAAAAATCACTAAAATTCCTTAAATGGTATGCGAATTAATTGAATAATACATTATTCAATATAATTAGACAGTATAAAATGATTTACATCTCTTTACAGTTTTACTGCACTGATGACGCTGGGATTTAAATGGCTGCTTTACTATGAACAATGCGCCGTATGTAAATATTTGTGTAATCCATAGATAGTTATTTCGGATCTGGGTGTTCGCGTCTGTGATTTATATATCTGTAAATCCTCTATCATTGATAATGCCTATAGCAGTATTAAAAATGTTCTTTTATCGAATATTTCTGGGTAATTGAAATACATATAGATACATACTTGCTCTAAATAAATTTAATCGGATTGTAATGGATGGCTGCTGGCGGCGGTATTGTTCCGTTCCAAGGGCACGTCAATACGGAATCCGATGGCCAACTGTACAAACACAATTTATCTTAGTGTCCTTTATCCGTTAGGATTTGCTTGTTTATATAGGTTTCTTTACTGTCCCATTAGGTGTAGGTATCTCATAAAAGTGTTGTTTTTGATGTCATATAAACTTTTAAAATATATTTTGTTGTCTATTAATGTTAGTGTAATTAATATTAAGTAGTGGTTGCTCAATTAGACCGTAATTCATTCAATTCACTATTCATTTAATTCACTGCTGAAAATAGGTTTATAGCGTGGTTACGGTTATTCATACAAATCCAATTAAACCACAACCATTACTTAGACTTACCTACGACTAACTTGTCTTTGTTTTAGGCTAATCTTTGCCCTTGCTCAGAGTTCCAGCTACCTAAATACCAAAAATCGCCACCTCCTTAATAATAAAATTGGTATAGCATGCTTGAGGACGAAATAAAGATGTAGGTACTATGTACAGCGCTGTTTCGTTTTTACGCATGCTAAGACATGGTAATACGGCCTTTCTGTAAATTCGGATTACCGGTTAAGCCGTGAAACATAACGGCCCAACTTTCGCATTTATAATGTTAGTATGGATTATCCCAATTTGCCAAAAGTCTTCTGGAGTTCTTGTTTAAGTAGGTCTTCTGAGAGATTTTTATATAAATGACACTTTAAGAATAAATGTTGATGTCCATACGCTAAGGTCTATAAAAAGATTGGCAAGTGCGCAGTTGGAGTCGCCTCGTATTGATATGCATCGGAATTTTAAAGGTCAAGTTTCTTTTACACGATCGCATTTCGTTTTAATGAAAGTGACAGTAATGTGTAAATATTTACTACGTACCTACTTTATTTTATACACTTGACACCGTGTTGTAATAAAACGTTTACTTAGTATGATTGTAGTCATGTTTGTGTTTGAATATTGGAATGACTTTTCTAGTGTATTGACACTAGAAATATTATATCATATAATATTAAGTATGTTGTTTGCGTTGTCGGGCTTTGTAGTCGATTGAGGCATATTGGTATTTAGTTTTCCTGTTAGAGTTTTTTTTGTAATAGTACGGTGTCTGGTAATTTGCTTGATAGGCGGTAATAAACTCGTATTTATATTAAAAAGCAGGACGCTTATATTAGTATAATATCTTATATACACATTTACAATACATATTAAATATTTAGTATAAAATGAAACTTCTTTTCTTTTCTTTTTAACTACCACTCCCGAATTAGAACTGAGTCTCGTGTCAAGGCGGACTTAACAAATTTGTAAGCAACGGTCACACGGGCACCCAGACTGAGAACAACTAATTATGTAACTTTCATACAAAGTTTTATCCCGTGTGGATTGAACCCAACACACCTGTCGAGTTCGTGGTTAAACCACTGCGCTTTCAATATCTGCCATCCATTTAGTATTTGTTGTATAAATTGATTTTCACAACAAAGATGTGCTATAGTAGCTGTGTTGAGATGGCGCAGATAAGAAACGGCTGCCGAATCAGCGAGTCACCGTTTAAAACAGCGGGGTATCGTAGTTACCAAGCGCAGATATTTCTTTGTCCTAAACAATCAGAAGTCAGATCTTATCAGCCTGCGAGTTTTGCGTACCGTTAAACAATTATAACTTTGGCTACTGAGAAGAAGAAAATAAAAGTCGAAACGATATATTTGTGAGATTTATTTGTATACCTATAAAATAAAATGGCGGTGGTTTTTTAACTGGGTCAGTGCAGGAGATAAAACCACAGAGGATGGCACAAATTTTACTCATGAATAATTTGTTAATCTTTTAATAAAAAGTAGGTATCATCACCGCATAGTTGGTGTGAATAGTAGTGCAAAACTTATAAATTTCATCTTCATTTCTCTATGCAAAATTTCGTTATTCATTAAACTTTGCCCATCGGTTTAACAGTCGGACAAAGTTACTTGCGCTTTTATGATTCTAAGTATACTATATTCTTCGTTCGCGGTGATATGATATTACGTACATTCTACATTCCTTCCCTAGGGTTACTTAGTATCACCACAATTGGTGTAGCGGTTTTTGTATGAAAAAGTTACAACCAGACAATTACTTTTAGGAGTATAATACCTATGAATAAGCTATATGACTGCACAGCAGTGCTGCTGATCTGCGGCGAAATGGTGGTCTCACCGCTGCTTTCGCGCTGAAGCACGCTGTTGTAGGTTCGAATCCCACATGAGATAATTATACACAAATAAATTAATAGACCCGCGTATGAATGGGTGTACTTTGTGTCTGTTAAATGTGTGTTCGAAATAAGTTCCCTGCTACGGACGGCTTCATAACCAAAACGTGTTCGAACGTTTTTAAATAAGTTACTAATATGTATTAGATAGGACGGACGCACAAAGGCAGGCTTAACTAAATTTTAATTACTTGCGTCATTGCTAGCCAGAAGTTGCCCCCAAATCCAATTAGCCAGTTTTATTTATAGAATACGGTTGTGTGTTATAAGTACATGTGTGATACTGGCATGTGTCGAAGTATCACGCAACCAATATTGAGCTCGCTTCTAATAAGTGCCAATGACATACACTAATACAAACAATTTGCATTGATTGTTCATTGATAAGCAATATAACATTGAGCTGGGTGAGTTCTTGGACTTCAAAACTTATAGTTCTTGCAGTTTTGGACACTCGTGAACTTAGTTATATGTATGTTAAATGTAGTAGTATGGCAGCAATTTGAGAGATATCTAAATACATACATTAATAAAACGTGTGGCTCGATAAGAAACGCATATAAAAAGGCTGACGGCATAAATAATATTGGAAGATAAAACATAATTAATGACATTACTAATTTCATCATTTTTATTATCTTAGAATCTTATTAATTCGAAAGATTGTGAGAACGTTTGAATGTTTGTCACTCCATCATGTGTAAACCCTTACAAAGTCATGGGCATTAACTAGGTATAAATAATTGTATGAGGTGGCTACTGATTACATACAAATTAATACAAGAACAGGATCACAATAAAGTAGCGATATGGTTTATTATATATTACATACATTGAATATAATAATAACAAATATATAGTAGGTTTTCTCTCTATTACGCCCCTTGTATCAGTCAAGTGTCAGTCTCATCCAGATATAAAGGCAACCGAATGCCTAATAGGCTTGAATATGACGAAACGTGAAACTATACGCGTATTCTTGTGTAATGTGTCGTAAAGTAAACACCTAGTATAAAATGAATTCCATAATTATTAGGAATAGCAATACAATTTGCTAATTGATAAAATATATATTGCAAAATAACTTCTTAGAAAATAGCTTTGTCGTCAACCAATTATATTTAATTAATTAAACAAAATAATTAATGCTGCCTAAAGATTAATGTTTTCTCCAGAAATGCCCTTGGCCAATGCTCATTAACGGGAATAAGCGGATTGCGAAAATGATTTTAATATATTTAAGGACTTGTATATAATATCTTCAATGATATGTTTTTAACCTAGTCATACTGAAAATATACTCTTCTTAGTTGTTTGGACAGTTTTTACAAGGCTATTACCTATATATATATATTTTTTTTTTATATAACCTTGGTGGCAAACAACCATATGGTCCACCTGATGGTAAGTGGTCACACAACAAAAGTGTGGGCAACACCAGAGGCATCACTTGCGCGTTGCCAACCCTTTAGGAAAGGAAGTAGGAAAGAGAAGCAGCGGGAAGGAAGAAAGGAACTGATTGGGCCCTCGGCACTCTTACTCACCGAACGAAACATCCTTCTTCGGTCGAGCCGGCCCCATTCGTGCTGATATCAGCGAGGCTCTACTACTCTAAAATGTAAAAATAATTACCAAATATGGAAAAATAAACTGAACATGAACATAATATATAGGTACAAAAGGCATTTTGAAGGTTTTTTTATTAATAATTTTTTTAATATAGGTACTTTATATAACATATATAACAGGAGACTGTTTTGTAATTTCAGGTTTGCTCCTATGGTAAAAGTTGTTCAAGATTGTTGTAATCTGTGCACCGAACCGAACAACTTTTACTTTTTTGCTACTGTCACTTTCTTAATTTAAAGGATGATTTTTTATATTGCTAGTGTGGTCTTTGCCGCACTTTGCGAGCCGTACACTTCTTTAAACGTATGATGGCAAAGAGTTACCGTACCACGTGGTGGTGGCTCTACAAAAAGGAGTAACTAGCGTTCTGCAAGTGCAAAAGACTAAGATGACTGGCAACACAGCGATGCCTTAAGGGAAGAGATCTTTCATAATTGTCAATCTTTAAAGATTATCAGGCTTATACGTTTGCTTGCTTGTCTGGACACTGAACTGATAAATAGAAAGAAATAAACTTTGCCTTAGTTTTTACCGATACCACTCAAAAACAAAATCCGCAAATACATACGTGTATATTCGCTAAATCTGTTCGAGATGCAACATGATACACATTACGCGAACATTTTATGATCGCACGTGTTCGAACGCCATAAATAAATCTCCGCGTTTACTCAGCACCACGGGAGAAATGTACCGATACAGACTATCGTCATAAAGTTATCGAACTAGACTAGTATTGATTGCGCACTTATACCTCGGCCTTGGCATTGAGTCTGATTGGACTATAGATTGTTTCAGCCAGTACCTCCCACGTTACTATAAATTATTTCTGACGAATCGATTTCGGTAACTAAAACGATTGTGTTAAGGGTTTTATTTACTCCGCTTTTTAACAGCAAGGATTATATAATAGACCAAGGTAGTGCACGCTACATTTCTGCTAGAGACGAAAGTAAATTTTGTGCTAAGTGACGGATGGCGCTAAGCGCAGACAGAACTATCAGTTGGACGATGTAATTCTCATATGTGTAGTTGTCAATGACTCGCTTGGATTGTATAGAACATATGCGGGATCTTAAAGTCACGTGCCCTGTGAATGTATAAAACAAACATTATATTTCGCCTAATGCTCTACGATGTAGTACTACTGACTACGGAAGATTAAATACGCATTGCTTTCAAACATGGATGAATAGTGCAAACTTATTAAACAGGCTACTAAAAGCATAGCGCCTCTTCTGCAAAGCTTATTCGCTGCTAGAATTACTTTAAGTACAGCTAATTAGTATTTCTGTAACGAAGACTTGCTTCTCGTGTCAGATTTAGTACCTATTCGAAAGAAGATTCCTATTAAATTATTTATTACGCGTCTTATCTATTTGCCAAAATGCCTTCGGCTTGTCTCTTACGGTTTATTCTACGAAACACGTTTTAAAATACAGCGGATAATATAATATCCACGTAATTGGCTGCACGGATGGTTTACATGACGACTCCATCATGATATTGCCAACATACCATTGCATGAATACGATACTCAAAACGGTTCAAAGATGTGGCGCGGGTGCATACGAACTTTATGTTATAGCGTGTCGATGGGATATGGAACTAGAATATTTGAATCGAACTCGACTATAGACAGTACTATAGGCGCGGTGCATTAAGTGCTTCCTTTCAAATATTACATCAATTACTTCCTTCTATGTGACGTAAATATTAGTTATAGATAATTGCATTTTAATTAATGATTGCTACCATGCATGTAGCTACATTGACATTATGATTATTATTATCTTATGACGCTCATTACGTCATGAGCGTCGTTTTATTTTTGTTACACAATCACATACATATTCATAACTAATATTTATTTACTTCATACTTACCTATTACTTTTTCAATGTATTCTTTTAATATAATTGTATTTATTATGCCACATTTTCTTTCATGGCTAATATATTTATTTAATGCTTAACTATGTATTATTTATTTCTTTATTTTGAGTGCACTATTGGCGGACCAAACGTCAATAATTGTGCTTGTGGTGTTCGCTGAAAATCAGCGCGTTGTAGTGCTTGCAGCGATGCAAGTGCCACAGCATTATGCTGAGCGCATCACCGTTGTTTTTGTGACGTCGGGTGGTCATTTTAATTGTTTTTAAAGTTTCTTTATACTTATTTTTATTTACTTTTTGTTGTACCCACATTTTAATCATAATTGATGATGCATGTCATGATGGTGCATAAATAAAAATCTTTTCATTTCATTTACCAAGACAATCTTCGCTACGATCCTCAACAGTTAATAATATAATCAGTCTGATATAATATAAAGATAATATTATCCAACTTCTATGAATATTGCACGTAATTAAATTATCAGGCAAACATGAGAAGCAAACATTATATCGTCGATCTAGAGGATGTGGTTGACATTGAGAAATGATTGAACCTGTAAATTAAATTATTTTGACGTCAAATCCAATAAAATGCTCACTTACATATATGTATGTTGGTACCTTCTCAAAGATGGCACGTGCGTATGTATGCCTAAAATACCGGCTATAACGTAAAAGTATTTTCAAATTCTTAAATTATCGAACATTTTAACAAAATACTTATTATGAAAATGGCATATCGTAAATATAATATTAATTTTGAATCGCATTTGTAGCAATTATTAACATAAAAACTATAAAATAAAATGTTCGTGATGTCCTACAGTCGCCCTAAGTCACGCAAGAGCAATATTTTGAGACCACCACATATCAAATAGTGTATCCATCATCAAAATGATCGCTTGAAAATAATTGCCTCATAATAATACCTAAACAAAAAGAATAAAACCGGTAATATTTACGGATGTTTACCTAGAGCAACAAAATAAAAAGAACATACACACGCTCCTAGCAACCAACCGCTAGTCATTACCTGACCGATGACATGTCGCTGTAGAATACAGATTAGCCAGTTTGCATCGATCATTGTCAACAAACCTTGGCGTAATATGTCCTGTAAATAATAATCTATAAATAAACGTTAGTACCGGTGTTTTCCAGTACCGAGTGTTGTATTTACGTTATCGATTCTCGATTTTATACGGTCGTTCGTCGACACGCGCTCGCTGCACTGCGTCTAAAAGTTGCATTTTTTTTGTTGTATTAAGTACATCGGTGCAGATTTTATAATCACTGAAATTGTATGACTTCAGTCTTGCATATCCTAGAGGGTTAGGTGCTTAGGTTGTATGACGTAAATATTAATAATCTCTTTAATTTAAGAGCGACATGTCGATGGAGCATTCACATTTTACCTCTTGATGCGAATCGACTTCCTCTTTTCCCTCAACTTGATGAATGGAGCGATGTTGTCTTCTGAAATTATGTATTATAATAACATACCACAATAATTTCTAATGTTATTTTTAACAGGCTTTAACATTTATTTCTTGACAATGCCTGATGATAATGATTATGATTTCTGCTGTAAAACTGCAATCGTTGCATATTCGAATGTATAGCATAGTGTTGTCAGCTCTATACTCTACCTTGACCATGCAAAGTAGATATTGGTTTATATAACTGTATTCGTCGATCAAATATACCATATCGATCAAATATATATATAATATGGTATATTTGATCAATGACTGTATTCGAATGCGAATGTAATTATTCGCATCACTTATTCAGATATTTCACCGACAAAATCGAAATTTATTATTTACGAATAATTTGTATCAGTTGTTCTATTAAAAATTATATTCCGAATATCGGTAAAATGTACATACCTACATACATTTTACGCCTATAGTTCCGAATATGTTTGCGGATGTGTAACTGTATTGCAGCCACATTTACATCGAAACCAGCTTTGGCTATTCTTTTTATTTTTTAAATTGCTTGGGCTCTTCTTTTTTTTTAAACACTGCCCCGTCACGACCTGATAGAGTTATACACAGCAATCGTATTCACTGCCGCTGCGCTATCGAGGCTATATATATATATTATATTTACGCGAACAGATTGTATTAGCGCTTTGATTATATTTATAATGTTTAATCGGCTATGATTTATGTATGTACAGTTCTTTAGTTACTGTAAACATGTATTATTCTCTGACCTTTAATTTAATATTATGGCTTGGCAATTAAATTGAATAGTAAGAACTTTGACATTAACGATGTAAACTAATAGGAATTGCTAAGTTATTCACATTGACTACGTATTATTTATAGCGTATGCTTGCTCTTATTCCTGGTCGCCAAAGACCCATGTTTGATTCTCGATTCGGAAAAACGAATTGTCTATTAACAATTTCTTAGTAACCTGTTCGTATTCTCATGATGGATGGAATTTTCAAACCTGAAATGACGTGGCAATTGACACAACCTGGGAACGACCAATTTCTTGAATTTTTAACAAAATGAAATATTGAATGTCACTTATGTTTCGTGGGACAAGGTTACGCGCTTACGCGTGCATTTTAAGTCGTGAGTTAGTAAAAGCAAACACTGAAAGAGTAGACTTTTTAATGAGTCGATAAAATCATACCTAGGCACTATAAAAAAATAATAGTGTCTGAATTATGGTATTTGACACCGATATAGCAGGTTAGTATCCTATATTTTCCAGGAGTTTTCTATCTATTACTGTAAATTTTTATTACTATCTGCTTGGCGGATGTCTAGTGAAACTTTAAAAAACAAACAGATTTACTCGCGCATTTATATTATTAGTATAGATAATAAACAGGCCTTAGACATGTGTTGTGAGTCTAAGCATTCATCTGGCACGGACTGGGCGATATTTCCAAACGCATCATGCGCTCGGCATGTCCCGAATTACTCGGGATTTGGCCGACTGGAACTGGCAGCCAAAGCATTAAGAACGGCTCTGCAGTATGTTTTAAATAGTTTTTAATGCTTCAAGCAATGAACAAACAAGTTTCAGCCGGACTTATATTATGGTAAGAAATTATAGGACCGCTTTTTGTAAAGGTTACCAGCAATTTGTGTTGCAAATGACTTGTAGTCTTAACTCCTCCAGCTAAGCTTAATGCTTGCAAATGGGTTCGCATTAATATTGCAATGGGTTGATCGAACCTACACGACCACTCAGCCGTAAATCCAAGTGCCTGAATTTTCCGTTGGGCTAAGGCCACATTATCTAACCCAGGCATAGGTAATACTCGATTCTTAGCAACTCTGTAAAAAGGAGTAGGTATCTCTATGCAAGAAGCATAATATATAATACCAGTCAGAATCTCAGGGTGCTATTTCTCAGCTGCCAGCCACTCAATCCTCATTGAATAAGATAAGCACAAAGTAACGAAAAATACGCAAGCTAACATCACGACCAACGAGGCATTCCAAACGTAGGAGTCCATTATAGCTATGGGTCTATAATATGCACTGATGCGAAACGGATCGCATAATTATGGGCCTTTGCAAAATATTCGAATGCACTCAGCGTTTTGTAATATGTAGTCAGTCAATGGAAAATCGGCAAGCCTGGAGATAACAGTCCTTTACATACATGTATGTTTTGCGTATATGTATCGCTTCATTCATATATATATTATGAATACTCGATTCATTTAGTACAACCTAATATTTCAGTAGACATAATATAAGGAATTATTTACTGTATTCAAACAGTACATAATTAGTGAAAATAGTAGATACTATTATTAAAGTGAGAATTTACACAATTAAATAACACACAATGAGTAACAAAACATAAATATAAATAAAAACGGAAGGAGAGAGAAAGTGTCACGACATTATCAAGATAGAGGACCTACTTAAGCACGTGTCAGGCAAATGCTTGACTGGTTTTAAATTATGCTCTTTAGTCAGTCACGCATACTAGAAGAATAAGGAGATAATAATATTCGTATTTTATCAATTTCTTAATATTTATACAAAGAATCTTCTGTTTGTGTGTATGTCACTGAACTCTTTGACCGCTAGACTGTTGTTGACAAATTTTTAATGTTATATATGTGTTTGATTGGGTCCCCGGATGGTTTAGATTCACATTCAAATTTTAGATGTTCCGTTAGATCGCTCGGGGTTTTTGTTTTAAGCCAATGTTCGGGCAGGATATCGTCTCATCGGATCCCCTAGTTCTATTATGCTGTATGAATATATATATGAAATACATATACATTATGACAAGTCACTTGTGTTCTACACATACAAATATTGCAAAGTTAATGTCCCCAACCCTCAACACACGGATAACATCCAAATATCTTGATAAATATCAAACGTGCACCGTTACACAAATGCTGCATACATTTGTGTAACGTAGTACTTCCCAATTAACGGTACGCGTGTGTCCCCGAAGCTTCGTGAATTCGCTTGAAGGAGAATCGTACTCGTTAAGGTCAATTAATAATTAAAAACAATTCCGATGACATTTAAAAAGCGTATGTTAAGCTCGTTCGTGGAAGTGGTACTCAGGGAAAACTTATTCACGAACATTGCTCTGAAGTGTATACGATTTATCATCCCAGAAACGACTGAATTACTTCTGTTTTATATTGCCTCGTTGGACCCGCGGTATAAGTCCGCTTATGTTTGTGTAGTCCATTTTTCTAACTTGAACTGGGTAAGTTGAATTTAACTTGGGAAGGAACAAAGTCTTTATAAAATTAATTCGGTTATTGCCTTCAGACCATATTCATGTTCTAATAAAAAGAGACGACAAGAAAGACAGACAGTATTTACAAAGGAGTCTTTATGTATTGTCACTAACTAATAATATGCTGCTATATTGGTTTACTAAATAGGCAAGAAAAAGGCAAGAGCAGCGATAGCTCAGTGAGGAGACCAACAGACTGCAATGCAGAGCGTCTCGGGTTCGAACCCACGTCGTGCACCTCTGACTTTCGGAAGTTATATGACTTTTCAGAATTATATGCGTATTAATTGACAATTATCGCCTGCTCCGTGCCTCGGAGAGCACGTTAAGCCGTCGGTCCCGTCAGCAATATACATCTATGACAGTCGTTGGTGAAGTCGACACAAAAGATCCCACTGGGTCGAAGTGTCGCCGGTCTGTACTGACTGGCCCCCACACAAGATAAGGTAAATAGGCAAGAAGACATTACGATAGCTGATCGTAGCTCCAAGTTCAATACATTTTTAAAAAGACAACTCGGGCACTAGTTGTAATTCCTGTGTCGAGGGGGATTTTACAAACTTTCAAACAACGGACACAAAGAACACCCAGACTCGGCACAACCATTTGTGGCACAATACCCGGCGCGGTGTCAGTGGCGAGGCGACCACTTATACCACTACGTCATCCGTCATCATAAATTTTCTTTGTGAAAATCCTCAGCAGCAGGACGAAGTTTGGAAATGTGTGCAGTAGAAGATAATAGGGTCTTCCCTTATTGCGAAAATCTTGAGGCACGGATTTTGATAGTAGGGAAGGCATGGCGGGCAACCGCTCGCTGAGTGTTTTGGTTACAAATCCCACACGAGACAATAATTGGATCTTGTGAGCCGCAAATAATCGTTCTTATTGTGGGTGAACTTTGAGTTGGTTAATTGCATCTTGGTAAGTCCCCCGCAATACAGGCTTGATTATTGCGGGAGACGGATTTTCCAAAGACAACAATAGATGCACATAACATAGGAATAATACATTTCTGCCAATCTCGGATAGGTATACTAGCTTCGTTTAATTATAACGATAACTTACAATGCATATGCCAGATTGAGTACTTCTCTAAATTGCTTCAGTACCACTCTTCTAATACATACACGATGCAGCGTTCCTATACAAGTACAATACATCTGTTTTATACAGCTCTACTGTATTCAATAGTGGTGCACTTAAAAGCAAGCTTCATTCTATGCGTCAATAGCAGCATTGACATTGAGTCCTCTCGTTGAGCGCACTCCCCGTCGCCGTACTATCTAAGTGCGAGCTCGTCAGCACATCCTAACGTGACCTATATAGACAGGGCTGTCGCCTATATCCGCAGCTATACATTAATGTAGGTAATGCTATGTATTCTTGACCTATATTTTGCCGACGACGTCGTGAGCGTAGTGATGAATTCCCGTGGCAGATATGATTTTATAATAAGGTGGATAGTTCTAAATTAAATGTACTGTTGTTTGAGGTAGACCTTTACTGACTTTGAAAGCATGACTCGGTTGAGTAATCATCTTGCTATTATTTAAACTCGCAAGGGACACAAAATTGTATTTTTATAACGCTAAGGTATCAAACAAGATCCTCGATAATAAGCATTTTTGTAGCCTGTTATAGTTTGTGTTATAGTCGTCACTAATGATATTATGAAAGAGTTGTTGATAATCCTTAAGTTTACTCAAGTATTCTTTTAAACATTTTGCATGCTAAAACAGAATGTTAATTATAAATGAGGAAAATGCCAATCCATGACGCCGCATCAATGACTGCGTTTTCCTCATTTACAATGCGCTATCTATGCTCTCTTTAATTACCCCACGGTAGTCTCTTAATTATACTATAGGTACTCCAAGGAAACCCATGTAGACACGACTTGCCCTGTGGCCTTGCCACAATTTCAACGTTCACGGACGCTTCTTTCCAAATCCGCTTAGACAGTTAGGTACTAATACTGTAATCAAATATTTATAGGAGAAACGTAACCCAATAATAAACTACTTATACACTTATATAACTGTTTAATGACTACGTAACAACGAGCTCCGAAATTACGGGGCCGAATTCTACTCTTGACCGAATGCTAGGTCAAACTTAATTTATTTATGGTGAAGCGTTTCGAAGGTTTGATTTTTCCTTGACTTTTTCAAGGACAAATAGCACCAGTCAACATAATAAAAAACTACATACCACCTTTCGATATGTAGCTATTGAAATTATGACGTCACACGTAGAAACGTACACTTACAAACAAATAAACGACAAGAAAGGAACGAATATCGATTGTATATTTTCTACACAAAATTCTAATGTATTTATTGACTGTGTATTTTGGAATCGTATTGGGTGACGTTATTTATAATATAATGTAAAACACACACTCACGCTTTATTATATAATGAGAGATAACCAGAGGAGTACTACACCCATATTTTCGCGAGATATGATTCGGTGCGTGCCCAGATTTTGTGCTGCTGCCGAAATGCTGCTTCTTAACCAGACCTAGGCATTAAACTAATAATCCGACCACTGGCTGCTAAAATCCTGTAATATGTAATAATGCTATAAAATTCTGTAATGATCCGATAAAGACAAAACAATTTAGGAAAATGTGTTACAAACATCGAAAATTTCTCCAAATTATTCTTGAAGATATGTGTATTACATTATTAATTAGTTTCATTGTTATCCGATTCTTCTATCAACAGGATTTAATCTAGTGTCTTCAATTAACTAGATAAGTATTTCCGTTAACAAACAAAATCTTCTACGGCTCATGCCAACTAGTTATGAATGCTCATCCCTACTTAATTAATATTATAAATGCAGAAGTGTTGTTTATGGTTTGTCAGTTTAAGCATAAAGATTATGAACTGAAGAGTGATATTGACTAAGTAGGCATTTTAACGCGAAAAATTTTTTCTTGCGGGATAGGCATGTCTTTAGAACCAATCTAGCGTAGCTCAGTAATTAATATTACATGAATTAATTAGAATATTAATTAAATAGTGTAAAGAATATAAACAACTGGCGTGCCTAAATGTTTTTAGTTAGCATCTCATTTTTATTTATATTTCTGTCACATCTAATTAACTACACAAATCGCATCTGTCCACCCACCGTACTGAATAAAATTTTAGTTGACGCAGATTATTTAATTTACGCATAACTTCGCTCAAATAATTTTACTAAAATATAAAATATTCTTGAAAAGTGCTCTTTGGAATTAATTAATTAACAAAAGAAACTTACGTAGAATTAAATAAATTGTCTTCTATCCTTTGAGCATATTCGTCAAGAGAGTACGTGCTTACCAAAATGTCTGACAATTTTTACTTTCGAAAGGTATGCTGTATGTCTCCAAAGTTTGTAAAACTCCTAATAACGTATTCTAGAACATTTCTTACGTATATTATTTTGCATCAATTTCGCTTTATTCGCATAAAGAAATTAATTTAGCGTTAAGTTTTTCTCTTTTATTACTTGATTTGACTCCTGTATTTTCTAATAGGTTTGGCAGGAATGTTTAATAGTCAAATGCAAGATTTTATTAGTTTAGTGTGAGCTTTGGCAGATTTCTGTGCCTGAACCCGTACTGCACTTGCTAATTTTGTTACAGACTAATGCTAATAGCGCTGATAATTATAATCAGATAGTATATAGATATTACATTTTGTAAGATCATGAAAATCTCAACAATAGTAGTTCGATGTTTATTTCTCGAACAGCTCTGAGAATTTGATACCACGTACAGGAAATGACACGCAACATGTTCATTAGAGAAATCTTGACAAATCTACCTACATAATTCAATATTATTATGGTATCTATTCTTGATCAATGACAAAGCAAAAAATAAGAAGGTTCTTTTTAAACAAAAATATGTACCTACAGACGATGCTTAACTTATTTCTATGCAGTCACAATTTACACAGTAACAGTTTTACTGCAATATGTGACTGCAAGGCTTTTAAACATTTTTACCAAATTCTATCATAATTCTTTGTATAGGCATATGAAAAATAATTACTTGTTGCAACCACACGTTACAATACAAATAATACCCGTTTAGAAAAAAACCTACTATACAATAGTTATTGCTGGCGAAATGTCGGTGTAAGACAGCTGTGTATTCTGCCTACGCCTCCATAAATACATCTACATAATTGAGTGCAGCGCCTTAACATCTTTCTTTTCTTTTATAGCAAACGCGTCCAGAAAAACAATTATCATCGCTAGCGTCTGGCCCGCCACCGCCGGCGGCGATCGTTCCCCGCACCGCCGCCGATGCCCCTAGACCTCCAGGCTGGAACGGCCAGCCTAGAAGGCATGGCTCCAGCAGGTTTAACGTCCATAACCACAACCAGGAGCTGGTTAAATTGCCACCGATCAAAGGTAAGCTGAAGATGATCAAAGTTATATAATTATTTCGACGTCACGTAATTTGTTGTTGAATGACGATTGATGAATGTTGTTGAGAGGTAGTGAGCGAGATTATGAGGTTTTTATTGATAATGAATTGGGACCATAAATTTATTAATTAAATGCGTCCACAACATACGGCGTGGCGGTAAAGGCGAGGCGATGTTCACGTGTGTTACGATATGCGTACAGTAATATTTATAAACAATACTACCGTTTTCCCTTAATTAATCAATGACATCATAGCGTTAGACAAATGAGATGAGGTATACCATATCCCCATTGTACTCCATATAGTTCTACCATATGGTCTGATACCATAATAGAAACTGTATATGCTATTCGGAATATCCGTAAATTCCTAAGAATCGAATCATAAACCTCACTATAACTAATAGAACCGAATAAAACCGATTCGAAATATAAACACAGATAAATAGATAAAGAAAGTAACAAGAAGCCGGTCCTTTATCGAGTAGAAGACGTGCCTTCTGTAAGTGAGTTGACTATTTCAATTTGTGACAAACGAAGTCCTATGTTTTTGTCGCCGCGTTTAATGAATCGAAAAATGAAGTTCCAAGGTCGATCGATTTTATTAGTTGTTTGCGTCAAAAGAAATTATGATAGAGCTTCTCTTTGTGTTCTTTCTTAGTTCATTTTATTGTTATCCTCAGGACGTTAACTGCTAAGTCTGATTTACACTACGCTTGGTTTACTACCGGCTTTTTGAGAGCGTCAAGACGATTTACGTCACTGCTTGGTTGCGTTTATACCGCATTACGAAGACTAGGGATGTGGCACACAACTGCCTTCTTGTGACTGAATTCTTCACATATGATTGACTGTACTGACACAAAGAACCTATATGTGAATAGTGTACATATTTGAATGGAGTTATGACTTAAATAATAGCGACATCTGTCGCTAAACAGTGAAACTTGGTATCGATCATTAACATAATATGGGATAGATAAAGTAAATTCATGACTGCTGGGTGGATAAGTAAGTCCAAAACCGTCGACCTAAAGCTAGTTACGAAGTCGTAAACAAAATAAACCGCTATAAATTACCTAAAAAGGTTTTGGGGAATCCTGGTTATTAATTATATAGCATCTCTGTCTTCTCCTTTAGGTATAGGTATACAGGCGTAAGTCTAAGTATGTTTGAAACAAACGAGGCGAAATGATCGCTTAAACCTCTGCACCATCTAAATAGTCACTGCGAGTAATGTTAGTGAATACGAATGTGAGCCTACATAAGTATAATAGTATAAACCGAGCTTAAGTTTCTTGCACTATGCAGGAGTCGCAAAGGTTATTGCACGAGCACGTGTCGCAAATAGTACGCTCGTAAACCAGCACACTGAGAATCTTGC
This sequence comes from Catocala nupta, assembly GCA_963675205.1. NCBI lineage: Eukaryota > Metazoa > Arthropoda > Insecta > Lepidoptera > Erebidae > Catocala > Catocala nupta. Next base: position 24,974,673 of record OY776087.1, read on the forward strand.
CAACCGACCTATTGTCGGCAGTCGCCATGCAATTACAGTCTTTTTGGCCTCAACAAACCTTTGTGTTCCGTGAGAGAATTAGCTTGAAGTTCGTAACGATCGATGTCGAGATGCGTCGTGATCGCTACTAATCTCCTTACCGACTTACAAAGCATTGCGTATGTCTTCGCCTATTTAGCCTTGCCGCTAAGCTGGAGTTATTACGATCGACGTTTCTGTTATGTCTGTACAGGCAAGAATATTTTCAATATAATAAACAGGCAAGTAAATAGTTAACAAAATAATTAATGTAGTTAAGTAGATCTAAATAACTGTTTCATATTGGTTGTAGTATGAACTGCAAGGAAAGTAAGATGCATTTCGCCGTGCTGTCAAAATAGAACAAGACTTTTGTTCAAGAAATGATAAATAATTGTGTGGAGCTTGGTCCATAAAGTTAAATTACTTTGCTACAGTCACATTCTGAGATAGATTTTCCGACGAAACGACCATCATTTGTATTCCGCAACGCAAATGGATAACAATATTTTAGGTAACACGATGTTAGAAAGACTTGCTAGTTATAAGTTATAAAAAAACTGGTGATAGCCTAATGGGCGAAGCACCGGACTTACGATCGAAAGGTCATTAGATTGGAACCCATTAGACCATCGACGTGAACCAACTCCTAATACAAGCATTTAGTTTATATATGAGTCATTTGTAATCCTAATTGCTACCTAGTGTTCTTAAAATTACAGAATCTGCATATTCAACCATACTCAACTTAAAAACACGATATTAATTTATCCTTATGTTATTGCCTGTTTCTTGTTATTTGAAATGATAGAATATTTGCTTCTATTAAACTTCGACGTCATTAAGTCAAAATGTTTAATAGTTTGTTTACAAACATTCTTTCTCGATTTTGGCTGGAGAACAGTAGCGATCGTTAAACTGACGAGTCAAAGTTCCCGGGATGGGAGCCAAGAAACGCCTCCCTGATATATCGAATCCATGTGTGTATAGAAGTTTAATTACGTTATTCGCCTTAACGGTAAAGAAAAATGAGAAAACTGTTTGGCTGAGAGTATTTAATAATATTTTCAAAGACATGCTTTATCATGGCAAGAATTTTATTTATAATATATATAAATAAATTTATTTCTCACTCTGATAGATGCGCTTATTAATATGCGTCGTGCAAAATTTTAATATATGACGCCAATCCGAATTCCTTATATCTAAAAGGACCAACAAAAAGACATCATCAGTCATTTATCTTAAATATAAACATTTAAAAGATAGACTTATATGAGCTGCATTTAAGCGCTACAATATGTATAGGGTACAGCAAAATGGTTTTAATAAACAATAAACCTTTTTCTTTTTGTTCCTACGGTGGAAATTGTTTCAAAATTGTTCAAAGCAACTTATGCGGAATATTTATTTCTGGTGCTGGTAATGCAATAATTTATTTTTACAGCACCAACCACGAATATTATTGTTACCGCAAAAACAACTGCCATTGCTGATACAAGCAAATTCAGATAAGTTTCAAAAATGTTTCACCATTTTATTACTTCTAAAAAATACATAAACAACCAATTATGAAACTATAATTAATGATAGTGCGGTGTCATTTATAATGCGAGAGCTAATTCAATTGAAACATAAACTAATGGCAAAATTAAGGGTCCAAAAAAATGTCCGAAATTTTTTGGTGATTTTTGACAGGCTGTAGTTCAATAAAAAATGGTCGTATCGGAAATCTAAAAAAAGCATTTTGATGATCCAAGATTCGAGTTTTTATATTTTTAGGCCAAAAAAATTAAACGGTCACGGCTTCAAGGCAATCCAAAGAAATATCCTCGACGTTGGTCACGGGGAGTCCCCGTGACCAACGTCGAAGACAATATTTGTGAAGAAAACTTAAAGCAAATCTTGCTGCAAAAATGCTACACTGTTGAAGATTTTTTACTAGATAAAATGTAATACATTTAACAAATCACTTTAGTTTTTTAATGATTGCATGGCGCAAGGCTAAGTACAGTGTTACCTAATTGTATATATACTAACATAAGATATTAACTGTATTTGCAATTTACGTAAAAATTATTAAAAATTTAATTTTTTAATATACAAATATTTTTTTTTGCTTTTGGTAATTCTTCATCTTCCCGGCGAGTGGTTTCACGAGGACGATCTTGCCACGGACGTCAATTATTTCTACCGGCCATGAGGTACCGCGAATACAGACGATTAACTACAGAGTGGCTAACACCCATTCGCTCACCGATTTCACGACGGTTATGACCCTCTTCCAGGAGAGTAACTAAGCGCGCGACTTCCGTCTTAGTCAAATCATCAAACGACGCCTTACCATGATAAACAATGGAACAATCGGGTAGTTAAACTAAACGGTTTTCAAACGGACAGAATTTTGGCAACAAAAGCTATGAATTGAAAGCCGCATCTTGTAAAAATTATGAAACAACATTCCTGAAAACTTTCGGAAGCATTTTCAAAAGAAAAATTTTTTTTTTTGGAAATTAATGGTACAATTTTTTTTCATAGACTTAGTCATTTTTGGCAGTAAAAATTTGCCACTTTAATCAGAATTATGAAATGTTTAAGGTTCATAAACCTTAAAAAAAAAAATCTAAAGGATCAGATTGCAATTTTGTTGGGTTGTGCCGGGTATATCAAACTCCGGGCACGCCACGATCGTGGCGGTAAGTCCCGTTTTTGAGGAGTGGCTGGAGAGGCGGTATGGCGCCCTCACCTTCCGGCTGACACAGGTTCTGACTGGCCACGGTTGTTTTGACCGGTTCCTGTGTCGTATACGCCGGCAAGAGACGCCCGGTTGTCACCACTGCGGCGACTGCCGCGACGTTGTAGAGGACACGGCGCTGCACACTTTGGCGGTTTGCCCCGCCTGGGCATCGCAGCGCCGTGAATTGATCGCGGCAGTCGGATCGGTTGCCCTCTCGCTCCCGGCCGTAGTTCAGTCGATGGTCCGGAGTGAGAGGTCGTGGAACGCCGTCGCCTCCTTTTGTGAGGAAGTAATTTCCATCAAGGAGGCGGCGGAGCGGGAGAGGGAGCGTTTAAACCAGAGGGTTTAAACGCTCCCTCTCCCGCTCCGCTCCGGGGAGAGCCCCAACCGCAGAGCCGGGCGCCGGAGGGCGCGAGACGACCTCCAGCCACCCTGAGGTTTGACCTGGGGGTGGCGGGCTTCGTGGGCCTGCCCGCCATCCGTTCAGCACCAGGTCCGAGAGGCGACGTGCGTGTTCCCACGCGCGCCTTTGTTTTGAGTCCGTCTCCCCCCTAGGGGGGAGACAGTAGGGAATTTTCATGAAGTGAGCCCTTTGGGTAGGTCTCTTGTGTAGTGGCCTGCCGTTTCATACGGCGGGCCGTAACCTCGGCGGGGTCGCGACCGCATGCGAAAGCGATTCGCGCGGCCCCGTCGATAGTGGTTTTGTCGAGGAACACCGTGGTAGGTTTAGTCGGTATTCCGGGAGGTACTTTACTATTATTTCCATCTTTCTTTTACCCCGGCGAGTCCGACATAATCCCTCCGCCCGCCCCCGCGGAGGGATATGCGTCATTGCATTCCCCCACGTAAAAAAAAAAAAAAAAAGGGTATATCAAACTGTAAAAATCACGCTCAACATTATTCATATCGTTGATATTCGCAGTTGAGCCGTTCATTTTATAAAATCCATGAATTGCCTATTTTTCCCTGATTTTTCAATTTCAAAGCAAGAATAAAACAAATTATTCTTCAAGATTGTGACAGACATTTATAGAAAACTAGCGGATCCGACAGACGTTGCCCTGGGTGTAAAGAAAAAAAAAGGAAAAGTAAAATCCAAATCTAAACCATTCTCGAATCCACTTAAACACACACAAAAAATTTCATCAATATCGGTCCAGCCGTTTAGGAGTTTAATTACAAACACACGCACAGAAAATTTATATATACAGGGTGTCCGGTAATTAATGGATAACCTGGAAATGTCTTATAGTGGAATTGATGGACGTTCAGAAAAAAATATGAATAAAAATCTATCCTAACTACTACTTGAGATATGTGTTTTTTTTAATTACCATGTATAACTTTCTTGTATACTACGACTATAAATGAATGAAATCCATCGGTTTATTGTTGTTTTATTATTAAACACTAATTATGCTAATAGATAGACAGTCATAAGTATGCTATGCTAATATAGCTTGCACTTTTTAAGATATTTTATGTATCTTTTATTTTTTTCTATACGGCCTTCGGTTCTACTATAAGACATTTCAAGGTTATCCATTAATTACCGGACAACCTGTATAAAGATTGTGTGCGGTTTCCAAAACTTCAATTTTCTTTACGGCGATTTGTTGCTGAGATATCGGCAATTTAAGACAAAAAGGTCCGTTTTCATTCAAAATTTGATAACTCTGCGAGAAATGAACAAAAATAAAAATATATCACATCCATAAGGTCGTTTAGATTTATATATATCTATTTAAGCCCGTGGAGCCAGAAAAAGATGAATAAAATGTTTAAAAAAAACATTCGCGTTATTTTTGTATTGCTTTGAAGCCGTCGACCGCAAAATCTTTTTGGCTTAAATGTTTATAAACTAGAATCTTGGATCTTTAAAATGCTTTTTTTAGATTTCCGATACGACCATTTTTCACTGAAATACAGCCTATCAAATATCGCTAAATACTTTTCGAAAATTTCTTTGAGCCCTTAATTTTCCATTAGTATACCTATAATAAAAAGCTAACAAAATCACTTAGCCGTATAAATCCTGTTACACAACTAGCAGAAATCAATCGTGGACTAATAAAGCACGCTTGAGCCACTTGTAATCGTATAGACCCAGTGACCTACACAGTGAACCGCACGTCTCATCTATATGCTAATCTAAAATAAACCCAGATTCACACCAGTACCGCTCAATCTTATCTTGTTTGAATCAAATATTCTGCGACGTACAGTAAAGCTTTGATTTTACTTTGTTGCTCCTGGTCGACTTTGTTGCAGCTTGGCGAAAATGTGCAACATTTTGCTTGGAATATTTCTTGTTTATTTTCGTGGGAATATCGAGTATACGTTTCTTTTTATACAAGTAATGTGACAAACAAGCATATCAAGTGTTTAATGGTAAGCGTTTACCATAGCTCATAGAAGCTTGCGATATCAGGAATACCACTCGCACTTGAAAAAAAGTCGCTGTGCTGTCAGTGCAAGGAAAAAATACTCAGCTGTAGCCTTCTCCTTCTCGTTGCACAGCGCTTGCTTTTAATGAGCCTTGTAGTTACGGTAAAAAACACAGCACAATTTTATTTGACTTTAATCGTCTATAGTAAGAAGTATCTTCTTTCTCTGCCTAACTGCTTCATATGCAGCAAACTCCTAATGTCAAGTAAAAATTACACCATGCTCTTCTCTCTAAAATATGTAGGTAAATATCCTCTAGTTAAACTAAACTAAATAAGTCGTGATGTTTATATATAAATTCTTTAACTGGTATCGGAATTGATTCTATCACCGGACTTGTTTAGAAAGTGACGAAAATAAACGTGCTGTTTTACCATGTCCTGGGAATTGATTAAATCTTTGCTTTTAGGTAGTCAACGACATTTCCGTATAAGAATTCAAATTTCCAAACAGCTAAGTTATGAACCTGTCGATTCTACACATGTATGAGTTTGTATGAATGAATAGTATATAATTATGTACATTTGTGTGACGTTTGTTGCGTTAATGGTGAATGGATAACTTCGCATTATGGCTTATATCATGTTATGTTGGGATACATGTGCAAGTTGCTTGACAATGAAGCACGAGTTTACATGACCAACAAAAGTCCCTCTGGCAAATAGCCCGTATGATTCACCCCCAGCATGTAGACCGTCCAAATATCCCGCGCTAATAGCTTGCTTATGTTACATGATCATGTTATGTTCATGTACCATTAGTGTGAGGTTACTGAATTCGCATACGCCTTTCAGCATCTCAACAATAATGACTATTTAAGTCTCGAGTAACATTGTTCCAACTATGAAAATATTTATACCTGCATTTGTGGTAAAATTTAATATTAAATCTTAACATTTCGATAGTTTACACTTGCTTCTGTACTTAATTTATATTACAAGCAGAAAAAAAATCGTTATCCCTTACGGTTCGAAAAAATCTTCATTAGCACAGTTATTGTCCATAATATCAATCACAGCTTGAACCACGTAAAGAATTTCCATACATATTTTATTTTCACAATTGTCAGTCACTACTATCAATTTATTTAGAAAGAAAAATGTTTGCACTTTTAGAACGGGTCATGGGAATCACGAACAAACCATATCACATTCAAGTCACGATATGCACGCTACACTATTTTGTGAAACGATTTTTCGTTCTCCAAGGAACACCATGATCTGAGGAGATATGGCAGATAAATGCATTTATACTGACAGGAAAATAGCCTCGCCTTTCAGTTATGTGGGATTAAACAGATAGCGAAAAGTAGTTGTGATACACCATCGTAGGTGTAGGTCTTAGAATATTAGAACATATTCTATGATACATAAAGATTCTATCATATCTACATATAATATGTCAACGTATAGGCTCCTCTCAGAATAGTTGCTGAATACTTAAACTAATTCCTTACAAAACCAGAGTCAATATAATTGAATAGTTCTAGTGGTACTAATTTTATCAATTACACGTGTTTCTTTGTGACTTAAGCTAATATCAGGTAATATTTTTTGTTGGATGTATTTAAAATAGTTTCTTGTCAGCCAGCTTGACGTTATCATATTGATATCTGCATAGACTGCATATAGATACATATCTGCATATCAAAGTCCTGACGGAGGTGCATTAAACCGAAATTTCTTATGGCCTACGCTTAGCTTAGCCTTAGCTAGTATGTCTTATGACCCACGTAAAAGACGTCAAGCTTATACCTAATACAGTCGCTGAAATTAAGCTGCTATTGATAATATCCTAACAGGAAAATCAATTAACACTTTACCGGATCCGGGAATCAAAGCCAGAAAATAACGACCGGCCAACACGTGCCTGCCTTCTTGCTCTCGTGATACGTTTATATTCAGGTTTTTGCCAACCAGCTTACCTCTAAACGCAGCATATGTATTATGTATGCGTGACCTTTACTTCAATGGACTTACGATAATAACTGTGTTTTAATAGTTTATTTTAAAATCTATTTAGTTTTAATGTGAAATTTAATCTTTTACATATTTATTACTTTCTAGTTTCTACTCGCGGCTTGGCATGTAAATCCCACAGCAACGTATACTGGGATAAAAAGAAAAAGAAGATAAAATTTCTTATCTGTTAATATAGGACTTGGTCTATATTTGCGCGTAGTTAAAAGTGAAGTTGTTTATATAGAAACAAACATTTTCGCAAACTTTCACATTTATAATTTTAGTAGCACTACGTTTTATCTCCGCCTTTGTATGCATGGTCTAACTAAAGCTTAATATGTTATACATACATGCCTTTGCAGTAAAGCAACCGTGCAAGTAGTTGCGGCGCAAGACGAACTAGAAAAGTACCGTCTACTGCGATAAGGCGGTTTATGTCACGTGTCAACAATTTCACAGTCGTTAGCAGATTAGTGGACCGACCCAAGTACCTGTCATAACACCTTATTAATTCCTTTGTAAAACTTATTGTATTAAATCGTTCGACCCGTGGCAAAAGTTTAAACTAGCGATTGCATTTGATTGCCGGGTCGGATAAAGTGTTTATTGTTTTTATTATTAGGAAATTGTCGATACACAGCTATCGCCCTCTAATACGTGATACGTAAAGATGTAGCTGATGCAATGTGAGTGTAAAACACCTTTGACGCCTTAACCCCTTCAGTTTATTATTATACCTGTAGGAATAGCATTATTTCGATTGTAGTTTTGTTATGTATGTACAACATATTATTTGTTGAAATTGCACTGTGTACGATCAAACTCGTTCTTTTGATCATTTTCGTAATTTATGCCTTAGAGCGAATTCTTGTTAGGAATTTGTTCGTGAACAGTTATTCATAGCGGCAAAGTTATAAATCAATATTATCAATGAATAATAAAAAAGTTTTACATGTATTTGAATATTCCAAGTTATGTGCATATTAAATACTTAATTATCACTCGCTTAAACGTAAAGGAGAACATCGCGAGGAAACCTGTATGTGTGTATTAGAGTTTTACATAATTATCTCAAAGATGTGTGAAGTTACCCCGTACTGTGTCAGCATGTTTCTCATGCTTTTGCATTTCTTCCTCGTGCCTTTGTCTCCATTTCTTGCACTGAGAGGTGGCCCAACTGACGCTGATCTGAAACTGCTGTAGTTTTGTTCTATCTTAGTAATATTTTAAATGCTGAAGCATGGTTGTAATTTTAACGAGTTACGCATATAAAGAATTTATTGATAACAAATCTCGATACTGCCGTATATTTTGTTGTACGAAATGTAAAAATATACCATTTGCATGTTGGTGCACCAATAGTGCAATTATGATATCAGTACCCATATCAAAGTTTATCTTGTATGGCTAGGTCGGATTTTCTGGAAAAAGGCCAGGTCAAGATTAACCTTAATCGATAGGCATAACGAACTAAGAAAGATATACCGGGATCGTAGCGTGTGAAAAAGCGTAGTCTCGACGTATATCCTAATACAAGCATTTTGGCTCAGCTGGAATAGTTAAACGAAATCGCTAGTAGATACAAATAAAATGTAAAACAGTATGCTTTGTATATTTTATGAAGTTCTACCGACAGTATGTTGATTTGAAAAATATTAGCATAATGTTGTTCGTCGCAGTTTTATAATTTATACGGAAGCAACCCTTTGTGCGAGCTTTTTTTCGGTCACGTGACAAGCCCTTATTTTCACGGGGAAGGGTTCACCCGGATGTAATTTTTCATGCTCGCCAAGGGACGGCATTTTCCAAAGGGAAATGGTAGACAATGGGTTTTCACAATGCCATGGGGGCCAGGGAGCATCAAATTATTTGTCTATTGTCACACGATTTCTTATTTGACCGACCACATTGACAGATTTGCGCATTGATTTCTTGTAGGGGAAATTATATGAAGCTATCGTATACCCAAATTTTTTTACTTTAAGTACCACTTTGGTGTATTAAAATACATATGTTTATAAGGGATTAGTTCTCTCAACATTCAGTAATAGTTTACTTCCTACATTTATTATCATTCTTACGTGTGTGATATATTTTAAATTAGTTTTTGTCCGTAACTTCGTTGTGTGGTTGTGTTCGCCTGCGTTTTCATGTACGTTAATCACATTATGAACCATATATGCGGCTCTACTATATTCAGTACGTTCTAATTCTGTTGAATTAGATGAAACGCGACTTACATTTGAATTTTGCCATTGCCAGAGATCTCGGTGTGTTATTCGATGACCTATCTTTTCGTGAACATTACACCGAAATAACAAATAGAGCATTGAGGCTCCTTGGATTCATAGCTAGATCCACAAGGGGCTTTAAAATCCCAGTAGTTTTGTATTGCTTTATAATAGTTTAGTCAGAAGTGTATTAGAGTATTGTTCAGTCATATGGTCACCCTGCTACGCTACACACTCTGATAGAATCGAGAGCATTCAAAAGAAATGTGTCAAGTGGATATAGATTATAGATACGGCTTGTCGAGAAAGCTTACATCTTATTCTGGGCGTCTTTCTAAATTCAAAATGACACCTTTACTTGTGTGCGTCGTAAGCAACAAGACTTAATTATACTTCACAAGATCTTACACAATAAAATAGATTCTTCCACTTTGCTCTCCCTCGTAGACATTAACACCAAACTTAACACCCGTTCACCTAAAACGTTTTTACTTATTATTTATAAATTAATACCTCTTATTATAACCCTATTATAAGAATGTGTCGTCTGTACAACGAAGTCTCTAATAAAGTCGACATCTTTGACTCATGAGCCGCTATTTATAAGAAAAAAGTTTTGTCGCTGCCGTTCTAAATTATTTCATGTATAATAATGTTGTATAACTTATTGTATAACATCTCGTATAAGCATTGTTTCTTTCTGAATTTAAGTTTGTGTAGGTCTGTAAATTGTACTTATTTCTAACTCTTTTTATAGTTTATTAATAACTTTGAAACTTATAGCATGCTGTGTAATTACGTTAGGGTATCAATCTGTACATATCCTTTTGCATTATATAAGTAACATGCTTTGATTTTTACCTGTTGTAATTACCTTAATAAATAAATAAATTATAAACGAATAAACTGTGAAAACAAAATAATTATGTTCAGCAGCTTATGTGTGATTCCGGTATCACCCATAAGGAGAAATTATATTTTCAATTATAATATATCTAATAATATTAGCCCTTTAAACTGTCTCACTGCTTGGCATGGGCCTCTTCTTAGTGTGAGAAGGGTTAAGTCAGAGTCCACCAAGGTCGCCTAGTGCGGGTTGGCAGACTTCACATATCTTCGAGAACATTATGGAGAACTCTCAGACATGCAGGTTTCCTCACGATGTTTTCCTTCACAGTTAAAGCAAGCGATAATAATGAACTATTTAATACGCATATAAAATAAAAGTTAGAGATGCGCGTTGGGTTCAAGCTTGAGACCTCTGCGTGGCAGACCAACGGTTTTCCACTAGGCTATCACTGTTCTTAATTAATTTATTATTATAATATAAATTAATTTTCAAAAATATAACATGCAATTTTCAGTAATGGCTTCGTTACATTATTATAGTATATAGATGTACGCATCTAACTAAACTTATGTTAAGGTTGAATTCACAATCCTGTTATATTCCGGTGAACAACACAAAAAAATAAATTTTACAATGGTTTATTCCACTATGTTCACGTGGATGAACAACGTGAAATATTTGCTATCTACATACTTGGCAATAATATTATAATGGAATAACCCAAAATAGTTTATTATACTTAGGTTAAGATTGGGTATGATTGTATGGCCAATTATTTCTGTATAACTTGGTTGATTTCTACCTAATTGGTTTGTTATCTTATGCCATGGGTTATGTTTATGGCCGGTTATAAGCTAGGTTCGATTTTTGAATCGGGGTAAGTGTTATTAGAATGTTGTTGTTTTCTCAGCAGCACGTAGACAACACTAGTTCCGCGATCGTTACGTGTAGATCTTAAGAATGATTCATATAGTGTACTTAAATCTCTGCCTACCCCGTCAGGGATTAACAGCCTATTTTCTGGATACTTACTTTCTATCTATACATTCCAAAATCAATAAAATATTCAAGAAATATAATTTTAAAAAGCTTATCTTCAATAGTAAATCGGTATCGGTGGCGTGTGATCGGATCGTTATACGGTCTTTAAAAGGCTGCTCCTTAAATAAGTAAGTTAACAAGATTAGTTTTTTTAATGGCCATAGTAAACCAGCACTTAGTTATTGCTCTGTTAGACATATTATAAATGCGTAAAGAGTATTGTTTTATCAATATTTTTGGTTTGAAACTCGGGGTGCTTTACGTGGATAGGTAAAACATGGTATTTTGGTATAATCTCGAACTGAGTTTCGGTTAAGTAAATGTCATAGCTCCTTAGTAGTCACGGCAAATATGTAACTCTGGGAACAACCAAAGGTTTGGTAAGTACTGCCCTTTCGTTTGTAGTTTGGTACCACGATCAGCCGATAGCAATTCACGACTGATAAGCAAGCGATTATCATGTAACAACTTTGAATAGACAACCGAAAATGAAAAATTAAATAAGTAAAGAAATTATAGGTAAGTAAATTTTCTTATAATGTTTAGAACCTTGACGGCACGGATGGTGGTAGTTTAAGTGGTCGCCTCCGGACGCCTCGCCATTGCCGCGACTTCTTCCATTGCCAATGCCAATTTGGAGCCAATTGTTTTGCAAGAAACAATTCAAAATGCCGTAAAACGAGCATAATTGTTCATCAACTCGGAAGGTGGTAATTTAAGCGATATAATTTTTTCATCTTAATGTCATCAATTTTACATCTTAAAATAAACATTTCATAAAAACAAAGGTATTTTTTTTAATTTCTAACGAAACGGTAGCCTATTCACACTATGTCATTACTTTTGCGCCACCTTGTACAAGCTTTCCACAAGACAGGCTAAGTTTAGCTTATCACACTAATGTAAGAGATTATTGTAAAGCCAGATCAACCAGTTCTTAAACTATGTTTACATAATATTGTTATTTGTTATCATGTGAACAACTGTCAACTGCTACTAGAGATTAATAAATTATTGTTATATAATATTGTTACGTGCTGGGTTCGACGAATAAGAATACAAAACAATATTACCGACTAAAACACGTTTTATTCTAGCACACAAGTAACTTTAATAAACAACAAACACTATACTACACTTTTTCACTGTAATTGCTTCAAACTGCGTAGTATTTTCGCTTCCATTCACTACGATGAACACTTGACCGCTTACGATTGTAAACTGACTCGTCGGTGCGCGTGCGCTCTATTTATACGCGGGTAAAGCGCTTCTGGAGTTTTCCAGAAAACGTCACACACGGCACGCAACATCGCGATGATTCGAGAATGTGCCAGCGCTCTCTCCACTCAACTCGTACCGACAAATACGTAGTTCCGTAAGATGTCAATAGATGGTGCTGTAATAAATTATTATTAGAAACCGCCGACTCTTCCCCACAGTTCCGACAGAGGGCACTAGCCGTAACAATATATATGCTCTTTGCCGCCTAATGAGCACATTAACCAAATCCATGCTGCTACAAAAAAATCTAATAATGCAAAACTCAAACTAATGTAATGTTGCTCTGCAGTGGCTAAATACAGATATAATAAATGATGTTCTAATCATATGAAGGAAGGCATGAGGGAGTTTCCTACATTCAGCACTGGTAACACAGCAATTACGCGAACTATTGAGTGACGAGCATAATAATTATTTATAATGGAGAAAATGTGCGACGCGTTCGGAAATAACGCGAACCGTAACAAATTCCTACTTGCGATAAATAAAACTAACGTTGTAATCACGATTAGAACAACACTATTAACGTTGTAAATCTTAGAACAGTAATGTAATCTTAATTTATAGCACAACTTAAAAGTGTATATCATGTATCGCCAAGGAGTTAGACGTAGGTGAAACACACATATTGCGTACCATAAGTTTAATTCTTGGAAGGTTCCTTGCAGGTTTCCTCTCATAGGCTCAACCCTTTGCCTGAACCTAGAAACGAATCTAAATGTAACTTAGTAACCTCTACCTATATATTTGACGTTCATAAACGTTACTTTGTGAACTATATGAATAAATGATTTTGACTTTGGCTTTGAAGTCGATGCCGAGACAGCCTCAGTAATGATAGCCAAAAGTGTATTACACCTACATTTCACCAACTATTTTTGTAAGTGCCACGTAGTAAGAAGCCAGCCCAGACTCTGTGCTTCTACGAACAACTTCTTGACAATGCAACCCAATAACACTACCCGACCTGCGCAACAAACCCTTATCCACAGCAGGCACTTTCTCTACCGCTGCGCCACCGAGGCAGATGTAACTAACACGTCCGTGGACGCACCCACATCGGTTTAATAATATCTTTATTTCTTATTTAACGTTTCACATGAAATAAAGAAAGTAAACTGATGCGCTGGAGCTAATTATATCTACTATATTTTCCAACTCGACGAATTACTTCACTTGAACGAACTTTATATAACCTTAAAATACAATACGTGATTAAATACGTGACATTCATTATTGCTTCGTTGCTATTATGTATTTTAAGAGTGCTCCAGGATTGCACTATCTCTGGTCAGGCTAGGTCTTTAGGAAATTCTCTAGGTTTTTCAGTTAGGAAATTCTCAGTAGCAGAATGGAGAGGAAATCTGTAAATCTGAAAACCCCCTTATCATGTGAAACTAAAACACAACGACATGTAGGTGTAATAACAGATCTCTGCCTCCCCCTTCGTATATATACTGGTGTGAGTCTATGTATGCAGTGTGGCAAACCTGTGATTCAGTGCGCTTGTTCTAAGTTACTGACCTAGGTAGGGCTATGTGCGTCATTTCGAAGGTAAATCTTTATTAAGGCTCTACTATTTTATATGACGTAGGTAAATATACTTTATAATTTGTAGATAATTTATTCTCAGTCACATTTGTGATTGTCATCGTGATAAGTCGTATTTATAAAGGACTAGCTTTTGCCCGGGGTTCGCACGTTAGGGAAAAGTTCTGGTTAAAGCTGGTACTCTATGTACCCTTTTCTGATGATATAATGATCGCTCATGTAGTTAAGACGAGAAAGCGTAACAAAATAAAAAACACATTCACATTTATAATATTAGGTAAGCTTAGCTTTTACCCGCAGCTTCACACGCTTAATTGTCCGACATAAACTGCATTTTTGGGATAAAAACCTTTGTCACACAGGCTCATAAACTATCTACATACATCCAACTGCAACAACAGCTGACGCAGGAACCTAATTTGGTCTCCATACTATATACTGTTCTGTATAATATATAAGTATTTATATTATATTGTATTGTGAAAATATTTTTCCTTCTTTCTTTATATTCAAAGATTCGTAAAAATATCTATTACTACGCTTCAACCAACCAGACACACATTTATCTTACAATTTAAAGATAATGAGCCGAAGTTCATTATTGACATTGAAGTGCGTGAGGCTCGATCATAACGTACTAAATTCCCTTAATCAAATCAAAGACGTTGTTAATAAATATCATGCACTATTACTTGCATAAATAAAAAACGAAGGATCGTCTCACGTTCACAAACTTCAGAGCAATTTAGCTCTCAGCATCTCGATGGTATCATTGTTTTTCTTTTTCAAGGCAAATGACACTAATCGCTTTGCCGCATCGTAGTACAACGTAGCTAAATAATTGGCGCTTGACGAGTGGCTAAGACAATCTTTTATTCGTCCAAGGCTGAACGAATCAATACCTGAATACCTTTTCTGTTGTTTATTGTATTTTGACGGATTACCTCGCGAGATTACGGATGCCGTGGTTCAAAATTTTTACAAGTGTAATCGTTATATTAGAAAATACTTAGTAGCAATCAAAGCCTGAGAATCTCTTAGGCCAAATAGATAATAATTTTCTGTTGTAGCATATTATTAATTTGTTAATTTTAGAACTAACCAATTATCCAAATCTGTTGCATACTCGTTTAATTGTCTAGATTTCAAAATTGACGATTTAGGTATGGCTATATGCGTCACTTAGAAGGTAAAACTTTAGCGCTGTACTAGTTTCCTTCAATGAATCAAGTCAATTTTGAGAGTTAGACAATTAAGTCAGAGTGAGTTCAGATGGCTCGCATACCTTTGTCTTCTATTGGTTTTCTTTGCTTCCAGCTTAAATTCCTTTTCTCTAAATACAGCGACGCGAGAATGGTCCCCTACGGTATTGGTAGCATAACTTATGACCACGTTACATTAACAGCTTACCATCTGGCATACCGCAAGTATACTTGTTAAAGAATATTAATGCTCTTGATATAACTATGACATTCAAACGGCTGATATATTTTAATATAGTAAATAAAAATACTATCAAAACGCCAGCCATAAAGCCGCACTAAAATTTTCAACGTTCATGATATTAGTTCTTAAAAACCCATTAAGATGTTCCTCTTTGTGCGGTGCATGCCTGGCATTCTACTGACTGCACTTTTATTAGAGCCGTCGCAATAATATGCGTCGTTATAATAGACAATAGGTGATTGTTAAAGTCCATAAACAAACGCTAATTAATTAATGCATTTACTATGCCGGTCGTTTGTAGCGTCGCGCGGAATTGTTACTGAACATGCACTAGCTTTGAAAAAAGTTTGGATTGTGCGCCATTCGGATTGTTGTTTTATTAATGTATTACCATTAGTTCCTCCAGTCATTTCTTTGATGATACTACTGAGATATTTTTGTATCGGTCGGTATCGGTGTATACTGTTTGTTATGTACAATCTGAATGCACTATTGTAATATATAAAACCTATAATTTCTGGAAGGTTAATCAACGACGTGTCAAAATAAAACTCATGTCAAGGGAATTGATTGGCTGTTGATAAAAGAGTCAGTCAGTCACACTCACAGTAGAAAACATGCATTTAACAATGTTTTGTGAATACTAATCGTAAGACTAAAATAAACATACGGGTAGAGAGATACATTGCTTATTATAAGTTCAGTGTTGATGAATTTAATGGGGAAGTTGACTATTGCCATGGAGGGAGGTTATGCACACTGGCCAAGTGTGGATTACCAAACTTGACGTTTTCGAGAACATTCTATATAAATAAACTGTCAGTTACCCTTACCCTACGATGTTAGTATTAGATCAGTATTAAATCAAAAATAATCACGTTTTTCAGTGTAAATTAAATTGAGGAGGTGCATTGCGTGTGTTCAAACTAGAGACTTCTAAATTGACAGGTCGTTGTTTGTCATTAAGCTGTCGCTGCTAATCTATTTGACAAAATTATAATTACTGACGATGCGTGGTAATATATTTTTTTTCAAACTTGTGCTACTTTTGGTTCTATGAGTTTCACTTGGCCATTATAATACCTACAGCTTCCTTATAAAAATATCGCTAACTACATACGTACCTCTGAACTGAATGACTTTTAAGTCCATGTTGAATGATTAACTTTTGATCAACGACCCGCCGCTGATAACTTAGGTATTATTCCACTAATACTGAACTTTGAATAACGTTTGTGGGTGATGTGGGATTTTTCTGAATAGAGGCTCTATTTAATAGTTAGTTACCTTTTAATATTTGGAAACCTCTTGTAATGCTCAGTAAGAGAATCTGAAAATTTTTCACTGGCAAGGTAACACTCATACATAAACATCCAAACCTCACCGAAATCCACATAGGCTCACAAATATTTGAGCCGTCCGACCATGGAATTCTCTACGAGCGTCGCAATGACGAGGTGACTTATAGCACAAATTACATAATTTCACATGCCTAGCTCAGAACAACGCACGAGTTTTTAGTGTAGAAGGCTGCTTTTGTGGATTATATGATGACGATACAAATAAGCAGAGCAAGTGCGACCTTCTTACTAAAGAATGGCGTAACAGGACTGAAGCTCTTACTTAATTTCGTACGATCATGAGTTCCGAAAACTCACATACCACCTAAGTTGGTTCTCTTTTCTTCTCTTTCATCCCACCTTTATTTCCTTTTTATAGGGTCGGTACCTACCGCAAGAGTCCCCTGGTATGATAAGCGATGATAGGCTACGGAAATCTCTTACCATTAAATAGGCCATAATGGTTGTTTACCATCTTTGTTGTACAAAATAAAGAACTTAAATGAGACGTACTTATATATAGAAGATATAATGTCAATTACTGTATTCAGCCTATTTGGTGTCCAATACTTGTAAGCACGTGTGCATACAAGTATTGGAGACCAATTAGGGTATCCGCAGGGTATCCGCAGGGTATCCGCCTGGTCATCTGAATCTACATATTCTGTAAAAACTAGCTCTACGTTTAGTCAAACAGAATTACACCAGTTTCTTTCTAACGTCAGTTATATTGCCTCTTTCAGTATAAAGAGCGTATATAAGCGCTTTTGACGCTAAACGCTGTGTAAAGTGGCATGTGTCTTTGCTTTTTACTCGGCGTCCCTTTGTGCCGTGTTCCGTTTCCGCCAGCTTTTCACCGCTGCGAAACTACCTACTAGTTTATAAGTGCATGTTCATATCAAGCTGAATGCTTCATGCAGAGATGTGGTGCTACGGTAATAAATATATAGACAATATTAAAATTTAATTAAAATTTACCTTGCCACCACCATGGATGCCAAATCTGGATGTTGTGTACGTTGTTTCAGTTTGTTAAGGCCCTCGCGACACAGTTATCAGATTTATCCTTATATATTTATTTTTATTTATTTAGTTTATGCAGCATTAGATCTTATAAAAAAAGTCAAAATAAAATTACAGAATTAGTGGCATGTATGTATGGGTAGTATACATCAATGCGCAAGTGTTAAGCGTTCGATCCTGACACGAGACACGATTAGACGAGACATCATTTTATGGTCTCGGTTTTTCAATTCAATTCGTTTAATGCACATAATTATGTTTCCAAACAAATAAAGGCTTCAGTTGCCTTATCCTTGCGGACATCGCGAGCCCCCGGGAAAGAGACCTAAATCGACGTAGCTGAGCAAAATGTTGAATGGTTTTTCTGTTAGCAAATTCTCAGTAGCAGTACAGAGCCTAAAAACGGGCACAGTAGACGACAGTAGACTCACTTATATTATCTGGGACTTAAACATAGCTGCTGTGAGCGCAGTAGACCTTTGCCCACACCTTCAAGGACATAAAAGCATTAGTATATATGTATGTATATGCAAGTAAAAAAATTCAAGGTAAAGACGTTCAATCTGAACGCGTACTCTATTCTCGTATGAATGCGCGTACTTCACTCAACTCGTCCTAATTCTCAGCAAAACGAGCGTTCAGTGTGTCATTTCTAGCGTGTTATGTCGCCGAAATGGCGTAATGTCATTCCAGGGGACATATTTAGTTTCTTTTGTTTATGTGCTTTTTGGACGTCCAGCCGTTTTTATGACACTACAGTACTAGAGCTATTTGGTTAATTAAATTTACTTTTATATTGGGCTGTATGCATGCAAATGTAGCCTTGTGGGAGACCGTTGGACTGCTACGTAGAGGTCTCAAGTTTGATTCCAAGGTATCTCTGAATTTTGGTCGGTAACTTTGTATCAAATAGTTAATTATCGCTCGCTTTAACGGCAAGGAAAAACATCGCGAAATAAAGAGTGAGAGTTTGTCAGAATGTTTTTAAAGATGTGTAAAGTCTGCCAAGCCGCACTGAGCCAGCGTGCTGAACTACGGCTAAACTCTTCTCATACTATGATGCCCAGCAGTATAACAGTATAAACAGACCAGATATTATTATTGTGCTGCGTGATATTACGAAGAGACACACGCCGTTGCCCGGAGACAGAGACTACGGCTTTCCACTAACTACACTCCTGACATAACTCTATTTGCCTTTTTCTTCATTTCAACACTTTCTTTAGGCATATTCGTCGGTTTAGAGTACGTATAAGCGGGCCTTATTATTCTGCTTATTTCTTTTTTGCAACATTATCACATTCAGTATTTACTATTTTAGTTAGTTAGTTCTAATCTTTCTCTTAAGTGTCGACAGTGTAGTAGATTTATTACCGTGTTTCTATTGTCATCTTTGCATCAATGTTTATGCTAACTTAACCACGATGACCTATAAAATTCCGCTTGTAACAAGTAGCCAACAACAAAAATCGTTTAGATAGACTAGTATGTTTAGCACCTTGATATATGTAGTTATGTATCTTCGCTGTTAAGATGTACGCGATTTCAACCATAGTAACCTCTAAATGCAGCCCGTAACAACGAGTCGACATAGATGCTGACTTAGCTTGAGTTGTATCTTTATATGTATAAAGCCTGGAAATGCTTGCGGGAATAATTTTATAGAAAAATCCTATAATCCCTTATGAAAATTCTGCATTAATGATATTCCAATAATAAAACTGGGTATTCAATACCGGCACTCGTTTACTCTCTTAAGTCAGTAGACGGACGAGAGCAGTGCAATACTGTGTGAACTACCAGTTATAACGTCAGTAAATTATGTTTACTTAAGGATTCTAATGATTCTTATTTCGCCAAAAAACTAGTTCAAGGTCAAAGATAGTACAAGATAATGTATTGTGTATTATATAGATAGGTAATATAGTTTTTTGAAGCATATTAAATTGATAAACAATTGCCATGATTATAATAAAAGTACTTTGACATGAAAGCACTCGATTTGTTCAAGGATATAAATAAAATCTATAAAATAAAAATTATATAAATAAATGAATAAAGATAGTCCGCATTCAACTTTAATTAAATTATTTTTATTGATTTAGCTAATTGCATTTGATTTTTTTTCGTGAGAAGAAAGGAGCTTTCGCTTAAGGTATAATATAATGTCAAAAACTATAAGTAGTATATCTCACGTGTAAGATTTCTTACAATATTTTCCGTCACTATCATTGGTCATTAGTTTCTTATACGCACGTGATTGCAAGTCATAGGTCCATTGTTTTTGTCTTTGTTTTGTTTGCTTGTGATCTTTGACTTACAGTCCAACAATATTCCTCTAAACTATCATCGCTTAAGTACATTAAGCAGTTGGTAAACATTTACGGGGAATAATTGATATTATTCAAAATAATATCTATTCTTGATTATTTATTATCACAGTAGCGTAGCAGTGCAAGAAATATAGATCTGCTGAATATAAATATGACAATTTTAATTCCTAAATTTCTTTTAGGATTTTGTTCAGTGTTTAGCTATCTTACCGTACCACGTTTCTGGTTTAAGAAAGGCTCTCGAGGCACTAAATTGATAGCTAGACGAGACAAGCTCTCGTGTGGCGGGTTGACTGCCACTTAGGCTCGCTTCCACAACTCGCGCTTAACATTTTAGCCAGCCTTTGATGCAATAAATTAGTGACTATTTGCTACATGTCAATACTGGGCGCGTTTCGGAGACAATCCTTTACAGAAAATTATTTATCGTGAAACTGGAATTTAGCTGGTAATTTCAAAGTCTGATATAGTAATAATTAGCCAAAAATGGCAGTAAAATAGACTTTGTTTGCTTAATAAAAATAAAAGATACTAATAAAGACAATAGGAAAGATATGTCTATGGAAGATCACCAAAGACTCGAGAATTGAAGATTAATTAAATGGTAACTGTACCTGGTTCTAGCAATATTGATGACAAACGCCTGAATGTACTGCAATTCAATTAATTCATTACACGCCATACATATATCTACATAGTAAACTTCATCAAACGGGATTTATAGACTGTTAAACATAATGTTACGTTCAATTTGCCAAAGACTGCTGTGCCACCGAAGGTTACCTATATGTCATGTTCCAAATATAGGTCGACGTAAAGAGCATATAAATCGATTAACTCGTGTGACCCGAAATCCTTCGCTTTTTTCGCCATGTTCGATATAATAAAGCTCACTTTATGGCATATAGCCGTGTCGATATAGTTTTCATATTTGACCTAATTTCGCTCTGTTCTCGAAACTCATGTTTCCTCATTTCACACGTCGCTTGTTCTATTCCTCCGTTAGCTATTTGCCTTTTGACTTGACACACAATGTCTCTGAAATCTCTGTAATTGTTTCTATCAGACTTCCTGTGCACTAATTTGACTTGAGTGCTGAGGGCGAGTATGTCACCGATTGTGTGAAGCCTTTGTATACTAGCAACTAGTTGTAGCGCGACAGCAGCTATGTTAAATAATTGTAAAATAAATTTAACGCCTTGAGGATGAATCCTAATTTTGAGATACATATTATACTCCAAATCAATAGCTATTAATAGAAATCAACCAGAAATTTAAAATAACTAACTCCTTGTTGAAGTGACGGTATGAAATGTGAAATAATTTGGTCAAATATTTTATATTATAAGATAAGTAAACTGAACCTGTGTCTGTGTTAATATAATAATAATTAATAATAATTTAATTGCCTTCTTATTAACCTGAAGACTTTTAATGTAGGAGCGAAATACATTGATCCGCCATCCGCCATAGTAGGCACTGCCATTACGTATCCCATGGTTGATTTATATTAAATCAATGTCAACACCGGTTATATATGGAAATGTATTAAAATTATATTAATAATAAAATAAAATATCGATACTTGAAATGTGCTTATTATTTGAAATCTTGCCGTTATGATTTTTACAATCTGCAACAAAAAGCAGATCGTCTACCATAGCCCCTATATCTATATATTCTTATGATACTTCATATAGTCCCTTGAACACGCGCTATCTCTTTGAAGTAACCCTTTAAGGTCCGAGAACGATAGCGAATTAGTGGTTAATTAGGCCACGGGTCGCTTATACTCGGTCACTAATCTTGCTAATTTCATCAACGGCTCACTAATCTCCTCTCTTATCTTAATTAAGCGTGGCCTTGCTGTTAGTTGTTAACACATCGGCTACGTTCATGTTTACTACAGTTTCTTTTAAATAGGCACATACGTTTAAGCCTTTAAATCGTGTAAAGACTGCGCTTAAATCAATCCCCGGTGCATGCATTTACGAAATTAACTATTGTAGATGGTAATCAATCACCCTCATGACCCCTTCCCGCTCCATCTCCTTTCCTAAAGGGTCGGCAACGCGCAAGTGATGCCTGTGGTGTTGCAGGCATCCATAGGCTACGGTGACCACTTCCTTTACCATCAGGTAGGCCGTATGCTTGCTTTCAACCTTAATTATATAAAAAAAACTACGCATAAGTATTAGGACGCATAACACAATACTGTCGGCAGTATTTTTTTATTTTCTCAATAGCTCTCGCTTGTATATATATACCCCTGAAGGGGTGGCAGAGGTCTCATCTACAACGGTAGGCAGATTTGATTTAGGTACAACGATATTGAAATGGAATTGCCACTTCAACACAAAAACACTGTGCCTGACCCGAGAATCAATTATCATTACCAGCGGTCGTCAAGTGGTCGAAATTCGATTAAAATTTTGTTTGTTGGCTACTAGCTGACCCGCGTAACTTCATCTGCTTCACATAAGAGAATTTTCCCCGTTTTTGCAACATTTTACATTGATGCTCCGCTCCTTTTGGTCATAGCGTATGTCTATAGCCTTCTTCGATAAATATTATTAATCTCAGGAATTAATGGTTCGAATTGAAAAATTATTTTAGTGTTAGATAGCCCATTTATCGTGGAAGGCTATAGGATATATAACATCACGCTACGACCAATAGGAGCGGAAAAATGTTGCAAGAACGAAAAAATCTCTTATGTAAAGCAGACGAAGTTGCGCGAGTCAACTAGTTAGATCATAAAAGATTATCATTTAATAAACTGTTTATAGTATAGTAACTTTTATCAAAGAGCATTTTCCTTAGCGCAAATTTAAATTGAACTATGTCCATATCCTTTATATGATCAGGTATTTTATTATATATTTTTGGTCCCATACAAAATATGCTTTTATGCATTAAACTTGTTTTTGATGCCCTCGTTTGATCATTGGCTAGTTTAGGTGAAATAAATGTAAATTAATTTTTACAAATGAAGTTACTTCATAAATATAGAGCGATGACACTTAAAATTTTTGATACTGTATAGTGATGTTTGCAGCTATCGGTATGTTGAAGTTGACACGCCCTCTCGCTCCCGGCCGTAGTTCAGTCTATGGTCTGGAGTGAGAGGTCGTGGAACGCCGTCGCCTCCTTCTGCGAGGAAGTAATTTCCATCAAGGAGGCGGCGGAGCGGGAGAGGGAGCGTTTAAACCCTCCAGCCACCCTGAGGTTTGACCTGGGGGTGGCGGGCTTTGTGGGCCTGCCCGCCATCCGTTCAGCACCAGGTCCGAGAGGCGACGTGCGTGTTCCCACGCGCGCCTCTGTGTCGAGTCCGTCTCCCCTCTAGGGGGGAGACAGTAGGGAATTTTTCGAATGAGTCCTTTGGGTAGGTCTCTTGTGTAGTGGCCTGTCGTTTCATACGGCGGGCCGTAACCTCGGCGGGGTCGCGACCGCATGCGAAAGCGATTCGCGCGGCCCCGTCGATAGTGGTTTTGTCGAGGAACACCGTAGTAGGTTTAGTCGGTATTCCGGGAGGTACATTATTTCTTTTCCATCTTTCTTTTACCCCGGCGAGTCCGACATAATCCCTCCGCCCGCCCTCGCGGAGGGATATGCGTCATTGCATTGCAAAACGTAAAAAAAAAAAAATTAGAAACAAAAGTGAAGCTATAACAAACCTTTAAGAATTATATCCATATCCTTCATACATACTGAAAATATAGGTACTAAATTTATAAAAGGTTAAAACTTACCTGATTGAAAACGGATAATATTTTTTTATTATTAATTACTCCTTCAGAAGAAATATTCCCAAGGACAATTTTTTACTTTTTGGTTGCTAAATAATCAAAGCGTGCTTATACTTCACTCGATCGACAAGTCGTCACTGGCGGTCGCGCAATGAGTTGCTTATCCACGACCGCAACTTTTCGCAATTTGAAGTGTTAGGCTGCAATGTATAGTTTCTGAGATATTTCGATTGCCCAACTTAACCATATGCTCAACCAGCCCTTCCCTACCCTATATACAAAAGGATCGTAAAAAGTAATAATAAATATATTTTTTGTACTTATATGGTATTGTAAGATAATTCAGATTACTGCTCCACAATTTTCTTTTTGCAATACACATAGTACATAACATACATATATTGAGCAAGCTGTATTTCACAAATTACTTATAGTGGTCGTTATAAACCATAAACAGTTACTGTAACTAAGCACCAACCAAATATGGTACTCTGTTTTACAATAAGTAGCTTATTCGTATAGATAAACCTTTAAAACTTAATGGCCAATACCGCGAAATGGGAATAGGTATTTACTTAAAGTATATAATATTATGTACCCATAGTTACGAAGAATTGTACGGCATCAGCCGATCAAGGCCGAAATACTACGAACGCGATTCGACTGCGTGTGTCAAATGCAAGGTTGTGTGCATGTAGTATTTTTAATTAATTTAATGTATTTCTAAAGCATATTTTATAAAAATATTCGCCACTCCTTCTCCATGTAAACTTTAACTGTACCAAAATTCACATTCCTCCGTCCGCGCAATATTCCTAAAAAGGGGTACAAAGTTTTTGCTTTACGTATTAATATATAGATAATAGCTTACAACTATAAACATAAATTTGCGTATCTAAACCAATATCGATATCATGTAGATGTTATTCTGAAGAGTTCCTGAAATAATGTATCGCGAAGAGCTTAATAAATATTATATACAACGGACGCAAATAATTGATAATGGGTCCAAAATGACTTAATAATTTTAATGAGCGCCTGCAAACATTTTTCAATGCAATAAACATTTGCATTTGAACCACATGATATATGGATCACATAACGTGTAACCCTACGTAGGTATACCATATAGTGAATTGACCTCCGTTTCATCTGTATGTAATCCAAAGATAAAATTTTAGGGTCTTGGAGTTTCTATTTATAAATCGCAAATACACCACGAGATAGAAAACCATTTAGCCACGTGACCTGTTTCTTCTAAAAAGGAAAACTACAAAAGGATATCTCTTAGGAAGCACGTGCTCTATAGCACGTCATGTGTATATAAAGCTTAAGGTACTGCGAGAGAGCTTGTATTTGTCTTAGTAGAAATAGTCAGCTGAAGGACGGCACGTGCGTCACTGCTTATACTTATATTGCTAACGCTAGCTGATAGGAACCGTGAGTTTAAAATGATGGAAGACTAAACGCATTTCGTCACGTTTGGTCATCAGCATATCGAATAGATTTTCGAGATGCACGTCTAACAGCAACATTCATATACTAATTAGTGTGTATCTGTAGGCGTCTAGAAATAATAGGATCGGTACAATAGGAATGCGCACTCGCTCGCTCATTCTCGAAGGTGTTCACATGCATATTGTTTAAGGGATGTCCTGGACATAATATATTATATAAATCAAAATGACGTTTGAACGTTGTGGTGCGTTTAGAAGTCAAGAGCTATGACAAATAATGCCAGCACTAATTGTCATTACTAGACAATTACTAGTAAATCAGGTATAATATGATAAAACTCTTCGTATTATTATAATATTTTACTTTTCCTGAAGTGAATTAGGTAATGGCATCACTGTCAGTAAGTTGTGCTGTGTGTTAGTTCCGTTACTATACACTAAAATGGTATTTAGGCATGGCACATATGAATGGGGCAGTCGAAAGAGGAAGACTTAGGCGAATGTTCTTTAACTAGATTGTAGACATTTTGGAAAAAGGCCAAGTTAAGGATATCCTAAACCGAATAGCGTGCACGAAAAATGTAATGAAAGTGATTTAGGATCGTAGCGAATGGATATTCGTAGTGTCTTCCAACCCCTCGGAAAGAGACGTAATTAGTTAAGGGAAATATATCCATTACCTGATTCAAAATACGTAAAAAAGTGCAACTCCTTGTCCTTATTATACATCAATGCCATCTCTGTTGACCTTTAGACAATCATCTCTTTAGAGTACAACCCTCGACACAATTATTTATAAAATCCCTCTCCTAAATATAGCTTTCATATTTATTTTACATCATTCGGTAATGTTGTCAGTGGATAACAATAAATTATGCCTCCTTCGTTATTAGAATAAGGAAATATGGCATTTTATATTATATACATATATATGGAATATTTTTCTATTTAACTTATATTGACGTAATGGTCGGCAAAGGTATGCCAAATTCAGGCTTCTGCAGTCTTTTTAGAGTTAAATTAGTTTTTCTGTTAACCTGTTAAGCGTCGGTGATAAAATCCTTGATCTACAGGAGCGCATTTCTTACGCATAGCCGTTACACAACACCCGAGAGTTTCATAAACGCCCCTATGTTTACCTACTCGACAGCCAATAGATTCATCCCTTCAGATAAATTCTTGTGCTAAGAGTTTTCTATCATTCCTGGGCCGTATTTATTAATATTAATCTGAGTACCAACTTCAAATTTTAAATTTAAATCTTTTATAAAATAATTAAAACTTAGACTCGAATTGGTTGTGTGTTGATCACACAAATGTTTGTGTCGCGCTAGGACTGATATCGCACTACTTACTATGCCATCAGTGGAATTTCACACAGGATATATCATCGTGGTACTAAATCACATATAATACAATCCAAGCGCTTCGTTCGGCAACAATACGTAGATCAACGGTCAGACTCTTCTCTCTTTCAGGCTCTGTCTTCTATTGTCAAACTGACTGCATCTTGCAATATTATCATTACTCGCGTATTCAGTAGCCACTCTGCGTCTAGTATTAGAAACTCTGTTGTTAATAGCTACACATATGTATATGTTAATCACATGTAACATCTACTCTGAAGAACGATCAATCGTACTATGTAGTTGTTACAAAGTGAATATAAAATGATTACATCAAACAACGAATCGACTTGTGCAACGCTTGAATATTAATTTAGAAACTGCTGTAATGTTTATCCGCTTCGTGAGCTTCCTGTACATGTCATGTATTCATATGGGCTTCCACGAAATGGGATGTGAGGAGCACTGACCCGTGTTCTAGTAATTACTTGGTTCAGGGAACCTGACTTTATATGACTATCTCTACCAGATGTTGATTTGAATAATATAATGAAAAATCCGTTGAATACTTGTTTAACTGCCTAAGTTTATAAATGTATTTTTATTTAGCATATATTATGAACTAAAGTAATAATTATAACTAATACCGAATACTTATTTTATAACAACTTTGTTATCTATTGTCGAAAGGTTTTACATATCTTAAAATAACTTACCTTATTGGTTCCGCGGCATAAATTTGCTGCTAGTATTGAGATTCCGATTCGATTACCAGGACGACTTATACCGTTTTTTTTTTGTTAGGAAAATCCATAAAGCAAACTTCGTTCATATAACTAATTCAATCTCTCTTATTACGCAGAGTCTAAAATCGTGGCTAGCGAAATGTGTGTGAAAAACACCATTACCAACGATTTCAGGAATATAGGTGTGAATCCATGTATACAATGTTAACACGGAGCTGCAACCATTACACCATATATCCCAATAACTTGAATACGCTGAAACAGGGATAGCCCATATACTAACAGTTTAGCGAATTGCATCACGTGTTTACGTATAGATAAAATACTATATCTTCAACCCCATTTCGTTGTATTTCAATACCCCTATAATGAACGCTTTGTATTCAACCCGCCCCCATAAGGAAGGACCGTGATGATGCATAAATGTTCGCTCTTACATCCCTACGTATAATACCAGTCACTCTATATAGCCCTACAGGATCTGCTTCTAATCTGACAAAGTATAAGGAAAAAGAGGAAAATTAATATTTCCCTAATCTTAAGAAAAAGTTTATAAGCCATTTATGTTGTCCTGAATTATTTGGATGGGCTTATTACACCCAAAAGACAAAGATTTGGCAAGCAGTATTGCTTGCGATGTGTACCGAGAGAGGCAAGCTTCTGTTTTAATGCCGTTGTGTTTTCAGATTAATTTTCAGTACAATCAGGCTTATTATTAGCGCAGCTGCGTCTTCGGTTGCCTTAGATTTTTAATTAATGTAAAAAATGTCCCTGTTGTAATGAAACTGTGTTACTTGACGCTAATCTGGAGTAAAATAATGATGTATGGGGTTTGGCCATAGAATTGAGCTTAGGGTCCATATGCACTGAGTCTGGCCAAATCACGTAACATTTCTCTTTATTCAAAAAGATTACATTATATTGTCTTAATTCGTAATCTGTTTTCGTAAACATTTCTAAAACACGGTCAACAAAGTTT
The DNA here is from genome assembly GCA_963675205.1 of Catocala nupta. Taxonomy (NCBI): domain Eukaryota; kingdom Metazoa; phylum Arthropoda; class Insecta; order Lepidoptera; family Erebidae; genus Catocala; species Catocala nupta. The sequence continues at coordinate 25,003,210 of OY776087.1, forward strand.
CCCTAAATAAAAATTTGCTACGAAATTTCCTCTGAAAGATTAAAAACATCATTAGCTCTATGTTTTACAGTGTACATTTTGAAACATCACAATAAATACATGTTATGGGAATAGCAGGTAAATATTTTGAAAATCGCTGTATTTATTACGTGGCTGGTAGAAGAATAATTTGTCGCTTACAATGTTTGGTACCGATCACTATGATATATTAAAGTCATCTCAACGCGCAGTGGCTAAGTACATAAAATCCTATACGATGAGTGCCTAACGGTTCTTAACGATTGCAATAGACAATTTCTAACTCCAGGCTGTTGGATAGAAGCTTAATAGCAGCAGACGTTTTGTATTGTACTTCGAATATTAATAATAAGGCATTGTGTTAAAAGCATATTATTTGTGTCACCAGTATTTTTCATAATTTCATTTTAATTATGTCGTTAATCACATTAAACGCTATATACTGTAATCAGATTTCTCTCATAATCGCTTTGAAAACCTTTTAGTGCTGCTCTGCGTTACAACTTCACGCCTCCGACCAGAATCGAAGGATAATTGCACCCAGTGGAAATATAAATTTTGTCCAAATGCCCGGCAAAAGTTTCAAAGAAAATAAAAGGTTCCCCTTTTTCGCCCAATACCGTGGTAAATACTTTAATGATGAACAAATTTACTCAAAACGATAACATTATTTTGTCAGTGAAATACTTTAATCTTTTAAATCACTTTGGCGTGAAGGGCTTCCGATTAGGCTGCCATTTTAATCTTGACTAAATTAATTTAATCTTGCAAGGAATTCGAGCGACAAACCACTTTCGCCGCAAAATGATTTTAGGAAGTGAGTCAGACAAATTAGAGGCAATTAAACGATCGATGGTGCATGGGGGGGAGCACTACGTCTGGCACAGGAATGCGCCCCCTACCCACAGGGGCTGAACCCCTCCGCGGATTCACCCAAACAAACTTACCCTTGTCTGCCCCTTGTCATTCTTATACTTTCCTAGAAAAACGTCGCCGTCTCGATTCTCGCTCGTTACTTTTTGTAACTTATCAATTCCTCTGTTATTGTTTCGTTCGTCTCGACGCGACATTGTTATGACAGTAATTCCATTTTTTTTCTAATAAGCAATCTGCACTTATCTCTGAAGATAAGCGCGTGTAAACAGCTGATTAATGTTAACATGTACCCAATACAATTTTCTACTACAATTTTCGTAGCGTAATGTATTTATTTAGGCATCGCTGCCTTACATTTGTTGACTGTACTTCATAACGTGACGCGTTCGCGACCCCCGACGTCGTCGAATTGTAAACCGTGTCTTAATATCAGGGCTGATACGTTGCGGTATCTACGTCGTTACTAGATACTATTAGTCTCACTTGCAAAATTACTGTTACTCATTAAAACGTTTGCAGTCTTAGATGCAATCTACTATTGAGGCGCACTGTGTTGTATAGAAGGAAGCGTTATTGTATTGCAGTAACAAACCGTGTAGTCATTATGTAAATGTGTGTTGTGACGTAGCAACCCTAGTGGAGGTTGTATAGAGCGAGCGGGTAGGGCGTTCGCGGGGCGCGGCGGGTAGTGCGCGCGCAGGTTCGGTGCCGCAAGTGGCGAGTCGCGGCAGAGACCGGCGCGTGGCAGTCCGGCCGCCCCCGCAGCTCGCACCGGTCCCGGCGCTGCCGGGCTCCCGCTCGGATGCCGCTGCCGGCCGCCGCCTGCGATGGTCCATGCCGGGCCGGCCGCGCGCGCGCCCTCTCGCGCGATGTTCGCCGCCGCTGAGAGCAAACCGCGCCGCGCCGTCTCGCCGCTCGGTATACCCAAGTCTCCGTCGTTCCACTCGGGGCTCGATCTTGTCGCGAATCAAGCGGCCACCAAGCGCTCGGAGAGCGTGTCGGACGTCGCCCGCGCATTCCGTTTTGCGTTGTTCGCTGGCACCGGCATGGAGGGCCAGGGCCCGCCGCAGAAGGCGCCTTCGCCGCCGGACGCGCGCAGCCCGCCGCCCCCCGCCGCGACCGCCGTCTCACCCGAGCGCCCGACGCCGATACCCAATGGCGATAAGGAAAGTTTGATGGTGCAGCTCCCCCCACTCAAAGGTTCGTCGGCAATATCAACACTGAACCCGTTTACGCATTATATATTTAAGCATTATCAAAACCGGCATTGCTGGAAGACTATACCTCTGTTTACAAACTGCCCTTGCTGTTTGGATAGCTTTCATGAGTCGCGTGCGAAATAGTTGTATTTGTCTTTGGTCTACTGGCGTCAATTAAAGTGTAACTACGACCGAATATCAAGTAGCAAGATTTTCTGTACGCTGTCACATACGACATAGATAGTAAACTTATCGGTAACTAAAACTCGCCTACACCTCATAACTGACAACCTTGGAGAACCTCATCAGAATCGACAACTCGAAACAGTTCAGTTGAATCTCTGAAACCAATGATCGAGTATCTTACACGTATAGATATAGGTATAAAATGTAGGGGAAATGGCGAAAACGCCGCAGAAATATATCGACCCATCGGCGGCCAGCGGCCGGCCTCTGCTCAATGTATGCCATGGGAAATGGATTGCGACGTCCTTGCGGCCTGCACCATATTTCCAATGACATTACTCATTTAGTCATGTAGCGCGATTCGTGTCAAGAATATATGCAACCTTTTAATTGCTTTGCAACGGCCTTTTGGTAGATGCTAACTCTGCTAATGAGAGAAAATTAGCATGACGAAGTCGATGTCTATTCCTGCCGGATTTGTTTACACTAATCAGCATACCATCGCAGTCTTTGTTTATCAAAATGCCGGTTCTAGGGACTATGATATTACAAAAAAATGTTTATGTCGTCTTCAAACGTTTTGGTACAACAATACAGTACACTAAAATGTTTTGATCTTATCTATGTATGATTTAAAGTTATGCATTCGTAAACAAAACTTCAATCGATCGCCATACAACAATTAATAACAAAACGTCGTAGCCACTACGAGTATAACGAAGAAGTCTAAATGACGCATTGATTAAACTGAAACCTAAAACTAAACTATACAATAATAATATAATATTTTGTGTGGTTCCTTCTAATGATTATTCAGATGTGTTTTGATAGTTAAATTTGATCATGACCCACGGCTTGATATAATTTATAAGACCACTTCGGATAAAGTTAACTGGAATTTATCAAATGCAATAAAATAGATAATTTTGCAAGAAAATGTTTGAGATGTTATATTGTACTATCTAAAATTAGGTCAAATAATTAAAACGGAGAAAACAATTTCGACCAAACCAAAAAGGCACCAATCCTGGTTTTATGCAAATGTGCCTGTCTTTGCTAAACTGCCCTGAATTCTTTAGTTATTCTAAAGCATTTCAACGTTTGAACTTCCCTGTTGTACTCTCCAAAGATTCTCATTTTCCTCTTTCAAAATAGATTCAAGTTAAAAGTGCACAGCTATATTGCAAATTTTATTTTTATTTGTGGGGTTTTAACGCTCCCGAAATTAGGTGACGGACTTAAAACTCGAGAATTTTATGAACACTTCATGCGGTTCTGCTCAAACAGAGATTGTTTGTTCTTTAAGTTTGCCGCAGCTATTTTAGTGTTCAAATGCTTTTGTTTTCGTGACGGCACGTATTTGGGACATAACTCACTGAACCCCTTGTAGAGGGGTGTCTGGGGCGGGTGACAAATTTATTACGAAAGGCAAAGAGGCTGCTGGATTGTTGCCGAAATTGTCTCTTTACTTAAACTATTGTCCTTTTTGTATACGAATATAATAAATTTCGGACTACTTCACCAACCCACAAATAAAGCAAGTTCCTCTGTTTCTAGTTTAATTTCAATTTGGTTGCTCTTTACTATTTGGCTGTTACTTTGGCTATTAGTTTGGCAGCAAAATTATTACATATTACATGTTGAGAGTTTGACTTTAGAAGTATGCGAGGCCTGTTGTTAATTTCATACGTTAGGAAGTTTCAACAAGGATTCAAAGCTCATCAACGCAACTTTTCCTCTTTCATCTAATTTGCTGCTTAGAATCCGTACTAATGTGGAGAGTATTAAGTCAAAGTAATAAACAACTAATATTACTTCTAGCGTTAGATATTTATTACTAAGACTAGACACGATATAAGGGTAGATAAAGAGGTATGGCCCATTTAGGCAAATAAGAAAATACGTGTACCTACGTCCACCCAATATGCAACGAATGTCTGCATGAAAATAAATTACGTATGAGGAGGAGTTCGTCTTCGATCGAACGTCGGAACTGCATCGTTTACTACCCTCTCAAATTATTTAGTGGAAAATGTGGAAACTTTTATTGCTACTGCACCAAAAGCGTCGTTTGGAAATATTTCCAAAATAAAATTCTATAAGTAGGTACATTATGCTGGAAACTAAAATATTTTAATATTATATAATGTTATAGCTAACGTTGTGCTTGGATTCCAATCGAATAACTTTACTTGTTTTGTTGGTCTAGTGACATAAATGCGAATGCTTGCGAAACTGCCGGCAATTATCCTATGCGTTTATCTAATTGTCAAGTCGAGAAAATTATAATTTTTCTTATCTATACAGATTCATGCCTATGTATTTATACGCAGAAGGAGGCAACGACATATCGACACAATGACTACGATTTTCTGAGGGTTCCGTAACAGGCAAAACCATTAACACTGATACTGACAATAGCATACCAACTTAAACGCAAACTTATGCAACAAAACTAAGTAAATTATTATTAATAGTAGCACGAACTTTGTAAGGAAGGATTATTATAACAAATCCCTATACGTCAAAGTACACCTAAGATACTCGATGTAGTTTTTAAATATCTTTAAATACCATTATTTCACCCAATTAGGTTAGACCTGCGTCTGGGTGGCGTGAATATTAAACACTAGTTGGTGACCAGTCACATGTATAGTCAAATATAAAACCTATGTAGTACTAGGGTTCCAGTCGAATAACGAAGTTCTCAAAAGCATTTTCCCTTTGTCCCCAGATGCACCTGCCGCAGAACGCGAGCAACTATTCGTTCAGAAGCTACGACAATGCTGTCTGCTATTCGACTTCGCGGACGAGCCGTTATCCGACCTCAAATGGAAGGAAGTTAAGCGGGCCGCCTTATTGGAGATGGTGGAGTACGTGACGTCACAAAGAGGCGTTATCACAGAAGCCATATACCCTGAAGCTGTCAACATGGTAAGTGTAGTTAAAGAGAAGATAAGAGACGGAAGTAAAACTAATGATCGTAAAATAGGCGTTGTGTTATGACTGTTATCAGCGAAGAGAATAGTGGTAGAATTTAGAATCCTACTATAATGCAAATGTGAAACTTTGTAAAGATGTTAAGATAACCATTTAGAATCGTATAATTCATAAATATTCGAAACTTTGTGAGGATGTTTGGGTGTTAGTTACTCACTCACTCTAACAATTTTTATCCTTGTAATGTGTTTCTATGGGTGTATATATTTTGTACCGCAATTTTTGTGCGTACGTGTATAAGCGTGTGTGCGCGTCAGTTCTCGCGCATTTGTCGCCATCTGTATCCATCTAATTTGTGCGCGTGGTCTATTTCCTTATAGTCTCTTGTAGTGCCATTGCAGTGACATATCCTTTGTACGATCGAGGAGTGAGTAATACCGCTAGTGTCACGAGCGTCCATTGGGTATGTTTACCGCTTTATATTAGGCGGGTCGTTTGCTTGTTTGCTATATTAGTGGAATGAACAGAACCAAAATTAACTACCTGCCTACCAAAATCAACAAAAGGAACTGTCAACAAAACAACCTTATACATAAAGACATTGTTAGTTCGTTTGATATTTTTAAATTTTGGAATTTATCTATTGTGTCGGGTTATAAGCTACCTATACCTAACACATCGATTAAATTGATCTTTTAATTAAATTGTTTTTTTTTTCCGGTATATTCTAGATAATATAGCAAAAGTTACTTTGCATTATAATATAAGTATAGATTAGATAATATTAGATGTGACGTAAATACGTTAGTACAAATAGAATAAGCTTAATTCAATTTTGTTATCATTATAAACTATTGATAAGATAGAGATTATTATTTTATATAGAACCATGAAGTAAATAAGCTAATTATGATATTATGAAAAATAAAGAGACTTCTATTAATATGGTTCCTCTATAAGAAACATAAATCGAATCGCACTACTAGTACTTCGGGCAAATATCAATAAGTGTACTTTATATGTAACTGTTAAGACGGTAATTGTAAATTGAAGGCATCTTTTTTTAATATCTATATAGTTTCACGCCTATATACGTGAAAGGGTAGGTAGAGGTTCGCCAGTTGTGTTTTAGGTGCGTAATTGGAGTTGCACCTACTGCCTTGACTACTTACTTGCCTTGCCTTGCCAGGCATTTTCGCGCAGCTTCTGATAATTTATTGACTGTGTAACACTAGCATTTTGCTCGACCCAATAATATAATATAATATAATATTCTACCACATACACACAACATCATCTAGCCCAAACTAAGCAGAGCTTGTACTATGGGTACTAGACAATGGATAAACATACATATATATACTATTTTTTTTTTTTCTAAATACATACATATTATAATAATAATAATAATTAAAACTGCTTTCTGATGTACAGCAGTCGCATTCACTATCGCTGCAGCACCGAAGCACATTTTACTGAATTATTCTTTAATTCGTAAATCGGCGTACGAAAGCTGCGGCGTAAACACACAATACATTGATTATTACGGCTAGTTGCTGACAGGTCTTCGTCCATTTTGCTGGCATCACACCACTCTGTACAGTTATCACGTAAAACTACACGTGTAACCATAATTTATCCTACTCAAAAACACAAAGCGTAGCCAGTTTTAATTCCGAACCAATAAGTTTAAAAGAGTTTTCAAAGTTGTGTGGGCGTTTCTCGATGTTGCGTATTCTCCACACATCGGTGAACACATGTAACAACTTTAGCTTGCGGTTCACAAAACGCGAATCGTTTATGAACACCACAGAATACCCCAACGGCTCTTAAATATAGCTACTTCCATATACTTTGTTTAAGTTTTCTTTCAAGCCCCTTATGTTTTTCTTTCGGAGTTGTACCGAATGACAAAAAGAAACCCTTTAAAAATTCTTTAAAGTATTTGCCAGAAATATTGTTATATTTTCTCTTTTATCATATTGCCTTTTTAATGACATACGAATCAGTGACCCAGCTGATGATAGATATCGCTCGCTTATGGACAAGGCTATGTTCGTTTCATTCTCTTGCCGAATGCAACTGTACATGAGGTCTTAATTTCGATCCCCGACACAATTTCTCTTTATCCTAATTAGCTGTTATTAGATTCTTCTGTCAAGAAATACTGAATAGCAGCACTCAGACGTCTACAAGGTAATATGCCTCAATTATGTGATACTTAAAACCATACCTGGAATTGTTGATGTTAATTGTTACACCAATGAGTACCCTTACGAGTAAATAGGCTATTTATATAATACAACTAAACAAGCAAGCGTACAGAAGAATATATAGCGGCAATACGTAAGTCATATCCCTGGTGCTACAAACATCCATAAGGTTGGCGTACTTGCCTTGGCACATTACTTGTATAAAAAATAAAGAATTCCTTCTGTAGTTATATTATACGTACGCGTACAACTCAAGTTTTGCCGTAGGTCAAGGACTATAATGTAACTGTAAGGGCCTGTGTACACCATGTTTTTTTAACGCGATGTTGACGCACGTTTTAGAAACGTGCGTCAACAGCACGTTTTTAAAACGCGCCTACAGAGCAGTTTGTTGTCGTTTGTATTGATACACACGCGCGTTAGCATTGCGTTTGTATCGAATCAAACGCGCGACACCGGCGCGTCTGTATCGATACACACGCGCGTTAGCATTGTTCTTCCGCCGTTATACATGATCGTAACACTGTATTTTAGTGAGTTAATTCCGGTTTAAGAATCGCAAGAAGTTCTTGAAATGATGAATACGACAATCGATAACAATAAGCGATTTTTTTTTCATGTCCTGTTAATTTTCTAAACGTTGTTGTATAATGTCCATACAACCTTCTCTCGCTCATAAATGGGTGTACCCACATACGACGGTAATTTTTCTCCTGCCTTTTAAAAAAAAAATAATAAAGCGCATGCAATCAATGCTGTCTCGATCGACGCCATCTTGCTACTGTTGACGCAATATGCCAGCGCGTTTGTATCGATACACCGCGCATTTGCATCGCGTCTGTATGGCTACACACGCGCGTCTGTATCAAACGTGTGTTTGAATTTATACAGGTGTGCAACGGTCTAAAGGCTGAGTCTGACTCGCGTGCGTATCACGTCTGTATCGCTACAAACGCGCGTCGACGACGCGTTTAAAAAACGTGGTGTGCACAGGGCCTAACTGTACTGAATGTATAGACATTTTCTACTTTGTTGCTTCTAATGGCAAACAAACCGATAATTGAAAATAGCTACTTGAATTTAGCAACGCCTATAGAATAAACACAGCTACTGCCTGCTTGTGATAATAAGGTCCTCCAATTTAAATTTCCGGCATCTAATCTTAACGGAGACTGGCCATTTGCGTAGGAACTATTATAGTGCATAAGTGTGTGCACAAAAACTCGTGCACTCTCTATACCCTAAGGAGTCAGGGAATAGAGAGCATCATTTGTTGAAACATCGGATTATGAGAGCATAATCCGATAAGACGGCAATTCGACACGACCGGAGAGAGATCAGATGCAGGACCATCAGCTTTATGTACTTTTCGTAAGACAGCCAAACACGTAGATATGCAGCACCGCCAACTCCCTTACTACAGGCTGCTATTGAGAACTTCTTGATAGAATAAGCAAAGAACATTTTGTATGCATGACTCGGATGAGGATGCATAATGGTTAATTTACTATCAGTGCACCATCGAGGCAGCAGGCACTTTTCGACACTTACACTGGGAGTGACAAGAAAACCATGCAAACAACTGCATTATCCATGCAGACACTGGTATTGTTATCTTTGAACACAATCTAGTTTAAGGATTGCTTATATTCTAGTGGTTTTACTTGAATGTAACATAATGTTAAATGGCTACTCTATTCTAAGTGATGTTTATTAATTAGCCTCAGCAAAACAATGGCTGATAAAAAGAACCCGCTACTCTGCCTCAGGTTGTCAACTCCATCTTGAGTAAAATGTTAACAATAGCGAGATCCTTTGATGTCGAGCTGTAGGCTTATACCGTCCTTTTACTGAAACATAAATAAACCCGGACGCCAGAATAATGTCTTACATTTTCACGTAGCAAATAAACTATTTAACATTGCAGTTATACTGCTTTCAATTTTAAATAATTAAATGGTAGTTATATAAATGGAGATTTATAGCTTTTTAATTTTTAGCAACCATGATTTCGGAGAAATTTTTCCCATATACATAGCTGGTGAAAAGCAATGTTGAGGATAGTGTGTGTACCTAACTATTTATATATAATGTAATAATATACACATACATGAAGATAATGTTGCAGATTTTTTATTTTAGTTTGTTTCTCACTTAAATTCTCAAATACTACTTGATCGATTGAGCATAAATGACTAGGTAATGTACGACACATTATTTACTGGAAAGGTTTTGTTTGACTTTTAGTAGTATAACACAGAAACACAGGGGGTTTACAAAACGGAAAAGAAGTCACGTAAAAAAGTGTCCGTCCTAATCTATTCCACGGGTACATGTTCAGAATATGTCGCACATTTCTATACATACCTACTGTTAACCTCTAACTAGAAGACGATTTAATTGGTAACCAAATGCCTTTTCTTTGTTAAAAATCGTTACAGTTATTATTACAACAACGTTAGCCCTGAAACATGTACGACCTTTATTTTGTTCAAATAAGCTATGTGAAAAAATTACTGTCGCATCCAGTTGTGTGAATGCTAGATTCCATTTTATTTTGCAAGATGCTATGACTACATTTAGTAATGAATACCACCTAGATAAAATCTAAGTGGTATTAATTACTAGATGTAGTAATAGTTTTTACCGATTTTGTTAAAAGTAGGATTCGTTGTGCTAACTGTGCCAATGATAGAATTGGGTACCCGCTAGACGTATAGCATATCCTTAAGAACCCTGGAATCCTTACTGTTTGCAAAACACAACACATTGTTGTTTGACTAACGATCGAGAAATGAAATCCCTTGAACAACCGACGGGAACCCACTAGTAACGCAAGTATTTAGATAAGATCGAGGAGTTACAGTTGGTAACTCCTCGATCTATCTATCATATACTAGTAATTTACAATCCGAATAGCTATTAATCTTTCAAAAACTATACATATCAATTTAAATTAAAAAATTAGTGATGTTTCTCTGAAAGATAGAATAAGGGATAGTGTGATTAGAGAGAGATACGGCATGAAAGTGGATATATTGGCAAGAATAGAAAAGGTTATGTTAAGCTGGTTTGGGCATGTAGAAAGAATGGACAGAGAAAGTTTATAAGGCTAGTATGACTGGGACAGTCGCTAGGGGAAGACCTAGGCAAACGTTTCTCGATCAGATCGGAGACGTTCTGGTCAAAGGCCAGGTTAAAAGCACCTTAAACCGAGGCGTGTATAAGGAATGTGATGAAAGTGAATGAAGCCAGAGAAGTGATCGTAGCAAATGGAAATCCGTAGTTTCAGCCTATCCCTCTGGGAAACGTGCGTGAATCTATGTAGAACTATGTATGTATGTATATTTTAATTAAGAGCAATAGTTTAAAGTACAAAGTCCATAAGATACTCACCTGTGTTCCATAGAGGTAGGCAGACTACAAATTTTTGACTTACTGCGATCCTGGCATATCACTCTTGCTTCAATTTTTTATTGCAAGTAAACTATTACCTACTAATATTACAATTTTATCGTTTTCAAGTTATAAGAACTAACACACATTGTATGTATCTTAGTCTGTCAATTCGTTTATGCAATACGAAATAATGATTTATTATTAAGGTGACCCTTGATTTTATTTCATTGTTAAGATTTAGGTTACAAATCACTGTGTACCTGTTACCACACAAGCATATTAGCTTTAATATGCTTGTGTTAGAAATGTTTACGTCGGAAGTTCAATGGGTAGGATTCAAAACTACGACCGTTGAATCGCAAGCCCGATGTCATATCCATTTGGATACCGCCTACTGAACCTTCATATACCTATTCTGTAGTACATATCTGATCGTGTTAGAGAGAGTTCGCTTTGATGTATAGACAGTTAATTGATTTATGCAATCTACTGAGTTGTATTGGTACGATTACGAAGGAAGCATGTCAAGTAGTCCCAACTTCAGACAGAGTTTTGAAGTGAGATCTATTGGTTCTAAACTTTAGACGGCGACTGAAGTTTGTTTGCAGCTTTAAGATTAGCGGATGGTAAAATAGATTTCAAGAATAACTTTGAAGGTCATTTATTCCAACTGTATTGCGTAATTTTTCTGTTCCTGCTGTACTTGATATAATTGACATAATGCGAACTATATATCCTACTAATACTGTAAATGTAAAATTTTGCGAAGTGGTTTAGATTTTTTTCCTCGATAACGGATTTTGACGGATAGAATATACAGCTAGATTATGGCCTGGATTAACAAATAGGGCTGGTTTTAATCTTTTATTGCGGCGTCGTCAGCGTTAATCCCAGCCCGTGGTACCCGCGGGATTCACGCGAGAAAAGTCGCGGGCAGTAACAATCCAGTTGCATTTTAATCACGAAGATTACTAGAGACGTCCTCGTTAGTTCCGTGGCTAAGTTTGCGTGCGATCGTGGAATCCTGAATGCGATGCAGGCGTTGCACATAGAGTTTTCGCGGATTTACAGACGTGTGTCTATTTTTATCAAGTAGGTACTGCTAAAAATGAAATCGATGAACACAACTAGTGCTTGCCATAGTTTTAATATAAATTGCGGTTTAGCATTGAGCGAAACGCAACATTGTAAAATAAAACTAAAGGAAAATGGAAAGTTCAAATAAAATATCTCATGTGGTTGAGTCAAGTTGCTTAAGAATTATATTCTCGATGCAGTACCTTGCTCAGGGTCAATTTACATATTTTCATACCAAGTTTAAATGAAACGTAAAATTGACATAAGCTACTAAAATGTAACCCATGACAACATTTTAAGGAACTGATCGATCGTAGTCTCAAGTAATATCTTAAAACAAATAAATATATATATTATTTCTTACTCTATACAATTTTCCTGTTATGCTTATCTTGTTATATGGAACAGTTCTCTGTAAACGACAATAGGCTCGCTCTATAACGCCCCCGTAATAGGAGGAGAGGCGTATTGTCATCTATAGAGCTTTGTTTCTTCGTAAACTCAATAACACTGTATCCGACCCAGAAATTGAATCCGTTATATTACTACCGAACCATGTGCAAATATTCACATGTATGGCACAGAACTTGCAACTATAACTACTTGTTAGTAATAATAAAATACAACTCCCGCACTAGGAATAAATCCTGTGTCGCGGGGTACTTTAAAGAGGACAAAGAACATCCAGACTGGGAACAACCATTTGTGGATAACACAAATTTTTGTCCCGTTTGGGATTCGAACCCACAACACTCGGCGTAGTAGCAGCGGCGAGGCAACCACTTAAACTATTAAGCTATCCGTGCAATCGAATCAAAGTCAATACACAACGTTTAGTTAAAAAATATGGCGTCTCGTAGCCAAAGATAATACATGGAGACACATATCTATGTATTGTATATTCTGTTAACTATATATTAATACGTTAAGCAAAAACTTTGTACACCTTTTTATGAAAATTGCGCGAACGGAGAACGAAGTTTACTAGCGGTCGCCGAGTGCTCGAAATTCGACCAAAGTTTGCCTATATCTTATAGGCAAACTTTGGTCGAATTTGGTGATATAAGTAATTTATATGTATATTGATGTATGTAACCATAGTTACGCGCTTCGTATATCAAATGCATGGTTGTGTGCGTGTAGTGTTTTCTCATTAATTTAATGTATTTCTAATGCATATTTTATATAAATATTAGGATTCGCCCCTCCTCCATTTAAACTTTAGCTATGCCAAATTCCGTACTCCTCCGGCCGCGCAATTTTCGTAAAAATGTGTAAAAAGTTTTTTGCTTCACGTATTAATATATAGATATGGAGAAGGAGTGGCGAATCCTAATATTTTTATAAATTTTCATTAGAAATACATTAAATTAATGAAAAAACACTACGCACATATAAACATGTATTTGACACAAGCAGTCGAATCGCATTCGTAGTATTTCGACATTGTTCGGCTGATGTCGTAGAATTCTTCGTAACTATGGTTACATAGGTATGTGGAGTAGGTGACTAAATTAAATGTGATTATAAGGGTATAGTTATAGGCAATAAAACCTTAATAAAGATCAAACTTCAAATTTAAATCAATTATGGGCGAATTTCGACCACTTCGACCGCTAGTCATTATTATTAGGGAAAGAATATAGTCTGAAAGAAACTGAAAGCAAACTGAATATATATCTAAAGAATAAATTGCGTTGTTTCACACCTTTATTTTAACAGCTATGACTAAAAGACGTATTAGAGGTCGAGCGTATTGCCTTGTATTAACTAGGCACATTGCCAGACCTTGAACAACTGTACTAACAATGTCTTAACAACCTAATCAATTGAAATTGCAGCCTAATGGTACTGGATATGCGAGAGGTCGGTTTTTAAACCCATATAGCACTAATAATGTAAACCCAGTCATAACTCTAGTTTTTTGCTTAACCAGAAGGGTTAACAAGAATACGAAAAAATATTAACTCAAGCTGTTAAAAATCTAAACCGCCAATAAATAAAAGTAAACTTTTGCAACCGGTTCCTCAAGAAACTCTTTGTGTTTATACATGAAAAGAAAACTTCGTACCGCTATTTAAGCATATTGCGCGCACGGAGGAGTGTGAGATTTGCTATAGTTAAAGTTTATACGGAGAAGGATGCTCCTCTTATCCATACAAACTATTACTATTTATTTATTTATATAACATGGGAAAACTAACAGAATTATATTAGGAGTAGGTATATCTTGTGGACTTACCACAAAACTTAAACAAATATACTACCCATTACATTTTTCACAGATTGCTTGTAAAACTTAAATTTAAATCTGTAAGCAGACAATGCTGCCAATTCTGTTGTCACAAAATTCTCTAAACTAAACTAAAAATCACTAAAATTTAGTTTCGTATTCTGAAATCGTCAAAATTGACAGGACTAAACTTAATTTAGTTTGACAAGATTAAAATTGGTTTAGTTACTCAAATTAGTCCGTTCTGCATTCTGCTGGCTTAAACGTCAAAAATGATCTAAAATAAGAAATGTCAAACTAATATTAGATGACATCTGAAAACATGATACGAAATTTAGTTTGCCTAGAGATTTGGTATTTAAGTCTTAAAATATGGATCTGCCTTTTTTATACAAGATATCTTTAGTATAGCAAGATGTTAATATGATGAATAAATATGCACATTGATAAACAAAAAGATTTCGAAATATTTAGTATCTAATGGCTTCAATGTATAATTAATAAAAAACATGCTGTCGGTATGCTCACTGTCTGCAATGCTACAATTTCTGCTTTTGTTATTTTTCTTTTAAACAAACCTTTGGCTTTGTTGCATAAACATGCACAGCTAATAGCTTTAAATTTGGGTTCAGATTTATTTTAATATCAAGGTCTATTTATGTATCTGTTCTTAAACTAGATTCGTGTGCTTACTTCGGGTCCAACATGAATGAGGAAACAATCTTAAGCTCGGTAATTTTCAGCGATGGTCTGTTGCCTACTCCAATTATTGTTCGTAGCTCCAAGGCAGTATAGTTGACATTAAATGTCAACGTAAAGAGATATACATATATACTCTTTGTCTTAGTGTGTCCTTATTTACATGTCAAATATACTCGCATAGATAACACAAACAACAAAAGTATGAGGTGGGTTGCCAGGCAAAGGTACTCAATTGCGCAGTGTTTATTGGAGTTACAGCAAAAAAAAATCCTTACCCTTTGTTTTATAATAAGTGTAAACAAATATTTTTATACACTTCATAAAGCTCAAAAATATTTTTTTATATTTATTTTTTCTTTCGCTATTTGACATTAATTCTGTAGTATTAAGTATTTTTAGTACCGGTATCACTGCCTTAGTTAAGATCCACAGTGCGGTATAAACTTATTTCGCACACTATCGCCTTCGTCGAACCCGAACGGCGTGGAGTTCAATCCTGAAGAGGACGAGCCCACGCTAGAGGCAGCCTAGCCGCACCTACAGCTGGTCTACGAACTGTTAACTGTCAAGTTCAAATTAGGATTGTCAATATCGAACTTGGTGCTGTCTAAACGAAATCTAAATTTAGTTCGTTGGAACAGCAGAATACCCTACACGAAATCTCTAAACTAAAATTAGAGAATTTTTTACTTATTTTTGTTTAGTGAAAATTACAACTGAATGGGCGCCAATAGCTGTTATTTCGAGTTACAGTTACTATAATATTATATACAGTTACAATAATATTATATACAGTTACAATAATATTAAATATAAGTAAATGTATTAAAGAGTACAGGCAAAATATTATGAAAGTACCGTCTAATTTCGACCACTAGTATCATGAAATTTATTATGTATTTTCGTGATTTCTGCATCAAATACAAAGGTTATTTAAAAATCATTTTTTTAATAGCCTTCTCCTATATTTATAATATTATTATAAAGAAAAGTAAAATCAAATATTATTGACAATTTGAGTTCAAATTTATATTAAGTGTTATTTCATAATTATTTCTTGATTGTTCACAGTTCGCGATAAACTTATTTCGCACACTACCGCCTTCGTCGAACCCGAACGGCGCGGAGTTCGATCCTGAAGAGGACGAGCCCACGCTGGAGGCGGCCTGGCCGCACCTACAGCTGGTCTACGAACTGTTCCTCAGACTACTGGAGTCGCCAGACTTCCAGCCCAACATCGCTAAGAAATATATCGACCAGAAATTTGTTTTACAGGTAAGTTGAATTCACATGTCAGGTCTTGGAATGCCAGATATAATTAAAAATCGAGTGTTTGGCCGCCGGTGTGCCGCTGCGACGCAGTAGGTTAATAGGTTTAGTTGAATTAATATATAAATGTGTATATAAATTAATACCTGTTGGTAACGTATGCATTACTATACTATTGGATCGCTACCTTTAAAACTGATGTTTATTCTACGTATATTTTCGAGATCTCGTAGATGGCGTAGTGGTTAGTGTAACCGACTGCCACGCCTGAGGTCGCGGGTTCGATTCCCGCACAAGACAAATATTTGTGTGCATGAACATGGATGTTTGTCTTGGTCTGGGTGTTTCTATGTATAATATGTATGTATTTACAAAAAAAAAAAGTATATATGTATGTTTATCCATTGTCTAGTACCCATAGTACAAGCTCTGCTTAGTTTGGGCTAGATAGTGTTGTGTGTATGTGGTAGAATATTATTATTATTATTATTATCTCTATCTACACTAATATTATAAAGTAGAAAGATTTGTTTTTTTTTTGTTTGTAAGGTTTGAACTGAAAAAGTAATCAACCTATTTTAAAAATGCATTTCCCATTAGAAAGCTATATTATCACCGAGTAACAGGCTATATTTTACGCGATAAAGCCGCGACCAAAAGCTAGTACAAAATACAAAGGTTATATCGAATATTCATTTTTATTTTGAGAATAGTAATAATATTAATTAATTATTATTAACAATCTGCATTTCTTATTTTTCTGCAATTTGTGTTCAAAGCTTTGTTTAGTGTTATCTTAGCTTTTTTATTCAATTCGCCATAATTACTTGATGGTTGCCGTTTGCGATATTTTCTGCCAAACTTTACTTGACCTAAAGTTTGATTTTAGAATTAAAATATTATTGTCACATATTAGAGAATATAATATCATATAAGTACACTGTTCTGTGTGTATAAAGCTTTTCGGTTTTATAAAGAAACTGCCACTGATTGGTAAATTTAATGTATATTCCGTTATGAAACTCACGCGGTATGACAGTGTCACAAGTACGCAAGTATCCGATGTGATATTGATGAATCGAAGACATAATATACATTCGCCCGCAGCGAGATTGCTTTCAATAACTCATTGAAAGGTCAAGGGCGCGCGCCCAGATGGACACCAAATGCGCCACAGTACATGTCACTTCTGTGATATTGCCGCACACATGCAATCAACTACGTGTGAATCTCTATAGCAAGCTTGTGAGCTGATATTGTAGCAAATAAATTATATTTACCTAAACTTTGAGGCAGTAATTCAGTAAGAGTGCATAATACCTCCCTTTGAAACCTCGGATTGATGTTATATTTGTTTTTTTATATTTTTATCTCGGAATTTTCGATGACTTACTTCGATAAAACGATGTTCAACGAATAATACAGCTTATATATTTATTCACGCACCTATAATTTTCAGATGTAGCGTTTGCCTAAAACTGTCTGTTACACTATTATTAATATTCGTGTTCCTTTTATTAATAATAGTTTATTAAGTTTAAGTTGGCACAAATATGAATAATAAAAAGTCTTAAAAATACTTAAAATAGGATAAATAACTTTGGACGCCTGTACTAGGTTATACATGTATCACAGACGATAATTATGTGCGATATTATATTGTAATAGGAAGAGCATTCTTAACAATATTTAATAAATATAGATTGTTCTATAATAAGTTACTATTATAATTAAAATAATATTACTTATTAATATATAATTTTGTATTTAAATATTAGTTGACATAGGTATATAATGTTAATAAACATAGGATATGTCTAATGGGAATCTAAGCTAACTAGTGTAAGTGATGAAAATATAAATAAACGGTGATCTAAGCACCTTCATAATCTACTGAGATTATGTCCCTATATTCAGCTTGTTTTGTAGCTGGATAATCAATATCAACAGTCTTGTGGTTGCTAGGCTTCTTAAAACGAGAGCACGAAGCACATTTAGGGGCATCTTCCTTCTTTGTACATTCAGTCATCGAATGTCCAGATTCGGCACAATGTCCATACGTAGGGTTAACGTCTCTGAAAGATTTCGCTGCGTGACAATAGTGATGGCGTTTATAAAATCTTGTAACTAGTGTAAAATCTCTCACGGAGCAGGACGTCCAATGTATAAAAAGTCTAGCCTGTGTGACTAAGGCTTTTCTTATGTTAGCCGGAACCTCAATAATGTAGTTGCAGGTTGGAGCATCTTTCTTACCCGATTTGTGGCTTAATTTCATTGAAGACAAAAATAATTTCAGATCCATCGATGGAAACTTATCGGCTATATTTTGCTCGAAGAGACACCAACTACCACCATCCGTGGTTTACGCTTGGCGGGTTCGTCAACTGTACGACCGGACAAAGAGAGATAGACTGCCTGCTTCACTTTTTCTGCGTCTTGTTTTGTTTCTGTGCTGATAATAACTCCTCCATTTCTAGTTCTGCGCACCCCACGTACTTTCAGCTTCATTTCCTCCGGACTAATAATTGCTGTACAAGAGTTTTTCACTGGTTTCATCACTGGTATTTAATATGTCACGGGGATATATTGCCACACAGCTAATATTATTTTATTACGTATAACTAGTGTAAAAAAAGTTGGTTAACCAAATAATAACAAAAAAAGAATGTTATCAATACACGTAGACCAGCAATGCTATGCCGTGACATCTCACTATCAGACTCATTTTTAAGTCCGCAGTGAATATTCTATTATTACTTCTATTACTTTGAGAATGATATTTGAGTTCGAGATTTAAACTTTTACTGCCAAGCATTCTATAGACTACGTTCCTATATGGCATCAATTATACATATGCCTCGTTGAAATTAAACTAACTTATACTTTTTGGATTGTATCGCGTTGTTTATTAAACATTTAATTACATAATTTTGAAACTGTTACACTACTACTTAAAGTTTAATTATTTTAAGCTAACTATATTATTAAAACTATTTATATTTAAGTTTACACTTTGCCCGACGTATCGGTTGCTTTACAGTAGCCTTGTTTACGGGGAGACATATGCCTCATGTAAGGAATTCGATACATACCTTGCTATATTGTTAGAGATAAAGTTTTCTGTTTGCTATCATATTTACAAAAAAATAACAGCTCATACAAAAGCTGGAAGTGTTAATGTATTTTTCTATTTTTCTTTCATACAAAAATGAACTTGGTGTAAATTGTTTTCTTTATTTTATTCAATGTGGAATGGAATGTTTCAATAGTCACGGTATGCATGTACAAAGCCTTACACAGTGCATAATAATTTAAATATTTGCTCTTGAGATATTTGCAGTTATTGTGATTTATAACATGGTTTAATTAATTTGACCAATTAAATGGCTTCTTTCAATCCGAGTTGCAGCAACTTACAGAGTGACGAATAATTTGGAACTATCACACATGTTTCAAATAATAGAAGAGAAGAAGAAGCCAGGATAGGCAATTTAATAATTATTTATTTTAGTAAAAATCTCAATTTTATATGCAAATACAAAAGATAAAATTGAAAATAATCTTGTATTACCTACCAAATCTTGTATAGTTTTATATCCACTTTTATAATATCAACGGTTCAAACAACTACAAATACGAAGCGCGCAATGTTAAACTAAATCCAGACTGCTAAGAAAATCGCACAATGTGTTCGAAGAAGCGAAGGACTCGCTCTTTACAATTTGTAATAAGCCGCTTAGAGAGTGCGATCGTCTGGTTAATAGACTATCAAAGGATAGTCTGAAGGCTAGCACGTGCAAATGCCAGTAAAACAAATCTAAAATACTTATATACCGATTCTAATAGGTTTTGTTCCTGGTCTTTAAGGTTCCGTATTGATAAATGAATTTTGCCTTCTTATCTGTTTAAACTCGATTATGTCAGTTAACGATAATTGATATTAAGGCCTTTATTAAATTAATATCTATTAATAAAATGGAAGGATTGACTGTCTTGCTCTAAACATTTTATATAGAACTTATGTTGAAAATAATATAGACGCTTCTCTTCTCCCCGCCCCTTTCTTTCCTCTGCACTGTCACGATGAATGGGCATTACGACAATAGAGATAATAATGCCAGTGGATTTATAAGAAGAATTCCTTACGCGAGAATGTCAAATAATTCCTATTCATAAGCAGCCATGGTACCTTACAGGTTTTCCTACCAACCGTTCGTTGCTTTGTTCAGGAGGGATTTATATGGCTCCGCAAATTTCATATTTAATCTATTCACTTGTAAGTAAATGTCTGGGGTTGTCCTAGACTTTCGAATTTCGATTTTTCCAAACAGAAAAACCATTTGGTTTAACTTAATTGATTTAACACACGATTTTTATGCTTCGAACGACTTGTAGCGAAGAACTCTATTTAGGAACAAACAAGGTTTTTGAAGAAATGTGTTCTATTTTGAAGCCTCTGTGCCTGGAATACGCGAAACGCCGGGTAAAAGCAAATAAGAAAAAGGCTTAAGTAGCTACCAACGTAGGATAACTACTAGGTTTTTATAATATTGTCTTCTGTTTACGCGAATGTTATTCATTGAAATTAAACTACTATATACGGATTTTACGGACGGGAAAACCTAGTACTAGGTTTTTCTTATTTTGTAACGATTGTTCGATTTGTGTCTGATCTTGGCAATAAATGCTTCCTTCTTGTTACTATTGAACGTCAACATCACAGCATCATGGCTTAGGCGATATAATATAATATAGCTGATAACGAAGTTCCGGGTTATTCTCTATAGAACATTGTCAATGTGTCCTTGTTCTATATCAATGCGTTGTTTTGCTAACTTATAAAAAGGAAAAATAGCCATGAAATACATCTTGAACGTACGACCTTGTAGAACGGTGCAATATTTAAAGCATCTGTACTTTTTTTACTGGACTTGACCAAGGGCACTGCGCTAACTATCATAGGGCACATATGCTATAGTACCTACCTACCTACTAATAAAATGTATTAGTAGGTAGGTAGGTACTATAAAAAATGTGCCACATTGAACATTAATTTAATGTCAAGTTCTTGTTGACCATGGCCTAACAGTTAAGGTTTACGATCAAAATATTATCCATTGTATATTATAACTTTGTAGACGTACATTGTATTATTAGTGACATGAACCTACTCCAAGCAAAAACGCTTATCTTAGTTCATTGGGATAAACAAAACGAATACTTCGAGTAGTGGTTTAAGTGGCCTCGCCACTGCCTCTTCGGCGAGTGTTGTGGATCCGACACGGGACAATTTGTGTGTTCCACAAATAGTTGTTCTGGGTCTGGTTGTTCGTTGTGTCCTAGTGGACACCTGTGTTGCGGGGGAATTTACAAACTATCAAATAGCTTTGATAGTTTGTAAATTCCCTCGCAACACAGGTATTATTTAGGAATACTAGCAGCACACTAGTGCTGAGTTGTCTTTTTAAAATCTTAAATGTCATTAAGTTGTTACTGGTTGAGCTTTGTACATATAAGATATTTAAGAAAAATATGGGGGTCTTTATAAGAGCTATAAAAGCCAAAACAGTTAAGGCTAGAACTTTTTGTCTGAATACACGTTAGTACGCGCGTCGTGCAAGAACTACTGCACGAAAATGAATGCAGTTTTTACAGGTGTATTGCTGGAGGTGTAACTTAAAATCTAGTATGTTTGATCTTGTTACGCTGCATAAAGGCCGTGTATTGTAAATAAAAAAATATAGATAGGTAAGTATCCGCTTCCACATTCCACGTGTACGAAGTTGCGAGCAAAAGTTAGTTATATATGTATTGATTGATGGTAATTGTGACCAGAATGAATAAAATTTTGCCTCTTTCTATGTGCTATTACGGGGTTAAATTTGAATATGAATGACTGTAGAGGCCGAGAAACACCAATAAAGGAAGGATAGAATGTGTGAAGGATGGCTGTGATGTGGCTAAAGAGTAGTAAATCTAGGGATGATGCCCAAGAAATTCATATAATAGAATAGCAGGAAAATCAAAACGCGCCGACTCCAAATCATTATGCCTTTGCCTTTTTTTCTAAATGCCATTTTCACAATTCCATTTTTCCATTTACTTTAATTTTTTTGCTTTTGTGTACGTTTTTAGTAGCCTATATCAACCAGTCCGTAATCTTTATACCATGATCCAAATCATTGCAATGATTAGACCTTCAAAAATGGGACAAATCGAGTCTATAAATACATTGGAAGAATTTGAGATTAAAAATGAAATAAGAATACGTTGTTGAACGAACAAACAAACTTCAATACGTCACCATTGCTTAATTTATTTGCCTACCCACGAAATGATGCACTTTTTCATCATTCGAGCGATAGTAGGGGAATAGAAAGGCGATGAAAACAGGCGCGCAAGGCTACTCATTGCTCATTCGTTGCCAAACGGTCCTGAAGATACCTCGCTCTGAGGCGAAACAGGTGTCGACGCATATTTTGTACTCGAAGCGGAATACTGCAAGTTGAAGTTTGCCTGGTCCCACGTCGTAGCTGTCCCTATACAGAGGAGTTCGTTATTGCCAACGTTTTTCTATTACAATAGTTGGGGTAGGCAATCCGAGGGTGCGTGGCGAATTCCTCTTATTACAATGGACTTCCGGCTACTTCGAATCAATATAGAAATCTTTTGTGAAAACAGTATCGAAATTGGTTGCAAAATGAGGGAGTAATTAATATTTTAAATTTGCACATGAGAAAGAAAGAGTAAAGAAAAAGTGGGAATAAAGTGGAGATATATCGCTATGTCCCTCTAAAAGTACAGCAGTTACATCACAACTTCTATCATCATACCATTTCTTTTTTCATATTGCTGTTATGCTGCTACTCAATTTGAAAGGCTTGCATCTTAGTAATTGTTGAGTAGAGTAAAATTGACTCAATTACCTTATTGTCAACAGACTTTGGATTAGTTTTAACCAGCCAGTTATAGTGTGGATTCAAAGGCATTTGTATTCCAAATCGAAAGCCAAGCAACGTAATTGATCATTCCTAAATGACCAAACGCTAGAACATAATTCACAGCCGTTGTGTTACAATTGTAGGTATACAGAGAGAATATACAATCGATCTCTATTAAGATTCATATAACTATATACGATCATATAAATTATACAGAAGTACATATTACACGTACTTGCAGAGGTTGTTCCCTCAGTAGAGGCAATAACTTGATCGATTTCATGAATATAACATGGGTCCTTTCACTGCGACCCCTCTTCACTAACAGACTTATAAGTCTAGATTTTCTTTGATATGTAAAGTACAAGTTTTGTGGAGCATACTAGAAAATTCTTTATACGTCTATTAATTTTATAGGAGTTATTGAACATTTTATTGACTTTTTGTGGTTAATGTGAACCTCAGGTAGTCGACGATTTACAAAGAGTTTTAGGCTAATTTTGGATGTTGCTTCTTTTAAGATATCTGCTGCGCTAGGATTAATTTATTGCAGGATGTTTACAAATATTCAAACGACTGAGAGAAAGAACATCCAGACTCAAGCAAACAATTTGTAAATCACACAAATGTTTATCCTGGGTGGGGATTGAACTGACTGCACCCGGCGAGTGGCAAGACGGCCACTACGCCAACCGTACAGTAAGATTTTAGATTCTGTACAAAGGTATTAACCTAAGAATAGAAATGATTTTCTTTTCCTGTTTACCACATATTGAGTAATATTACAATAACACGTTCAGCTTCCTATAGGTGGCGCAGAACGTAAGCTAAAATCGACTACAGGGCCAAACACTCCTTCCATTATCCTTTCTCTCTCACTTGTCGCATCGGGCGGTCTCTAGCTCAAAACCGACAGCGATATTCGGTTTCTCTGTTAGGTAATTCTCAATAGCAAGCATGAAAAAGTTGAAAAGGTGCCAGAAAACGGGCATACTTTTTAAAATTGTTATTGTGTGTGTTATCGTGCCTATTCGTTCCGGGATGTTACAACTTTATACTTAATATTTATGTATAAATCATAACCAATTTGTATTTGTTTCAGTTACTAGAGTTATTTGACTCTGAAGATCCCCGAGAGCGCGACTTCCTGAAGACTACGCTACATAGGATATACGGCAAGTTTCTAGTACTGCGCGCCTACATAAGGAAACAGATCAATAATGTATTCTATAGGTGAGTATACTGTATACACACACACAAGTACACGTACTCACACACATACATATACGTACATGTAGACGACTTCGTACAAACAAAGTGTGATAATGGATGACCAATTTGGTTAGGTCTGTCTGTCGTATAAAATATAATTGTTTGGTGGTCTCGGTTAGCTTACATCGTTTGTAAATAAAAGAGAAAACAATTTTTCAGTGATGTATTAGTTCAGTACCTTGAGACTGCCACACTATACCACAATATACCCACAAAGAGTGCTCAAATCCGATCTCTGCACACGCATCTATGACTTTTTAAAGTAATGTGCTCCAAAGTAACGTCTAATACAGAACAGAAATACCAACCAATGGTAGATACTAAGAAACCTGGCACTAGAACCCAAAACGTTAAGATCGGCCTAGTAATTTGTGCCTTGGGATTAGCAAGGCAGTTCCTCACATGCGATTACGAAATAACTGACAATGAGTCATTGTACTGTAGCGTTGCTTTCCGCGAGTAATTCGACACCTAAATGAATACTTCAACGACCGTCATAATTAACCCTGACACTGGTCACTGTACGCCAAAACCTTGGACACTTATTATAACATATATCTGGTGTTTTAATACAGACATAGACTCACGTCTATTTGCCAGAGGGGTAGGCAGAGACTACATATTTGTTTCTTACTTCATTCACTCACATCTCATTCTTCATGTACACTAGCCAGTTTAGTGTACTCTTAACTTTTGCCACTGTCCTTTTCTGTTCAATATTTCGTGCCTCATAGTCCACGCACGTAACCTATCTTAGTACTCCTTTCTCAATTCTTATCACTGTCTTCTTTACGCCACAGCGTTTTCTTATCAACAGAGTTTTGACACAATTGATACTTACTAAAGCATAATAATTTTATTATATTAGCGATTTAGCCTGCCTGCTATGTACTGTAGAAAGCAGAATCACGTACGGCGTTGTTTGACTGCAATTTTCTATATGGTTGAGGAACATTCCTAGCCAGTTTCCTAGATTATTCAGGCCTACCTAGTCTCCAGGGTTAGCCGGTGCTTAAAGCAGAGCAAGAGCCCAGGATTTAGCAGGGATCTCGTGTGTAATTCTCTAGTCGGGCAGTAGTCTTCAGAATTCACACTTCAAAGTCTTTCGGTCTGCTATAAACATCTAGAAAACTTGGAATAGGTACTAGAGACAGTAATAACATTCGTGTTAAGAGACCATAAGCGCTGAGCGCAGGAAACACCGTCAGAAGACTATGTAAGAGTTCCATTTACCTGTGTAGTTGTCACTGACACGATTGGATTGTATTGAATATGACAAACCGGCATCTGTAGCAGGAAGCTAGACAATGTCGTGCTCTGTGGTGACACTATTACATTTATAACGTCGGTTTTGAAATGTAGATGTAATACATTTTTGCGTATGTAATATGGTTATGGGCCTCTTCTCGGTGTTAGAGGTGCCAGGCCACTCACTACGCTCCCCCAGTGCGGGTTAGCACACTTTACATATCGTCGAGAACATTATGGAGAATTTGCAGACATGCAAGATTCTTAACGATGTGTTCCTTCACTGTTAAAGCAAGCGATAATTTACTATTTTATACGCATGTAACTTCGAAAAGTCAGTTGTACGTGCTTTGGACAGAACACGAGACGTTTGCGTGGCAGTCCAACGGTCTCCCACTAGGCCTACTCTTAGGAAATGTATATGCAACGTGTCCCAAAGTTCAACGATAAGTGGGCACCAAAAGGTGGACCTGCAGGCATTCTGGGATTTTTAATGGTTGTGATGGATAGAAGTGCTATTTACGTTGCCAATACAAAAGAAAATACAACAGTATTTGTAAAATTGTAGCAATGGTACTTAAAAATATAATAGGTGTCCATTTTTTAAGGATCTCGCTTTTTTTTACGTAATGTAAAAAAAAACAAGCTGGAATTTCTTCTTTCTTTTTCGCGAGTAGTCATAAGTACATAAGTAGGTACAGGACCTCCTTTTGGTGCCCGCTTATTGTTGAATTTTGGGACACGTTCTATACTCCATTCAGAAATCCAGGCACGTCACATTCATAAACGCAATCTTGACCTACGAAACAATCAATGTGTAAATAAACATTATTACAGTCTTATTGTTCCAGTTTTGCGTCGCGAATTGATTTGTCCTCTGTCTGTTTATAAATAAACACGCTAAAACATAAATGTATAAGGAAACTATCGTAGGCAATAATTCATTTTATCGCATTGTTACAATCACGTGTTCAGACCAATAAACAAACATGTATCACGAGGTAGATCGCATGAACAGTGTGGTCTTCGCTTAAAACGAAGGTTTAGAAGTATCCTAGTCCTCTATTACAGTGGTAGACAACCCTCTTTGATTCTTCGGCAGCGCCTCTTCCACGAAAAGCTTAGTGCAGGCACGGAATATTACTTATTATCTTATCTTATATGTATGACACCAAATTTTATTTGATTTACTGTTAGTTAAACTAGGACTTATTTGACAAAGGCAAGCTCGAGAGTGTACTTTTAATCCTAATTTTTTCGTAAAAATGTCCTCTGATAAAGCAAAGCTTAAGTTAAACAAATAGCTTTAACTAGATTTCACTTGTGGATTATCTACATTTGGCATTTTGGACGACCACTACTCTAGTAGATCGCAAGTAAACAACTTTGTATTGAAATCCTGCGGTGAATAGGCTTCTTTCTTTCTCAGGCTCCTTAAAGAAGTGCAATACGGTTGCAGTGTTGCTATACTGAAACTGTACTGCGTACGTATTTCTTTTAGCTAAAAGTTCTCGCTCTTTTCGTGTCATCCGAGACATATTTAAATACTCGGTAACAGCACGCCATCTAGAAATGTAGCCGGCAATATATGTGGCAGAACATTTTTCTAGTTGGACCGAATTTGGTGATTTTATTTGAAAGCTGGTGCTTCTCATGTGGTCCCATTTAAATTTCATCAAGATCTGACCAGTTGTTTCCGTGTTATCCTAAATAATGCGAATTTGGTTGACTTCGACTACATTGATGATGTTCTCATCAGGTCATGTCATGAGTCAGCATCATGTCAGCCAAGGTAGATTTGTAACTACCTAAATGTGAGATATCTTGATATAATCATAAAATAACATTGGCATGCACCATTTTACACATAGGCGCCGCACGCGGTGCGGGCGACTGACACCGACTCCAAAAATAACAATAATTGTACATTATATTATCCTAATAATTTGATTCTCTATTAAGCAGTCTACATATAATTAAATTAAATAATTTTTCTTAGTCATAGGTATGTGTTGATTTAGATGTGAAGTTTAAGTGGGTACCTACCTTCTTGTGTGGTAAACGCATAGATTGCTGCAAAAATGCATACCTATGTCAAAACTAAAATGAGCCATCCACTCATGATAGCAAAGCTCCAGTCCACTGGAATCCATGGACCATTACTAAGGTGGTTTACTTCCTATTTAGCAAATCGCTCCCAATTTGTTGCTGTAGATGGCTATGTTTCTCAGGTGTTCTGTGCACGTTCTGGTGTTCCACAAGGTTCACACTTGGGTCCAGTCCTATTTCTTTCATTTGTGAACGACATAACATCTCAAATCCAGTACTGCCAAAGTCTTCTGTTTGCAGATGACTTAAAGATTTATAAAAAAATTACAGATCCAATAGACTGCACGCACGTCCAGAGTGATTTAAAAAACATTGAAAACTGGTGTATTAACAATAATATGATTTTAAATCCAACAAAATGCTTCCACATCCGTTTCTCCAAGAAAAAAAAAACTTATAACACCGCACTGACAAACGTGAGTGAAATAAGGGATCTTGGGGTGATAGTCGATGACAAATTAAGCTTTAAGTCACACATCAATGACATTGTCAAAAAGTCTGCTCAGACTTTGGGTTTTATCAAACGAAATACTCGGGGATTCCAACTACCAACCACAAAAATACTTTTATTTAATACCTTGGTGCGAAGTCGGCTAGAATACGCTAGTACAGCCTGGAATCCATTTTACGCAGTTAATTCTCAAAGAGTAGAGAGTATCCAAAGGGCATTCACAAAACATCTGGCTTTTATGTCCAACGATATCAGTCACCGTTCGCCATATCAGCAGCGCTTACAGCACTTTAAAATAAAAACCTTACGAGAACGTCGATTATCCCGAGATTTAACTCTCCTATATAAAATTGCAAACGGAATCGCAAAATGCAATGACTTAGTTGAACGCGTCACGTACGCAGTCCCTTCAAGACCTCCCAGACATCCAAACACCAGAATGTTTCACATACCATTCCGCAAAACCAATCTCGGTCGCAATGCACCCCTGTTCAGAATGTGTAGGGAATACAATGAACTCTCCAAAAGGTCAAATATAGATATTCACGATCTGTCATTGAACAAATTCAGGAAAACCGTTTTAGAGGTGCAGGAACATAGCGATGGCGCATAGATCGTCATGATATGTTGTTTTGTTTGTTTTGTTTTGATAGGTTTTATTGAATTTTGCTATATTTTTTTGCTATATTTTTTTTGCTTTTATTGTGTTAAACTTGTTTATATGTTAGTATACAACTAGGAACAGATTGTTGTCTTAATGTGATTGCTGTGTATACCTGTAATAGGCATGCATGTCAGAACTGACTCATTGTTGTAAGAAGTATGTATTAGATGTAACGTGTAATGCTGTTGGTGTACCAAGGAATAAATAAATAAATAAATTGATAATTGCCATTTAACGGCAATCGATACAGGAAACTGTAAAGTACTTCAGTTATTCTGTAATAGATGGCAGTGCACTATTATAAAATAAAATGTAATTTACTTTAAACAATTTTTTAATCTCTATTCACAAAAGTTTATTTAAAAAAGAACTCATTTCTTACAGGATAAAACAAGAAGCAAAGATCCGGGCACGCCACGATCGTGGCGGTAAGTCCCGTGTTTGAGGAGTGGCTGGAGACGCGGCATGGCGCCCTCACCTTCCGGCTGACACAGGTTCTGAATGGCCACGGTTGTTTTGGCCAGTTCCTGTGTCGTATACGCCGGCAAGAGACGCCCGGTTGTCACCACTGCGGCGACTGCCGCGACGTTGTTGAGGACACGGTGCTGCACACTGGCGGTTTGCCCCGCCTGGGCATCGCAGCGCCGTGAGTTGATCGCGGCAGTCGGATCGGTTACCCTCTCGCTCCCGGCCGTAGTTCAGTCTATGGTCCGGAGTGAGAGGTCGTGGAACGCCGTCGCCTCCTTCTGTGAGGAAGTGATTTCCATCAAGGAGGCGGCGGAGCGGGAGAGGGAGCGTTTAAGCCTCTCCTCAACCGCAGAGCCGGGCGCCGGAGGGCGCGAGATGACCTCCAGCCACCCTGAGGTTTGACCTGGGGGTAGCGGGCTTTGTGGGCCTGCCCGCTATCCATTCAGCACCAGGTCCGAGAGGCGGCGTGCGTGTTCCCACGAGCGCCTCTGTTTCGAGTCCGTCTCCCCTCTAGGGGGGAGACAGTAGGGAATTTTTAGAGTGAGTCCTTTGGGTAGGTATCTTTGTGTAGTGGCCTGCCGTTTCACACGGCGGGCCGTAACCTCGGCGTGGTCGCGACCACATGCGAAAGCGATTCGCGCGGTCCTGCCGATAGTGGTTTTGTCGAGAAACACCGTGGTAGGTTTAGTCGGTATTCCGGGAGGTACTTTACTATTATTCCATCTTTCTTTTACCCCGGCGAGTCCGACATAATCCCTCCGCCCGCCCCCGCGGAGGGATATGCGTCATTGCATTACCCCAGGTAAAAAAAAAAGGAAGCAAACATTAACAAATGTTTTTATAAATGTAGAGTGGGTAGTTTATTTTATACAAACTTTCGATGACTCGCTATTCTGTTCGTACACAAATATTATTATGTGCCTGTGTTTGAGTGTCTTTTCGGTGGAGATTATAATATCTTATAAATTTTACCCACTTCCTAAAATGAGTGCGCGTTTCAATATTTATAAAACAACGCCATCTAGTTCATTCATATTCATTCTAATTCGAGAGTTAAGATATCCATGGAACATTACAGGCGACTGTTCATTAGTAGAAAAATAAGTGATTGTAAGTTGTAGACACTAGAATACGCAATTTTTTTTTTTACCCTGTATGACATTTTTGTTCAATGATCTGCCTCTTTGAAGTCAGTTTTGTATAGCGTTATCGATATCGGGCCTAGTTTAGCCTGTGTCAGACGCCCATGCCCATGTGCCCTTTATAGCTGAATAGCTGTCGCAGATATTTAATGATGATAACATTGTGCAGGTTTATCTACGAGACGGAACATCACAATGGCATCGCGGAGTTGCTGGAGATCCTCGGCTCCATCATCAACGGGTTCGCGTTGCCCCTCAAGGAGGAACACAAACTATTCTTACTTAGGGTGAGTCAATGTGGATATGTTTGTGAACTTACTTATTTGTTTAAACACGTACAGATGCAGGTATAAAACATAACGTCTTTTTACTCTTATGTCCGTTTGTTCGCTTATTATTCTAGAAGTAGGTACTAGCTCGTATGTAGTATAATTATTTTCATACAAAGTAACTTTTAGTTTTATGTTTTAGTATATGTACATGGTTGGTTACGATGTGTAACCTCCTAGGGTAGGATAGCATTGACAATTTTAGTATTGGGTTCTTTTTTACTCGGTTCAAACATGTTCGTGATTCTCTACTTGGTTGCTCGGAGCCACCAAAACTTTAAATCCGACACGGATTCACACAAACGACGCAAATAACATCCAGTAGAAACTAAGGTTGTACACATTTATGTATGTATATACTTATAATGCAAACAACTTTTACTATAGGATAAATTTCGAAAAAGTGAATCTGCGATATCTCTTCAATATAATCTGTACAATTTCTAGAGAAATCTTAGCGTTGCTAAAATGACGTAGGTCTGCCGGCTCTAGGATGTCAGTCGATAAATTTAAATATCTAAATTCCAACGTACATTTATAAATACGTAAGCGCGATGTATTTTTGACTTAAGATCGCTGCATTACTGCTATGTACTGGCTGGTCATAGTTGTTTCAACAATATACACAAATTGTTTATGGTTGGTTTCGAACGCACGTGATTCATTTGTTTGACATAGGCAATGCAAAGAACGCAATGCAGCTATCGTTACGATATATGTATATAAGAATTAAACATTGGTTTGAAATACTCCAATATAAATAGATAATAGGTAAATGGCATATAATACCGATATAGCCTTTCTATCTATTTTTGTCACCCTCTGGCTGGAAATGGTGTTACCTATAAGCTCAACCCGTTGCACCATCTCTTGTAATAAATGACATAATATGGATGATATAAGTTTTTCTTTGAGTTTAATCCCTGCCGTACTCACCTTTGATACCTGTGTGGCCAGGCTCAGCAGTAGTCACCATGGAAAACACTGAGTTTGGGCACTCGTGAAGTCCCGGGGAAATTAGAACTGTGAATTTAATCAAAAATATATAGAAGGAGTTGGAAGACGAATTTCCCTAATTCGTATATACGAAGGTCTAACTTTACAATAGGTATTACGAGTAGAGTGAACAAGTATAAAACTTGACTCTAAACTACCGTGCACCCATTTAATTCAGTTCATTTGTTGAAGTGAAGGCTAGGTCTTGAAATAATTTTAGGTCAATGCGGTGTTAAATTGTCTGATATGCCTACGCGATGTTATTATTTACATTGTAAACATGCTCATATAATGTTGTCGTACTGAAATATAAATTGTTTATTTCTATCGGTCTGTGTACTTGTACCACGAGAATGATTCAATGTTGGAGACAGACATATTGTGTTAACGCAATGCTTGATAGTATAGAAGTCTTATCGAATGCCTCGATAATATTACGATCAAGCATTCGTGAGTCGATTTATGCGCTCTTACTGATTGTATTATTATTCGAATACGATTGAAATAGTATTTACCTACTACCTATATGATTAAATTATTTATTTTATAAGTATTTTTCATGCTAAGGTAGTGTACATTATAATAGAGGGAAAAGACAATTTATAAAGCAGGACTTAACCGGTGAAGACAAACATCGTAAGGTAACCTGCATGTCTGAGAGTTCTCTATAATGTTCTCGAAGATATGTGAAGTCCGCCAAATCGCACTGGGCCAGCGGACTATGGCATAACCCACATTCACACACTGAGAAGAAGGTGCCCAGCAGTGGAACAGTTTAATAAAAGGCTGATATTAATAAAGCAGGACTTACACCTACGATCTAGGCGAACTGCCGACACGCTTTGTGAAAGTACCTAAAGACTACGCTTACAGCGTCTGTCTGTGCTTATTATATCCGGTTATGGGTAATCTTGGTAACAAGCAATTTTTTTTTGGTTTTGTTTCCTTATCTACCTATTATAATTTTGTAGTCATCTTCCGCACTAGATATAATTTCTGTGTCGCGGTGTGCTATTCAAACAACGGCCAGAAGAACACCAGACTTAAGAAAACTATTTCTGAATTACATAATTGTTTTTCCTGTTTGGGGATCGAACCCACAACACTCGGTGCAGTGGTTGTGGCAATCGACCGTTAAACCATCCTTGCTGTAAATTATGCTGTACCTACGTACCATTCGTGAACGTCCGTAATCCGTACAGATAAATTTATTTTCCAACTTTTGTCGGGCTGATACTAACTCGGTAAGTAAGGATGTGTGAGCACAGGGAGTTCTCCTGTGCTTTACTCTTCCGAAATACACGAATGACACCACTACCTGTACCTGATGCCCATAAGACACGATTCTTTTGTGTGATTATTTATTATAAAGTCTTTGTGGTATTTGTGGCCATGGTTAGCATGTTCGTCAAGTAACGGGGACGATATACAAAAAGAAGGCAATTTTTTTATTGCTCTATGGTCAAGACCTCTTACTTGATATTCCAATGGACTCGCTAGTTAGTTATAGTTGCTAACAAGATTTTATTTGTTTTAGGTTTTACTACCGCTACACAAGGCGAAATCTTTATCGGTTTATCACCCACAGCTTGCGTACTGTGTCGTACAGTTCTTGGAGAAGGACCCCTCGCTCACGCAACCTGTAGTCAGGTAAGTTCATCTTCAATGTATATGTTTTAACGAAATGCATGTGCCTTTCGCCAGCGTCGTTATATATGACAGACAAATGCCTTCTGTCAGCTTGTATTTCTTCAGCTTCTATTCAGAATATGAAACTCAGCGCAGTTTACCAATATTTGTGCTATATGCGTATATGCTTCCAATAGGAAATAAAATATCAAGAAACATTTGTATGGACGGCCAATGTTGGCCAAACTTGCAAACATAAATCTATATAAACGGTTTCCACTATACCAGCTGTTTGGAATAAACCATCTTTACTACGTACTCATATACAAATAAATACCTAAGCAGGTTAGTTTTAGTATAAGATATAAAACTAAATCCTCTTAATAAATTTCAGGGCGTTACTCAAATACTGGCCGAAGACGCACTCGCCTAAAGAAGTGATGTTCCTAAACGAGATGGAAGAAATCCTGGACGTGATCGAGCCGGCTGAGTTCCAGAAAATAATGGATCCGCTGTTCAAACAGTTGGCCAAGTGTGTCTCCAGTCCGCACTTCCAGGTAACAATTCAGCTGAGAACATCCCAGTGGTATTTTAGATCACTTGTCCACCTATAGAACTGTCATTATATCATACTCATTATAAAACCATTCAGTTACTGCTTTCAGACTAAATTCTAAATATAGCGATTATAGACTACATTGAGATGGCTATATCTAATGCATTTACCAATGCGCAACAGTACTTTTTAAATAAGACTAGTAAAAAATGGTCATGATATAATTATTATATAGATATTTTGTGATGTCTAATCTTCTGCCTTGGTTCTGAAGCTGTGCTTGCGAACGATCGCCAGATCCCGATCGACGCCTAGGTTGATCACGGTGCCAAAAGGATTTTCAGTTAGATAATTCTTAATAGTACCAGGAGCATGAAGTCTGTAAATGTGCCTAATAGACAGCGATAACGAAATGTCAAATAAGGTTCGTGAAACATTTCACCAGCTATATGATAATTTAATTATAACCATAACAAAGAATACCAATCTCTCGAGGCACACACGTTTAATTGTAGACATGCCTTACCATACATTTTGATTAAGTCGTAAACGGTTGTCCTTGTGAAGCTTCTTAAAATGTTTTGTCATTTCTACAATACGTATATGCACTGAAAACTCAGCTTTGTCACAATATGTCTATGTCGCTCCATCATAGCTACCGTATGTATGATTACAGATTTTTCATTATTTATTTATACATATTAGGTATAGAAGAACTTAACTAGCTCTGAAAGAGGTTTAGACAGTACACTATTGCATCTACCAATTTCACGCTGCATATTATCAAATATATGTGCTCTGTATCGCTCGCCCAGGACACATTTCATTAGAATGTGTTATACATCGTTTATTATTCTGCATACTTTACAGTTAGATGTTGTAGATATGCCCATGAGATAAGATTTTTTTATGGATGGATTGTGGCCGGAGCGTTGTCACATAGCCGTTACTATAATAGGCCTTTAAAATACTAACTACAGTTAATCCTACTGCCTACACAGGTAGCAGAACGTGCCCTATACTACTGGAACAACGAGTACATAATGTCGCTAATATCGGACAACGCGACACACATCCTGCCCATCATGTTCCCGTCCCTGTACCGCAACACCAAGAGCCATTGGAACAAGACCATCCACGGTCTCGTCTACAACGCGCTCAAACTCTTCATGGAGATGAACCAGAAACTCTTCGATGAGTGCACGCAGCAATATAAACAGGAAAAGCAGAAGTAGGTAAACTGTATTCTAGACTAGCTTATACCCTATACTTAGCCCGCGTGATTCCCCAAGATAACCAGGGTAAAGTATCCCTATCCTGCAGCTGTTAATCAAGGATACGCCTATCTGTGTGGCAAGTTGCATGCTGCATTGTGGAGACTGTAATCGTAGAAAGCCATTTATTTAGTTTCAAGAAACTAATTAAGACTGCGCCGAGCGTAAGACGCGACGCGGTTGGACTGAATGATAGAGCTCGATATTCAAATCGGCGCGCGGCCGCCATAGTAAAATTGTATGGAGGATTTGAAGTGCTTTTTTGATAAATATGTATCTTTATTGTCAACCAATAACTTAAATATTTGGGACGGACAAATTGTAATATAACTATTTATGTTTTGTTTAAGCTGTAAAATAGGATAGATCTCTGCTGTTATAATCTAAAAATCACGTAACAACGAGCTTACGTTTTTGCATTTTCCGTGCAAAATTACGTAATTTTGTAGGCAAAAATATTAATTATTTTAAGTTTTTTACACGGAGTAATTGTAAACACATTCATTGTTATGGTATATGTATATTTTATATTTATATTAAACAAAAAGTGTTGGTTTTATCAACTTAACTGTGACTGCCTGTTTTGGCACATTTCGATCGGCGCAGTCTTAATATTCAATAATAATAATACGTATACTAAATTGCGTAGTACTTATTAGTTAACAGTGGTGCAATATTTAGTTATTAAATAAAATAGTTCAGTTATTAAATTATTAATAATGTAACGAGATGGGTGTAAAAACCCAGGATTCAACCTCTTCGTCTTCATGTGACATTTTGTTTTTTCATCAACTTTTTGTAATGTCCCACTGCTGGGCAAAAGCCTTTCTCTTGGACTTACAAATCACTCTGTTGGTGGATATCCCTTGACCTTATGACCTTGTGACCTAGAGGATATAGATATCTAGGGGGTCTTTTGATCCACAGGGTCCATATTCAAACCGAGCTTTAAATTATATATACCGAGGGATGACCCCAAGGTGTCTGCACACCAAGTTACAAGTCAATCGGTCCAGTGGTTCCGGAGCTATGCCTGTCACTAACAGACAGACACACAGACCAACAAAGTGTTTTCATGAACTTCTTCAAAGAAGACTTATAGAGTAAAAAAAGTATCATCTTACAATGTTGTACGATCACGCGTGAACCGTTGAACGGATTTGTATTACAAACTGCCGAACGTCTTCACAAGCTATCATATTTATAATATTAGTAGGATTTACAGACGTGGACTTTGCAAATTGCATTTAGCAAATTGTGAGGTAGCCACCATCATTTCTCCTTCAACCAAACATGTGTGACCATTTGCAAAAGGTCATTCTCCATGTTTCGCGGCATACGTAAAACCGACGATACGATTTGTTGAGTTCTTTAATCTATACTAATATTATAAAGCTGAAGAGTTTGTTTGGGGGTCACTTATCTGAACTATTCCTTCACATATATTTTATGACTAGTTGACCCACGCAACTTCGTCTGCTTCACATAAGAGAATTTTCCCGTTTCTGCAACATTTTTTATTGATGTGCCGCTTTTATTGGCCGTAGCGTGATTTTATATAACCTCGATAAATGGGCTATCCAATACTAAAAGAATTTTTCAATTCGGTCCAGTAGTTCCTGACATTAGCGCGTTCAACCAAACAAACAAACTCTTCAGCTTTATAATATTAGTATAGATAAAATGCACTTTTATTTCGATTGAGGAGAAATTTACTGTCATATCTCAGTTTATTTCGGCCACAAATTACAACCATTTAAATTCCCAACGTTAAATAGATTATAAATAATAAGAGGAGCGTTCCGTAGATCTCACTGTTTAGCACCTTAGTAAGAAACTGAACTTTTCACTCGATCGAAAGTTTTAAAAGAATCTGTAGACACAGGACCTTTAGTCTTAATCATTATTCCGTCATGTATGTAAATGTCATATACCTACCTAATGTATGTCGGTGTCCGCCAGGGAGCGCGAGCGCCTGCTGGCGCGCGAGGAGGTGTGGCAGGCGCTCGAGGCGCGCGCCGCCGCCGCCGGGCCTGCCGCCCGCCCGCCGCCGCGCGCCGACCTGCCGCCGCAGCACGACGAACTGCTGCCGCCGCTCACCTACCAGCGCATCGAGCAGGAGGCGCAAGAGGTACGTCCGCCCACGTCACATCATAGCTCCGACCTGCCGCCGCAGCACGACGAGCTGCTGCCGCCGTTCACCTACCAGCGCATCGAGCAGGAGGCGCAAGAGGTACGTCCGCCCACGTCACATCATAGCTCCGACCTGCCGCCGCAGCACGACGAGCTGCTGCCGCCGTTCACCTACCAGCGCATCGAGCAGGAGGCGCAAGAGGTACGTCCGCCCACGTCACATCATAGCTCCGACCTGCCGCCGCAGCACGACGAGCTGCTGCCGCCGCTCACCTACCAGCGCATCGAGCAGGAGGCGCAAGAGGTACGTCCGCCCACGTCACATCATAGCTCCGACCTGCCGCCGCAGCACGACGAGCTGCTGCCGCCGCTCACCTACCAGCGCATCGAGCAGGAGGCGCAAGAGGTACGTCCGCCCACGTCACATCATAGCTCCGACCTGCCGCCGCAGCACGACGAGCTGCTGCCGCCGCTCACCTACCAGCGCATCGAGCAGGAGGCGCAAGAGGTACGTCCGCCCACGTCACATCATAGCTCCGACCTGCCGCCGCAGCACGACGAGCTGCTGCCGCCGCTCACCTACCAGCGCATCGAGCAGGAGGCGCAAGAGGTACGTCCGCCCACGTCACATCATAGCTCCGACCTGCCGCCGCAGCACGACGAGCTGCTGCCGCCGCTCACCTACCAGCGCATCGAGCAGGAGGCGCAAGAGGTACGTCCGCCCACGTCACATCATAGCTCCGACCTGCCGCCGCAGCACGACGAGCTGCTGCCGCCGCTCACCTACCAGCGCATCGAGCAGGAGGCGCAAGAGGTACGTCCGCCCACGTCACATCATAGCTCCGACCTGCCGCCGCAGCACGACGAGCTGCTGCCGCCGCTCACCTACCAGCGCATCGAGCAGGAGGCGCAAGAGGTACGTCCGCCCACGTCACATCATAGCTCCGACCTGCCGCCGCAGCACGACGAGCTGCTGCCGCCGCTCACCTACCAGCGCATCGAGCAGGAGGCGCAAGAGGTACGTCCGCCCACGTCACATCATAGCTCCGACCTGCCGCCGCAGCACGACGAGCTGCTGCCGCCGCTCACCTACCAGCGCATCGAGCAGGAGGCGCAAGAGGTACGTCCGCCCACGTCACATCATAGCTCCGACCTGCCGCCGCAGCACGACGAGCTGCTGCCGCCGCTCACCTACCAGCGCATCGAGCAGGAGGCGCAAGAGGTACGTCCGCCCACGTCACATCATAGCTCCGACCTGCCGCCGCAGCACGACGAGCTGCTGCCGCCGCTCACCTACCAGCGCATCGAGCAGGAGGCGCAAGAGGTACGTCCGCCCACGTCACATCATAGCTCCGACCTGCCGCCGCAGCACGACGAGCTGCTGCCGCCGCTCACCTACCAGCGCATCGAGCAGGAGGCGCAAGAGGTACGTCCGCCCACGTCACATCATAGCTCCGACCTGCCGCCGCAGCACGACGAGCTGCTGCCGCCGCTCACCTACCAGCGCATCGAGCAGGAGGCGCAAGAGGTACGTCCGCCCACGTCACATCATAGCTCCGACCTGCCGCCGCAGCACGACGAGCTGCTGCCGCCGCTCACCTACCAGCGCATCGAGCAGGAGGCGCAAGAGGTACGTCCGCCCACGTCACATCATAGCTCCGACCTGCCGCCGCAGCACGACGAGCTGCTGCCGCCGCTCACCTACCAGCGCATCGAGCAGGAGGCGCAAGAGGTACGTCCGCCCACGTCACATCATAGCTCCGACCTGCCGCCGCAGCACGACGAGCTGCTGCCGCCGCTCACCTACCAGCGCATCGAGCAGGAGGCGCAAGAGGTACGTCCGCCCACGTCACATCATAGCTCCGACCTGCCGCCGCAGCACGACGAGCTGCTGCCGCCGCTCACCTACCAGCGCATCGAGCAGGAGGCGCAAGAGGTACGTCCGCCCACGTCACATCATAGCTCCGACCTGCCGCCGCAGCACGACGAGCTGCTGCCGCCGCTCACCTACCAGCGCATCGAGCAGGAGGCGCAAGAGGTACGTCCGCCCACGTCACATCATAGCTCCGACCTGCCGCCGCAGCACGACGAGCTGCTGCCGCCGCTCACCTACCAGCGCATCGAGCAGGAGGCGCAAGAGGTACGTCCGCCCACGTCACATCATAGCTCCGACCTGCCGCCGCAGCACGACGAGCTGCTGCCGCCGCTCACCTACCAGCGCATCGAGCAGGAGGCGCAAGAGGTACGTCCGCCCACGTCACATCATAGCTCCGACCTGCCGCCGCAGCACGACCACCCGACCTGTGCATAGCATAACTATGAAACCAATTCTGTACTAGACACTTCATGTAATGCCACTATAATGACCCGCAAATTGACCTTCGAACACCGAAAGAACTCATCTAGTTCGTCAACTTCGTAAATTTAACGAAAGCTAGCTTTGATAAGATGACGATTTGATTCTGATTTTGTCTTTTTATGTATAGCTTCATGCCGAAATTACGTAATGTCACAGTGCTTTTAAGTGAGTCAATATATCCTTACAGGCTCGGGTGCCCCGCCTTGGAGCTTATAAAAAATCATTGTGTCTGGGCCCTAGGATCATCCGAACGTCGACTTAGATACTCATATATAGATATTTATATATCGAAATCTTACAAAATTTATGAAAAATTACAAATGTAATGCTCTATCACATTATACACGTGGTAATTTTATTTATAATCTCCACAGCTGCGGAAACAAGGCTACAACGCGAGCAAACCTCTGCTCCGCAAGAAGTCAGAGTTGCCCGCCGACTCGACAACGGTCAAAGCGTTGATCGAGCACAAGCGCGCCGACGCGTACCTGCCTACCCCGCCTGACGTCAACCAGTGCTAGCGGGACATATAATCACATTGGCGTTGAGGATCTACTTATACTGGTGGAATACAGACTGACTGTGTGACGTTTTACTGAATACACACGCGTCACATAGAACGAATACGGTGCAAGAGTAAGGTAAGGACGAACTCGGGAACAAGAACTGATTCGATCTGAAGAAGAGAGAGAGACTATCTCTTCAAAACTGAGAACAGTGTGCGTCAAGTAGATGACAGTCAGTCTTAAAATATTCTATACAAAAATATCCAACGCGTATTACCAATAACGAATTTCAAACGGTCTATGGCCTCTTAGCATTTTCAACAATCAAAAGCTATATTAAATAAAAAGTTATACGAGATATCGTGTTTCTAAAGTGCCGGACATATTGACTTGATGGTCACAACGAGTGTGCGAGCGAGAGGACGCTATATGAGTGACACGAGTGACGCATTGTGGTCATATTGAATAGTTAGTACACATATATTATTAAATCGGTAGTGTTCTTTTGTTGATGTTTTATATTCACACGGGTCGACAATCGCGTACGAACCACGCGATAGCCGACCAATCAGATGTCCATATTCTATTGTACACTGTGCCCTGATTGGTCGGAAATCACGCCATATAAATCGCTACTTAAATGTACTCGAAAGCACTGCTGTTAAATAAATTGTATAATAATAATAATAATAATGAATTCTATTGTCGTTCGTCACATTGTCGACCTTAATTATATGGAAGCAAATTGTGGGAGTGACTGAGATGTAGTTTTCTTTCTGTGGTCCTTCACCAATACTTTAAGATTGCTTAATTATTGACTCGAACGGGAATTAGACTCTATTCAATGTTAATCGTGCCGATTCTGTTTACAAACTCAACTAACATTTATCTCACTTCATCACTTTATAAATATCGTTGAAGAAAAGCTAAGAAGACTTAGCTAGCAAAGAAACGGGTCACCGTATGGTTAGACTGACTCTTTGTCAGTTATTATCAGCTACGGTTGACAGTTGTTAAGATAAATAGCCTTTAGCCTTAAACTGTCTAATATGCCTACATTGAAATAGTAATGCTAGACAAACAAGGAACAGAATGAATTTCAGTGTTTTCAATTTTTGAATGCGCGTTGCTTTACTATGTAGTGTATAGCAGTATATGTACACGCACTGATGTCTGTGTGACGTGCAATATTTAAATTTGGAACAATCTTTTTTTTTTTCAACACAATGAAAGCGTGTTCATAAATTGAAAACAGAAATGCAGTGAGATCAAAAGAGGTTGTTTAATCAATTAGAATAAAGGCCTTGTTCATCAGGCTGTTGAATTTTTGTTTAGGAATTGCTTCATAGTTCCCATTCGCTAGCAGCCGAGTGTTTTCTAAATGGGAGATTTCATTTTCAATATGCATCACAAAGCGGCTTGCTTTCGTAACTTATATTTACTTTTTTAAACTAAGTAACAGGTATCATCATTCCACAACAGTACCACCTACGAAATGTTTTTAAAACGTTTTAGCCCATTGTATTAATTTAATTGAATTTAGATGTATATAATCATGTTGATTTAATCGCCATAATGTTTTAATGGAAGGAGAAATTGTCAATTGCAATTGATAAAAGTTAAAATCATAAAATTTAATGATACATAATATATGTATTGAAAGTAATTGACAATTGCAATTGACTGTCACTTTTCTAGAAAGTCCGTCCAACGAGAATTGGTGAATGATACAGCAGAAAGTCACTTATGTTCCCGTAGCATACCTACTTGAAGGTCATTGCTTTGTAAAGAAATTGCAATAGGTTAGCAGTCGCTACCAAAACATGAAAGAATTCCATAAACATTGGCCATTCTCGCTGGACAAACTATATATTAACCTCTGTACTAATAAACGAAGGTAAAAAACTATAGTTTTACTTTTCTTTCACAGTTCATATTATATTATAATCACAATCGCCGAATTATTTAATTTGAAGTATTGTTAATGTACTCGAATTCCTATAATAATGAAGACTGGTTTTACTATAAACAAGAAACTTAATAGGAGCGGGGTATGGAGGTCTCGAACTATTTTATATATGGATAAAATACTATGTATGTATCATGATCCTTGCACTTACAAACTTTTAACGCGTCTTTAATTGGTCAGAACTTCATTAAAGTCTTCCTTATATTTCTTACACTTTTTCTTCAATCTTCAATCATACAATTTTAGAACACACGCGTGATAGAGAAATGTTTAAATACAAATTCTGTTTAAAAAAGGAATATAGTATGTGTTCCATATTTAAAAAGCTACAATTATCAACACTACCTACTCAAGAAGGTTAAACTGTCCAAAAGGGAGTTGCTTACGCTTCCACAAGTCTGAAATATTGGCAGAATACTACATTCTGATTAATCAAATTATAATACATACTTCAATCCTGAAAAACATTTTGACGTTTATTAGTACAGATTAAAATCTTTAATTTATTGTTTATGAAAACCAAATACATGAACACAATGTTTATATTGATACTATTTGTTTGACATAGATTTTATTTTTCACTTAAGGTTTTAACGGTAACTCTTTGTATAGATGTGTTTTATGTCAAACGATAGCTATCTGGATGTTTTATCGGTCGGTTGTACTCATGGGCGAGGGTTAGTTACGTGCACAATACTAACAAAATGGCATTTCATTTAATCATTACTAAAAATAATATAAATCTATATTATTTTTGCCTCGCCTGTTTTCCTTGAGGACATATTCAGTTTACGACACCACACTGACGCCCATTGCTAATAGCTTTGTGTTTGCTGTTCGAACGCCTATGGAGTCCTTATTTATAATTAATAATCAATCTAATACAGAATCTTATTAAAATACGATGTCTTGCTTCATTTGATGTCGTTAAAAATATCTATGGCACATTAAATGCCGCGCCGGTCATAGATGATATTTTATATCGTATACCTAACAATTCTTCTACACAGTCAGACCAATCTGACTAAACCATCTATTACTATTTGTAGAGAGAATATTATTGCAATTTTCCATTGATAATCACATGATTGAGTCGTTTATTAATGTTGAAAAAAGTAACAAGCATTTGTAAAAGGCTGCAAACATTGTACAAATATTTATGCCAACGTTAATACTCCCCTACTTAACCCAAAGACTATGGATGTTATAGGCCGCGTAAAGTTGTCAAGGCCATCAAAGGTCAATTTACACACAAAAGAAACCTTTGGAAATCCAGCCATAGATTATATTTTGTATTAGATTGACTAAAAATATTACTCCTACATTGTTATATAAGTAGACATTTGTGTTTCAATTGCTTTGATATTTGCCAATAAACTATCACCATATAATTATAGAACAGACATTGTTTTTTCATAGATAAGTGACGTGCACAATTTGATTCGAAATATATTCGAACACACGCGCTACGTCATGTTGTTGATACAATCGATTATTCGAATGGAATGGTACGCATCGCAACTATATAAGCATCTCACCTACTCGTAGTGGCACTTAGATATCTTTATAAGTATTACGATAAGCTGAATA
This sequence comes from Catocala nupta, assembly GCA_963675205.1. NCBI lineage: Eukaryota > Metazoa > Arthropoda > Insecta > Lepidoptera > Erebidae > Catocala > Catocala nupta. Next base: position 25,046,958 of record OY776087.1, read on the forward strand.
TGTCCTCTAATTCGACTAATAGTTTATTTATAAAAAATATATGCCTATCTGCCTTTAAATCTTATTTTTTACAAATTCAGGGCACATACGGTGATGTATTTCATTACTTTAAGTTTTATTATTTTGTCTATATAGTGTGCCAAAGGTGTTTCTGTTGAAGCCAGTTACAAACAGTCTTAATCGTGTATGTATGTATAAAATGTTTTAGAAAGAGCTTCGGGAAAGAGTGTGGAGCACCTATGTATGTAGTTATTTATTTTTTTATTTTAACAGTGTCGATTCTGGTGTTTTCAACTAAATTAGGTTTTAACTTACTGTCTGTGTCTTGGTCTAACGAGGAATTTGTAAAGAGGATGGAAGATTATGTAATTACGAATTAATTCACATAACTTGGCCAGTAGCAAACACGGGTGTGCATGCAGTGTGGTCGTAAGGTTTCGGGGTACATTGCCAAGTAAGGCAAAGTAAGATACTAAATCTGTGTTCAGTAGATGGTGATAAGACAAGCTCGCATTCTATTAGGACTTAAACATCTTGCGTAAAATCTAGGTGTAATATGCCACTTAACACCACCTAATCTTGCCTTAAGGAAATACAGACGACGTTACGGTGTGATGTTAAAGCTAAAATTTTCGACAACTGCGTTGTTAATATTTTTACCACAAGAAAAAGCTTACATTTTCGCCCCGTACCTCAGTATAAATAGTCCATTGTTATAAAGTTAAAACTATAAAATCTACTGTCCTTATCATATAGCAATTGTTAGACAGAAAGATAGTGAAGTTTGATCTACTTTAGTGCGATGTTCAACAGAATCGACACCAACTTCTGTATTGAATGACGACTGAAAGGAAATTATCAAGTGAAGTTTTGTTCTGAGCATTTGATACTATCACCTATATACACTGTTATATATATATCTATGTATATTGGCTAGCAATTACGTCATCGCCCCACCCTATGACGCATAGTTTATGTATTTATGATGGTAAAGAAGTATACGATAACAGCAGTATGTATTATTGTTACAAGAATACGAGGCCTCTGTACACTGTGTATGGCGCTGTATCCTACTGCCGTAAAGTTATTCCAATACTGATGGTACGGCCCTAGCCCTTTCATTTGGCCCTTTCACTGTGTTATGGTTCCACCTGGCAAAAATCCTACTTACGTAGGTACAGTCACCAAGGTGTATTACGAGCGAATTTATTCTTCCTTTAACGAGGTCTGAAGAAAATAGTAGGCAGTGTTTTGGTAGTATTATACCCTTGGCATTGCGAAACTGACTAACCATCACACGTGCTAGCTAGCCTTCCACTTACACCCGATTTCTGAAACGCTCATCCACGACGTATCAAAATCAAACTCATGTCAACTCATTTGATTGGCTGCTGCTAATTCTCTCGGCCAATCACAGCAATTGACATGTGTTTAGTCGTATGTTAAGAATTTGTGTTTATCTGCTTTTTAGACACCGGGTGTTTGTGCAATAAAAATAATATTTTATCAGCAATTGAAATATTTGATAGTATCAAATACTTATTTTATTAAGCCATCTGTTTCCTATACATTAGCAAGTGACTGTACAAGACTGTCGATAACAATTTTAAACGTAAGTTGTAATGTTAAACTTTAATATAATAGTAATATTAAATCGATATACGAACCGAATAACACCGTAACTTGAAAGATATCGATTTACAGAAGTTTATAAATATTGTGCTCTTTTCTTTTTTTATTCGGTCTGTATTATTCTAGGAACCATTTTCAAGTCAAAAATAATTTATTCATTTAGTTCACAAAGTTCACCTAAGAACGTAAAAGTTAATAGTTTATAAGGCGCATGACTTTCGATGGCACTAACTCAGCGCGCTCAGACATACAAGACAATTCGATTTGATGATCTCGTGCCTCGTCTTAGGTACTACTAAAAGTTTTAAATACAAAAATTTGTAAGCGTCACTGAATGCTTCAAAATCAAACCTGAGGTCTGACGCTCAGCAATGCAAGAAAGCGCAACATTTGTTGCTATAACAAGTCAGCATACTATGTTAGGATATTTTTAAAGAAAGAGCGAAAATTATATTTCGTGGCTCTTCTGTAAACCATGCTTTTACAAGTTACCATGTTGTTCGATTCATATATCAACATGTTTTTGAATACGCTTCTGGTAAGCAGACAAGACGCGATGTTTTTGATATATACAGTTATAAAGTTAAACGTCTCGAACAGTTACTTGCTCTGTTTGTCTGTCTGTCTGTAAGTGTGAACGACAAACGACCTCACGTTAGACAATTATTTGCAAAACGCTGTTCAACAAATTGATAAATTTTGTATAAATATTTATAACGATAATGTAACTGTTGAAAACAAATATTGTAACAGATGACATATTATAAGGTGCTTATGATTATCGTTATAATACAAAGTTGTGCATAAAACGTGTGTTTTAATTTATACCTACCCTGAGATACCAGTTGTGCTATTGAGAAACCTGTGTTATTGAGGATCACTCGTCCTATTGACTTCTCAGACGTATTAGTGAGAGACCGGTCATTGTTAATGAAAAGCCTTTATAAAATTAGCAGCTATGCTGTTGAGAGGCTGATCGTGTAATTGAGACTGTCTGTGCCATTCTGTTGGAATTGTCATACCTATACTGAATAGCAATGTTTGTTAAAACCAACTCGAATAAACATTACTTAGCTGTATATTACAATGCTGGCCGTTGCCGACCATGCAATCTATGCTGAGCCAATTAGGAGAAAGTATACGCCTAACTCCTTACTGCGTGTAAAGTGAGTGCGATCTAACACAATACCACTAAAATTGCGGTAGCTACTTTTTGAGGAATCGTGAGACCAACACGATGGAAATTACTGCATGGACAGTACAGTACTTAGGTGGCCAACTCGCCACTATTAATAAGCCGAGTATTGGGGGCTCAATCCCCATACAGAAAATTTGCGATGCACAAGGTGGTTAAGAAAAATAGTATAGGATATACTTGAGCAATTTTCACTTGATTTGTCATAGCTCCGCAACGATAAGTCTTTATGTCTTGTTATGCATAATGATGGGTTAGTAGTTCATCCCTTTCTAAAAGTGTCCATAGTAATTTATTTCTAAGAAATCGCATTTAAGAGCTACAGCCATTTAAGTGAAGATAGTCAGAGACGCTCAATGTACCCCTTAAGTGAGGTAAGTTGAGCAAGGGTATGGGGTTAATTGAGCAGTTAGAAATTCTAGCCAAACCATGGGTTCAATGTTTACTAAACATGAAATGAAACTTCTATTTTACAATCAACTTTTTATTTAGGCATAATATATCACTCGACTTTTTATTTATAGTATTTTAGTGATATAACCCCGAAACTAAAGGTAATCTTCTTTTAATTAAACAAGAAATGAAATCAACAAAAGCTCAACATAATTATTTTAAGCTTAACTTTTGGATTAGAACTTAGTTACTTCTTATTTTATTATCAATGTTTTCCTTTGCCTCCTTAACTTTTTAGTGGAATTATTTTGTTCCTCTTGCATTTCGTTCTTTTCGGGAGTGACTGTAAGAAATGCAGCTTTCCTCTTTTTTCTGACAGCTTTCGGGAAATGGATAGGAAATTATTCCTCAAAAACCCCAAAAATTTTAAATAATGTGAAGTTATGACAAACCTTGAAGAATTATATGCATATCCTTGATACATACCAAAAATATACTAATTTTATAGTTTAACACTGATTGGAAACGGATAATTTTGACTCCTGCAGAAGAAATATTCCCAAGCAAATTTTTTTACTTTTTGGTTGCTAAATAAACAAAGCGTGCTTATACTTCACTCGATCGACAAGTCGTCAATGAATTCCCTATCCGCGACCGCATCTTATCGCAATTTAAAGTGTTAGGGTGCGATGCGTTTCTAAGATATTTCGATTGCCCAACTTAACCGTATGCTCAACCAGCCCCTTCCTACCCTACATACACCTAATGTTATATTTATACCTATCTTTTGGTTACTTACGAAATAACGGAGGCCAAAAGAGTGTCTAAAAACTATATAAATAGCGCAAGAATTAGATGACCACTATCTGATCACATCGGTGATGTTTTGGAGAAAGGCCAGGTACTCTTCTTAAATAGCGCTGCGATATGTACAGCATGTAAAGGTGTGATGATATTTAAATATTATACCTACAGCCCCTGTACAATGGGAAACCGACAAATATATCCGCATTAAGATATACCATTCTCTCTTTTATCAACCTATTAATATTTTATTTTATACATACCAGACTAAACTTTAACAATATTAACACTGACTCGGATGATCTCCTTGAACCCGAAAACTTTGATAGTTATTTTTGTATATTAAATAAATAAAAAGGTTCAAATTTTCATTAAATTAAAGTAATTTATTTTGATTTGGTAATATATAGGTACCTACATAATATATACATTGGCAGATTTTAAGATATATGTATGTTACGGCCCTAAAATATGCGCACATCTTTCTGTTACACGCTGTATAATAAAACAAATGAATTTTGTCTTAAGCGTTATGAAAGTTTTAGCGACATCTAGAAATAATATGATTTTGCGCTGTTGTGGCGACAAATATAGAATAATATTTACGAAATATAGGTACATAGCTATAAATAAAAGAGACCACAAGGGTTATGGTCAGATAAGATAGTAAAAAGTCTGAGTGAACAAAACGACTAGATTGCAGAATGACTGGGTAGGCAAAATGTCTAAGACAAAACATTTTGTCACGATTTGTTATATGGACATCAACAGTCTATTTATTTAAAGTAACCTGTGATACATGCAAATATTAGCAAAGGCTGTCTACAATAGGCGACGACCATGTCTATTAAGAAATATTTCTCGTTATTAACCTAGCTAATGCTACGTACGCGTACTTCAAGAATAACAACTACAGTGTCGTGATGTCTGCCATGGTATCACCACACCAACACCACGAAAGCGTCGAGAATCGACGAATGGCTATTAAGACACTGCTGCTCCTATTTACACCGATTGAATTGAATTGAATATTTACATTAGTATTGGTCAGGTTTACCCGATCCGTTTAGAAGCCAAAAGGGATATTTTTAAACTTTCTGCCGTTCGTAGGTACGTCATAGTTATATCAGTTAGCTCCAACTCTGACCTAACTTCGTCGTGCCATTTAAATTAGTCAGAAAAGTCCAAAGAAAACCAATACCTAAGTCAGTTTTATAGGTGACATTTATCTACCCTTATAGATTTTTATTTTGATACACCTACATATAGGTACTACTAGCTTCGCGGCTCACAATATGATGTCTAATTTTACAGTTAATTGCTGTTTTCTTGATATGTATCTGTATCTATCATACTGCAGGGACCCTAGAAGGAGCAAACTTACGTTTGGATGAAGCCGTGGGGTCCGACGACGGTTCGCTGCGTTAAGTGACAGCGATCTATTTATAGAAACTCGTCCGTCGGTCGCGTCTTTGTCATAATAATTGTCGTCCATGCGGAGTGCTCTTCGAAGAGATCCGCTGAATACAGGAGGCACCTTTAACCGACGTTGTCATCTTGTTATTACGTAAGGTTGGCAATATTACAGCTGCATAGAGGATTTAGAGCAAAGTTTTCTCTCCACTCTCCATTAGAGTACCTATATAATAGTAAATAGGTATATTTGCCTAACTAGTTGGAACGTCACGACAGAGTTGGTCACTGTTTAACCCCACTGATGTAACTATAACTATATCTAATACTAGAAATGCTTTACGACCTTGCCGCTCTGAGCGGCAGCTTAGCGCAGGGCGGCGAGCGGTAAGATCAAATGTATAAAAAGGTTTGAAACACGCCACGAGACGCCGCTCATAGCAAAAACGCGCGCGGTTTTCTCCGAGCGAATCGCTACAGCGGCGCGCGGTGCCGGGAGCGGGCGGGAACAAAAGTACAAGTGAATGAGTGCGACACAGAGCGGCACGGACAGCGGTGAAGAAGGGATGTATTCAGCAGCAAAGCAAATTAAAAAATATATTAGACGACTTTGTGGTGGTAATGAATACCGAGGCGTTTATTACTGAAATTTTAAATCGATCGCTTATAGGGATGTCAAAACATCCTTAATATTAAGAATATCTTGTTCTAAAACTATTACTTTGATTTTTGGCATATTCAGACTATCAAAATACGTCCACCTCGACCGTTGCCGCTACGGACGGTACGTGCATAACGCTCCGCTCACCTCGGCCGCTCCGCCCGCCGCGCCGCGCCGCTCGCCGCTAGGACCGAAATCGTGACCGATGGTACTAACGCAATTGATAGGACTTAGCGTTGTCGGGTGGCTTATCGCCTCTTTTTGGTGTGATCCTAATGTAACTATAACGCACTACACATGCGAGTCAATTTTAAGGAATATTGCTGTATAACGATTAAAAACATTTACACTATATAGTAAGGATTTTTTTGAAAATTTTATCATTATCTATATTCTTGTATAAAGGTAAAGAGATCTGCTTCATAAATTCATAGGACGATGGTAGGTCTGATGCTAATGAGAAAGGCGGTACAGAAGCCCATCTAAAGTTTCCTACTTACAGGTTCACACTAAAATCGTATAGATCTATATTCAAATAATGTATTAATCACTAAAAAGACGCTTTGAAGCACCAGCTTCAAAGCGTCTTTTATGCGTACCTACCTAAAAAATTATTTACCGCTGCCAAGATCTGGTGTCTCATTACAATAAAGTAAGTATTATTAACGAAATACGTGCAATAATAATCTATATCTACAGATTAGGTATAGTTCAAAGAATCAGAGAATAAAACAAATCATTACGAAAAATCTGTTAAACATGGTTTTTATAATTCTACCTACAATAAAAAATAAATGGACTTAGGTAGGTACCGATTGATGAATTCTCCATATTTTCCACAGTTAAGTACACGATTAAAATAGAACAAAAACTCGTGAAAACAGGTCCTAAACACTTAGTTATACTACTTTAAACATTTCACGAGCCGAAAAGCGATCTCAAACGACACAAACACACAAAGTAACTTGCACTGTACTGCACCCAACAGCGCGTGGAACGGAACTGAAACTAGTTTGTAGAATAAATACTTCGCAGGTAAATTAAACACAAAACATGAGTATTCAAAACTATTTATTGATCATTTATTTCTTTTATCTTTACATCATAGGTATATACGGTAGATCTATTTGCGAGTACTGTGGCGATTAAGCGAAAAATATTTTGACGGTTTATATAAAAGAATCTTTGAATATGTGTAAAAACTAAACATTAATTTTATTAAATATTGAATATGGTTGATATCCGGTTATTTCCTTTCTCGTTCACGCCCGAATCTGGCGTAAATGATAAACATTTCGTAGAAGCTTAGCAGCACCGAAGTTTCTTGCTGCTTTGCTTTGATCAATGAAGATTACGCATAATCTTGCATATGTAACATTTGTGTAGGTACCTACTATAGAGATACAAACGTAGGCCATATAAAATTAGAATGGCTAATAGCAATGTACGATTTTCAGGGTAAAAAAATATAGATGGTTTCGAAAATCATACAATCGCCCATTCGAATGACAATTTATATTCCGTCATTGATCATATTTTTTTTCGAATAACCAAAGGCGTTTGTAGGTGGTTGTGTTTACCCTAATTCGAGAATAAATGCATGCAGTAATCAATTTATTCAAATAATCCCTTTATGTACCAAACAGAAAATAAATGTATGTAAAAAGTGCAAAATACATGACACCAAATTTTAAAAAGCGCATTTTCTAGAATATTTTCTTTTTTCTGTTCCTAAAATCTGTGATGGCATTGCACAGAGCTATATGAAATATAATCTACCTACATCATTTAATTATAATATAACTAGTACCTATATTATATTAAACAAGTATACCAAAATACTCGCACACAGACTACATATTAATATCTTTATACACATAATTACAATATTATTTAATCGCAAAATGTTTCGCTTAAATATTTATAACTTAAATATATGCAAGTAAGCCTGTTCCATGTAATCAAAAATATAATGTCACGCTGGTTTTTCTTTATTTACTAAAAACAGACTATCGTACGATTAAGTAACACGTTATAACTCAGATGGATAATATGTAAGCTGCATTTAATATATTTAAGGAAAATAAGGGGAAGAGATCGGTTTGCTAAATGTTACGTTATGGCGTATTGAAATAATAATAAGTATAACACAGATAGTAAGTAGCTCCATGTGTGACATCGGATTTCTAAACTCGTGTCTGTGATATCAAGATAGTTATTAAGTATACCATAGTTCGTGAGTCGTACATTTTATGACAGTAAAAAGGCTATTACTTACTGCGCATGCACAAATTTGTTACCAGCGCGAAATAATAAATATTTTTAGGTACACACAGCGACACATCAACCTAGACTGTTTGGACTTTGAACTATTAGAAGTTGAACGCTGCGAATCGTGCGAGAGAGTGCGTTATATTTTTGTTACGCTCTATCCTTACCATTACATTGACATCACTATGCACTATCCCTTGCCGATAATTCTCTATTTTGTATGTAGCGTAGATATGCGTTTAGAGGGTGTCTAACTTCATGTGTAGCCGTGTGTACGACGCTTCTTTTTGTCATGCAACTTCAAGTCACGTGACTTTGCTTGAACTAAACACACGTAGGTATACTCCATTTGGTTAGGTATTTAACAAAAGGTAAACAATCATGATGTGTCGTTTTTATATTTTTATCTCTCTCTTAACTCAGTTTAAAAATAATAATAATAATAATTTATTATCAAAAGCCAAATACAGTTTGTCTATCTCAATCACATAATATATAAAAGTACCATTATGTACATCGCTATATATTTTTAGAGATAGAGTGATCTTCAGTGCCTGTGCTAGTATTAACTGTGTAACAGACACTGGCGCCTTCCAATTACAGTTTCGTGTGACAATATTGGTTTAGTATTGACAAGTTGATAAAGTACTAATAACATTACTGGTATTTATGGTAGTATAAGCATCTATTTTCTAAGGTAAACTATATAAATATATGTATATTACGAAATTATTTAAAGCTATACATAGAATGTTGTGTATGTGTGTAAAATAAAATGCTGCTAAAGATTAATGTAAATACAACAATATCGATTTCTAAATCAATTGAACCGTTAGTTTAAGCAGTAGTTTATTTGTTTAATATGTGTTTGTATCAAGTCACATCAAGATTGTTTACCTTTAGTTTAATACCTAACCAAATGGAGTATAGAAAGTTACAGAAAATAGATCATGCCATTGCTGACACAGAACACGCGCAACATGTCACGCCTGTGTCACCTTACCTGCATCCCGAGTGCAATAGATGGAATTAATGGTACCTACATGATTTCTCTAATGAGCGGCAGGTCTTAGTACTTATGTGAATATAAATCATATTGACGAGTCAAGTGGTCAACACGCAATATGTGATAAATAAACAAACATACAGGATTTGGCGCAAGAAGAATAATTTCCTGGTATTTGTTATCACTTGTTGTCACACTATTTTGAGTGACCTTATCAGACTGTAAGAATAGCCATTAGTTAGAGCAACAGTCTATGATTCCACTAATTGATTGTCACTGTTAAAATGTAAATACCCGTTTATTTTGAAGGACCTGACAGAGCAATTGGGTTGAGTAATCATACCGACCAGTTTAGAATTTTGGATTTATTAGTAATTTTAAGATAAAGTGCGTGTTGGTACATTTTAATATAACATTGTAAAAATATACAGCATTAATTTATTTTCCATTGTACTTGCCTAATATACATATACACGATCGAAACATAATAATTTAAAACAAATGATTGACTAAACTAAAGCAAAAATCACTAGCCGAATATAATACAAGTTTATATACAAACGTTAGGCCATAATAATTCTCTTTATTGCGGTAGGAATGCAATTAAATCGGAGACTAGATAAACTTGCATCCAAATAAACTAAATTATTTGAGTACGAAATTGATTGTGCGTCCTCGCATCTGCATTTTATAATTACACAACAGTATGAAGTCATAGTTAAGTTACAAAGAAAAGTTATTTGAAAATTCTTCTCATTGGTACGCCCTTGCTTTGCTAAACGTGGCAACGGATAAACCTTGACGTTCATAAGTGTTACTTTGTGACCTAAATGAATAAAAACAATTATTTTGAAGATGAATAATCATAATTATGTATGCAAAGCAATTATGCTCATCGCTAATAAAACACATTCAGTAACAATTGTGATATTTCATTTAAAAGCTGATTGTCTACTAATTTACTACGAGTATCGACACAGAAAGCAAATAATATCGTGGCTCTAAACTTACTTTTCTAGCATTTGTCGGCTTAGCGCCTATTAAGTTATCAAAGGCAGAGCTAGAAAAATGTGGATGCACTATGCTTGTATGCATGCTTTTACAAAAGTGTGAATAGATTCTATTTGGAATTCAAGGATCCCTTGTTTGGTGTACGTACTGTAAAAATTCCAAAACAGAATTAAGAAACGTAAAATTGGCAAATTTGTAAATTTTGCTTTTTATCTACGATGTCATTAAATTTCTTTATCTATATTATGATTGGCGCGTTACGATGTAGGTAGTTTTTTAAAACTCTAACTAAGGAATGGATCTTGTATCTAATTGTCGTTACAATTTCTACACTACAGTAATACAAATGACCCATGGCTGAATATAAATCAATATGTGATTTTAACAAACGCAGCATTCAATTTCGTATTAATATAATTTAATAAGCGATAATCACCGCATTTAATACATGATCGTAAGACTTTTCAATAAATAACATCTTTACAGTGAACTTGATTATAAAAATGTACATTCATAATATTGCATTGTGTTGAGGATGTTTTTACTATCTATACAAGTACTGTAACGTTTGAAGTTAGATAATATTGTGGTATTAAAATAGAAAAACACGATTATTCTTAGCTAGAATGATCTGAGGACGAGCCAAGACCTTACAAAACTGTCGACTATGTTCAAATAAAGACTTTACGGCTAATAGCAAAAGAGCGACTAATTCTATTTAATTCTAGTGTAATTACTAACCGCACTGCCGCTATTAGCTTTAACATGTTCATGAGAAAAGGCTCTATATAATCTCGAAGATACCAAGGGTCGAACTCAGCCGAACGTCGGATTCAGCACAATGTATGTGAGCTGTGATAAATGATTTGAAAATAATTATTTCTGGGCGATATTCAAAAGTCTACCATGTGTTACCTGACGCACCTTGACGACTATGTACCCTCAGAAATAGAATTAAAAATATATGTAAGAGGTATTGAGCTGCATCAAAAGCTATTAACTCATGGTCAACTTCTGAATATATAAGAAAATAAAGTTATAACAAATCGAGTCAACATATACACTATAGATACACTTTCATAGTAACATCTTACTCTAGTCATTGTAGACACATTTATCTGTACAATATTTATGTTTTAATATATCATACATATATTTTAAATAACGGTAGATTCGACACAACGCCATCTAGTTTAAAAATTCAGAAACGTGGTTCGTCACTACTCGCAATTCTACAAGAGAGAACAATATGCTAGCGTGAAGTTTAACATATTAAAATAAAATGGATCGGTTACAGTAATCAAGACGAGGCCTATTAAAGGCTGAGGTATCTCTTTAAAATTAAACCAGATGACGTGACGGCGAGTCGTTAAGAGGTCGATTCACAAAGTATACGTTATAGTGAGATTACTGATTACTATACAGTATGGACGCAGTCAGGTGATGTCGATCGGTGATGGGTCCTTGCACCTATAAGAGGAAAGTAAGTAAGAATTTTATAAAGAAGATGATCGTAAGTAAATAGCAAAAATATCGTGAAGAAACCCAGAAATATTTTTATATTGTAACTAACATTATAAATGCGAATATCAGTTAGTGGTTGGTTTGTTTGTTTGTTACGATTTCACACCTTAACTACTCGACCGAATAACATGAAATTTTGTATACACCTTGTCAGGGGTACGGAAAAAGGACATAGGGTAGCTTTTATCTGGAAAAAACTGTGTGCTGTTCCAGAGCTAGCAAAGCCGCAGACAAAACCTAGTTAAAACATAAATACTTAGTGTCAGGCAAGCGATAAATAATAATTAATTATCGCTTGCTTTACGGTGAAGGTGAACATCGGGAGGCAACCTGCATATCTGAGAGTTCTCCATAATGTTCTCGATAAGTGAAGTCTGCCAAACTGCACTGGGCCAGCGTGGTGGACTATGGCCTAACCCTCTTCATATTTAGAAAAGGTCCATGTCCAGCAGTGAGAGTGTAATACAGTGCTGATATTATTATTACGTAGTTACATAACATTAGAAGCAGTGAGTGTGAGAGCAGTTCCGACGTACTATTTCCTCCGTGTGTTGAGGTGGTGCTTGAGCTGTTGTATCTCGTCGTGCTGCCGCGCCAGCTGTTCGTTGAGCCCCGCCACGTGCTCCGTCAGCACTGACATCTGCTCCTCGTAGTTGTGCGACGTCGAGTGTAACTCCTCCTCCTATACACACAGATTGAGTACTGAGTTAGTTCTCCACTCTAAGGTATCAGCATTCTGACTGTCCGGATAAGAGAGGTGCCTCATTAGTGCGTTGCGTTGCGTTGCGTCGTCGCAGTATTGACGCTGCGTCGTTTTCCATATATTTTTTGTGACATGCCACATTAATGCGTTGCGCTGTCGCACGCGAGGTTTCAACGGATCGACGGACGAGAGACGAAGCGAAGGACTGGATGATGCGCTGCGCTATCAAAGCTCCGTTGCGAAGACTTGTAGAAGAAGAAGTGTTCCAATCCATTGTGGAATGAATCATTTTGCGCTGTGACTTCGTGCGTCGTCGCAGCACAGGTGTGGCATACAATGAGTTGATCCGTTGCGACGACGCAACGCATCCACTAATGAGGCACCTCCCTAACGTAGTAGTATAAGTGGTCATCTCGTCACCTGCCACTGCGTCGAGTGTTGTGCGTCCCATTGCCACATAAGACAAAAATGCATCTATGTGATCCATAAAAAGTTGTACCGAGATACTCTTTTATTCTATTTTAAAAAGACAACTCCCGCTCTAGTTGTTATTCTTGTATCGCGGCAGACTTTACAAATATTCAAACCACGGACACAAAGAACACCCAGACTCGGAACAACTATGTATTTGTGGGTCACACACATTTTGGTCCCATGTAGGGATCGAACCCACAACATTGTGTCTATTGCAAGAATCTTTTTAAAATCCCCGCGACATTGGACTTGTTACTAATAAGAAAGAAATCTTTTTTAAGACTGCGCTGAGCGTAAGACGAGACGCAGTTGGACTGAATGAGCTCGATATTCAAATCGGCGCGCGGCCGCCATAGTAAAATTGTATGGAGGATTTGAAGTGCTTTTTTGATAAATATGTGTCTTTACTGTCAACCAATAACATAAATATTTGAGACGGACAAATTTTAATATAACTATTTAAGTTTCGTTTAAGCTGTAAAATAGAATAGATTTCTACTGTTATACTCTAAAAATCACGTATCACAAGCTTACGTTTTTGCATTTTTCGTGCAAATTTACGTAATTTTGACCGCCTGTTTTGGCACATTTCGCTCGGCGCAGTCTTAAAGACGAAACGATACACGAAAATATTTATGTAGTGTGATACTACTTCTGAGTTCGGAAGCTACGGCTCCAATATTGAAAATGTTCTGAGAATGTGTGGTATGCCACTCTCCTTAAAATATTATCACTGCGCGCATTAGAGACAATGCTACACACTTTGTAACGTGGTATCTCATTTTCACACACGTAATAAATGTGATTTTATAAATAATTATTCAGTATTTAGGCAATCAAGGCATTAAACAGTGTTGATAAACTTGACCGATTACTGGGCAACAAAAATATTGTGGAGTTACAATAGAACTAGTAGTGGATTATTGCTACCTACATATACTTAGGTATTTGAAGTTTCTCAGAAGTACTATTTGTTTCTCTAACACAGATTTTAAAGTAATACTTCGTATAGTGATGTTATCAATAATTAACCTTCTAAAATGCCTGGAAAATAGAGCATCGTAATGATTAATAATATGTTTGAAGCCGAACATAAATACTGCTGATAACAGACTATAAATATTTCACCCATATGCTAATGACTCACCAATCTGCTGATAGTATTGTGCTTCTCGTGTAAAGTGTGCTCGTCCGTTTGTTTGTCTCGCTCCATCTCCTCGAATCTTAGCCGCAGCATCTCACACTGAGGAAAATAGCCACATCACAAAATATTAGACACTTGTTTGTTGATATGGCAATAGTCACAATTATAATAATGTCATTTCCAGCGATAGCCTATAGTGGGAGACCGTTGGACTGCCACACAGCGGTCTCGAGTTCGATCCCACGGTGCGCATCTCGGACTTTTCGAAACATCGTGAGGAAACCTACATGTTCAATAAATAATGTTCGAAGTTCGTGTTTCTCGAAGATATATAGACGTATTGTTGTAGTACGAGGTGGACTATGGCCTAACCCTTCTCACACTGAGAAAAAGCCCGTGCCCAGTAGTGGGACGGTTTAGTTAGTATAACCTTATTTTCGAGTGCCACAATTTTGTTATATCAATGTACTGTGTGTTACATACATAATAATATATTATAATAGTAAACTGGCATATTTACATGATCTATTGAGGCATCTGCTATGGACGATTTCTATCAACTAATGTTACCGCACCGTAAAGCCATATATGACAAAAAACGACTTAAGTATAATACAAGAATACAGGCAGTCTATATGTAAACAATAAATTATATATAAGTGTGCAATATTTTATGTTAAATAAGGCCGTATAAGGCCTCGTAAATATATGTAAATATAGGACATAGGCTTATCTTAACTCAGTTGCTGCGGACGGAATACAATATTCGCATCTCATCATCCTTGCGATTTTGAACCACAGATGAAATTTAAACATAATATTGTATCTTAAGCAATGGTTTACAAATAGCGATTGCTAAGTACCACTTCAAAAAATTCTATATACCTATTATATGCCCTTTTTAACTATAGATATAACTTGCATAATCAATTATCGCTATTCAAGGACTTGGTCAACAAATGGTAGCTCGTACCCCAGCAGGCAACCTACCCTCGGGGCACTTGTACCACTGATTGAGAAACACTGGTCTATAAAAAAGGTTAGATTATTCTAAGCCTCCTTATATTAAAAATAGTAAAAATACATATACCTTGTGTTAAATGTTGAAAATTTAATGGTGGACAGCATATTTGTTAGCCGTTAGTGTGTTAGGATCTCACTACTCCCACACGATCGACTGACGGCTACCACAGCGCCAATCGATCGTGTGAGTCTAGCGCAACCCTAAGTTGTTAGACCGCCATCCAGCATTGTGAATATCTATTAAAACGGGAATACGGAAAGCGAAGCCAATATGTTAGCGTAAGCAGTAGAGAAACGTGCATTTAAATATAGAACATTTACATTATTATACACATAACGCTAGTAACGCTCCTAGCGACAGAATTTGTAATTAAATTAATCTTTATAATTTTATGAGTTATGCTTTCTTTTACTAGTTTTTTATATTTATTAGGGAAGCGCAATAATCATCGAAATAAATAGAATAACTCAAAAATTATATAATGATGCAGTCGAATATTCGAATGATAATTTGATGACACATTAATTCGTTATCGTTTTTACTATGGGCGATTGTGTACAATCATATACTTAATTCTTGATACGCGATTGAAATTTTAAATCCATAGTATTCTATATATCTCTTACCAGCACCTCGGCATCGACAGCGCATTTTTCTTTTGTTGTGTTAGCGTTTTTTTGGTATTTTATTTTGTACTAACGCTGTTCAAGAATCATTACAAACTATAAAATATATACAAGAGAAATGGATGTATCCAAGCATAAACATAATGAATAAATTTAATTAACTAATTTAGCCTTTGTCAATAACCAAATATCAATTTGTAATTTGTACCCAGTAAAAACTGCAGTGTTAATGATTGTCACATCAAGCCCAAGATTAACTAACCACCATAAATAGCGCCCATTTCCAAGCATGACCCGTTCCTAAGCATGACCTTTTAATTAAATGAAATTAACATAGAAGTTTATTTATGTTTAATAAGCTGTATCGCTTCCGGCATTAGGACAAACCACGACTAAATTTGACTACCTCTGTTATCACATACATTGCAATAATATTAATGTACACTGCGTTTTTGCTTAAGGCAATAAGTTAATGCGCCAACACAGCGCAATGGAAACCAAACATAAATGTAGCAATAAAAAATCACTGTCACAATTAATCATTTAAAAAAAATGTATTCTTTAGAAAAACATGTTTAATTATCACTTTTCCATATTATACACTCCATCCCGATGTAATTAAAACAATTATACATACCTCTTTAACGTAATGTTCAGTCTTGCTCTTCAATTCTTCCTTTTCAGCTTTCAACTGACTAATCTTATTTCTAAAGTACATCTTCATTCTATTTTCCCTAGCTTCCACTTCATGGTTCAATAGGAACGGCACTTGGAGACTGCCAAGCAATCCTGTAACCCTTCCTTCAGCATCCACAGTGGTTTCACCGAAAGTATTGAAGTCCCCTGAGTCATGACCATCGCCACGACGCTTCTGCGATGCCGATACGTATTTAGCTACTTCTAGTTTTAGGCTTTCGTTCTCCATTTGAAGCATTTCGAATTCCATTCTAAGATTTTGGTTTTCCTGAAAATGTTACCCAAGATTGTACTGTTCGTTTTTAATCTGCACGTACTTATTTAGCGCCCTTATGTATAAGCCAATCGGCAGGATATATCGTGAAATCGTAGGTCCAACGCCTAGATCAAGCAAATATTGGGTTATACGTTGATAAAATGTTTAGTAGCAGTATGAAGTCTGGAAATTTGCCCAGTTGACACAGACAATAGTCGGTTAGGGGTATATTAAGTATAGCCAGCACAATGGACTAGCCTATTTATAACAAACAACTCAAACGGGCCAAAGCTTTATTTGTTGAGGTATGTGAAAGAGTAGTAGACTGCCTCGAACTTCGAAGGCGCAACCGTAGTGTATGCTGTGTAAGAGATCTTCGGTTCCCATTGAAGTTTTACTATCTCGAAATTTTTAGTACGGCGTTTGAAACTGGACCCGGTATATAACTATAGGCTCACTCACTATTACGCCGAACCTATTTTCATAGCAGGCGAAATGTCCGGGATACACCTTACCCTACGTCTGGGTATATAAATTGGCGTGAAACTATGTATAGGATGAAAAGGATTTGTGAAGTTTCGAGTTCATAAATAAAGAGTTTAATTATAACTACTCGTATAGCAAAGCCTTTTCTATCGAGGATTAAGTCAAGTACAATTGATTTTATTTAATGGTATTCAATTGTTGAGTCATATCATTGCAGTGTGAACATCAACATAATAATACAATACTGTCGTCGGCTTCAAGGTCAGCTTAATTAAAGTTGCCACATTCATTATTACAGTAATGAGTAGTTATGCTTATTGGGGATTACTCTAATTAAAATCAAGCATGTAGATAAAAAAGTAGTAAATAAATAAGAATGTATTTCAATAAGAAACAGGCCTTTAAACCAGCATTCTAGTTATATTTATCAAATTTTTTAAGCTTTGTCAAGCTGTGTGACATATTTATCTAAGGATGGCTTTGACAAAAAGCCAGCTTGGGCAGATCGGACTATAAGTTTGAGCTAAAAATTATGAATGATTTGCTTCATACTCACTCACACACATCACATACATTTAAATTTTTATTAAAATTGTTTACCTGTTCTAGCGTGTGTGCTTTCATACTAAGTTGTTCAGTTATATTTACATCGTCTACAGAACTTAAGGCATCTTCACTTCCAACCTGAAATTAAAATCTTATCTGAGTAAATATTTTTTAACCAGGTATATTAATTAAGTAATCCCCAAGCTCTATGTATAGCTTAAATATCCCTTCATATTCCTGGTCTTTCCCAACTAAAATGCTAAACATGGAACTTTAATTGATTGTATGCAATTGAGTACTTATGACTATTTTAATTTATTTAATTGATTCAGCAACTAAAGAAACACAATATTAATTATAGGATTAATTATATAATATTATCAATTGAACATAATTGATGAAAAATAATTTATGTAATATAACTATTTCAGTGTAGTGTGTTGACAACCACATGAATCACTGTATCATCCATACAGCAGTAATAACAAACAAGTGAGGAACGGCAATGAATTGCCGTAAATCTTAAAGTTCGAAAAAATTGTTGATGTGGTCAGAGGTCAATGGTCATAGTCATTTCGGGGGTATATCGACTATGCTGAGTCAAATGGCATTTATCGCAAGTATCTAGCTCTTACGGTTCTTGAGTTGAAAGTTGTTTAACAGACAGATGGACGGGACAAAGTTGTAGTATAAGAGTTTTTTCGAACTCTAAAAAGTGTAAAAATAGGCACATCTTACCAAGCTGCCGCCTTCTGATAAAAAGTCTCCATTACAACTAGCAGCTTGACTACTGCTGGGTAAATGGATTTTATTTGGCGTACCACCTAACCTATCTTTATGTGTCTCTTCTAACATTAGCTGCAGTTCTTGATTCTTGTTCTTGAGCTTAGCTATCTCACACTTATATTTACTGTCACTCTCACTTATGTGTCTCTGGTAGTCCTCGAGAGACGCTCTCAGCTGTGACACTTCAAATACCTTATCTGATAACTGAAATTAAAAAAATATGTGTTTCTCTTTTACATGAATTTGTCTAAAATTTCTTTCGAGGATACTGGGTCTTTAAGAGACACACACATACCTGTGATGCATATTGTGCATTTTCAATTATTTTCTTTTGTAATTCCTCTTGCAATAGCCCAGAGTCAAGAGGCCCAGGGTTACTGACAGTAGGTTGCTTGTCATCTCCTTTACTTTTTGATTTTTTGGTCAACTTTAACTGGAAAATACAAATAACATCAACAATTTGGAAGAGTAAAGATGAGAGAAATGTCTTAAAATAATAAGGACATTGACAACAAAATGATAAAATATTATTAACAATATAATATTGTGATACTGTTATAGTTACTATGTTAACAGAGCATAAATAAAAAAAATATTCTCCATCTACCAAGTTTGTCACATAAAACATAATAATATGCAATAGTGAAAAGTCATATTTTAGGGCAGATTTCTCAATTGTCTATTAGCTTAAAGTACTGACAAAATAATATGGTCAGTTAGATAAAAAGAGAAAATCTATATATCCTAAAAAAATTACCTTACATGGTTATAATTATAGTGATGGAAACTGCATATAATGCCAACCTGTCATTAGAATCATTCTTTTAGTCCATAAATTATTAACATATGGGAATGGGATATATGCATGAAATCTACATATGTAATGACAAATGAATGGTAAGTACTTATATCATATGTTCTAATTAGAATCCAATAGGACAAACTTATTAATATTTTGTGGCTTATTTCACTTTGCAAAATTACCTACATGCCTACCATCACTTGCTTGAACTTATTTTATTTCTTCAGTCATACAATTATACAAATAATAAAATTTGGGAGTGTTTTACCTAAATTAAGTAAATTCAAAAGCATTAACTGCTAAACCAGCTTTCATTTCAATAACATTAAGAAATACATAAATAAATACACTAACATCTGTAATATTAATTAAGCAAATCTTTAAAAACATTAAGATAACAGCCCAACAAAGAATTAAGATATGTTTATTATCTGCACATGATTAGATACACTCCACAGCTACTGTGCTCTTTGTTTTTATTTCAAAATTCAAAGTAAAACTGACCTGTAACATGTCGAGTTCATCCTGAAGGACGGACACACGCCGCGTCAGCTGCTGATTCCTGAACGTCAACGAATCTATCTCCAATTCCCCTTTTCGTAGAGACTTTTCTTTATCTTTTAAAGTATCCCGCAGTTCATTCGACTTAGCCTGTTCGTCCAATACTCCCTTTTTTAGCACCTTAACATGCACTCGCAACTGCAACAGCGGAAACAACGAATTCACCAAATTGTCGACCGACTCAATGCATCACTAATAATGAGGATACACACTTTGGAATACTCAGATGCGAGCTTCTGATACTTAGCCTGTATATCACCCGAAGGCAACCCCTCCATTGTCGCTTTTCAGGTGGTCATTACTGTAAATTCTGATATTTAGCTGTTTATTTGTTGTATTGAATGAACACCCACTTCAGCCCACTTTCGCAAATATGACGTACTGTGAAATGTGAAGTGAATACTATGATTATAATAGTAGATTCAATAGATTGCAAGAAATGACATGTGTCAATTTGATGATAGTCCAATAGTCGATTGCTGGTAAAATAATGAATCGAATAATTTATATTTATTGTTGCCTTTATCTTTGAATAAAATTATTAGCATTAAAATGTTTGTAGAAAGGTGTTCCACTAAGTTCTACTTTCTCGAAATATCATACGTTAAAAGTCAATTGACAATACAAATAAATAGTAGAATTTAAAATATCAAAGGTGATACCTTACAAACCTTTTTAAAAGTTGTGGAGGAAAACGAGGGAAATTATTTTTTAGGCTGGTAATATTCCCTCTGTTGATGTGTCGTGATTGTCCAATATAAAATATCAATATTTTGGAAATTTATGAAAGAAAAGCTATAATTTCTAACATACTAGACATATTTAAATACTACTAATTATATTTCATCTTTCAATGGTACGGTCATGGACGATAGGTACGTTGTTTGCAATTTTTTTACAACATTGTATCGCAACAGGTAAAACTAAGTTAGAACAAAGTAAATTATGACTAAACTAAGCGGTATTTTGCAGGAATATGGAATCAGGCTGTTCTCATTACAATGATGGTGAAAGTGAACACTCCAGGTGTATAATTCACATCGATGTTGATTGCTTCTATGCGCAAGTGGAGATGGTGCAAAACCCCGAATTGCGGTCGGTTCCGCTCGGCATACAACAGAAGAATATCGTCGTAACGAGCAACTACGAGGCCAGGAAGTACGGGGTGCAGAAATGTATGCTTGTCGCAGACGCGATTAAGGTTTGCCCCAATTTAAAACTTGTTAATGGTGAAGATTTGCACAACTACAGAACTGCTTCTAACAAGATTTTCGCTGTGTTACAACATTGGAAGTGTCCAGTAGAAAAATTGGGTATGGATGAAAATTATATTGATGTCACAAACTTAGTACAAGAAAAATTGAAAACTACAAATAATACTAATATCACTCTCACTGGTCATACATACAACGAACCAACAATGGACTGCCTGTGTGGCTGCCACACGAGACTGAGGATAGCATCACAAATAGCTGGTGAGATGAGAAAGAAAATATATGATGAATTAGCTTTCACAACTTGTGCTGGTATTGCACACAACAAACTGTTAGCAAAATTAATATGTATCCTAAATAAACCTAATGACCAAACAACTATATATCCAGAGCACGGGACCAGTTTCATGTCTACTTTACCAAGTGTTCGATCCATTCCAAGTATTGGTTCTAAGACTACTGAAGCACTTATATCACAAAGAATAATAACTGTGAGTGACCTCCAAGAGGTCTCTGTAGATATATTAAAACAGCATTTTAGCAGTGATATGGCTGTTAGATTGAAAAACTTAAGTATAGGTGAAGATAATACTCCAGTGAAACAGACTGGCAAGCCTCAGAGCATAGGCTTAGAGGACAGCTTCAAGATTGTCAGTTTGAAGAGTGAGGTAGAAGACAAGTTCCAAGCTCTGCTGCAGAGGTTGCTAGTGCTGGTGAGGGAAGATGGACGCATTCCAGTTTCATTAAGAGTCACACTAAGAAAGAAAGATGCTAAGAGACTGAGCAGTCATAGAGAATCAAGACAAAGCCAGATCTCATCCTCAATCTTCACACTCAGCAATGGCACTCTGACAGTCACTGAGGCGGGCCAGCAGAAACTCATGAACATAATAATGAGATTATTCAATAAACTTATTGATCTGTCCAAACCATTCCATTTAACTTTAGTGGGATTGGCTTTTACGAAGTTCCAGGAGCGCATGACTGGCAGGAGTTCCATAGTGAACTACTTAATGAATGATATTTCCGTCCAATCTGTGCTTAACTTACAAAATGAATGTGATACGTCAGCCACGTCTATGGACTACTCGGCCGTGTCGCCGAGCAGTAGCACTACGACTGATCTCTCCGATGGCGAAGTCGAGCCGTCGCCAAAAAAACCCAAAAAGGTTACGTGGATAGCGAAAAGACGATGTTTGTCCAAAGAGGAAGTGGCATCTCCTAGTAAACTAAAAGTAGGTGAACTCAGATTAAATTCAAAAGAGCTGGAGAAGGTATCAGAGCTAAGACTGAATTCGCGAGACCGGTCACTGACACCCCGCGCTAGTCCCGCGAAAGACAACATGTCTGACACTTCAGATACTATGAAAGATAGTGAGGAGCGCAACTGCGACGACTGTCCCAGTTACGTCGATAAAGAAGTATTCAGTGCACTGCCTGACGAAATGCAAAAGGAGCTGAAGGCCATGTGGAAGAACCCCTCTAGTTCTGAGGTACCCAGGAGTAGTCCAAGAACCATGAACAAAGCTAAACCGAACACAATTATGAAATATTTTGTTCCACACAAATAGTATTAGTAAGATTTTATCTTGTTAATTATTTTAAGTGATAAGTGAATGGTTTCTATTTTTTCAAATCATACAATTTTTATTCAGCTGATCAAATACATGTTTATGTTAAAAAAATAAATATCTTTTTTTATAATTATATTTACAACTACACTCTACAGGTTAAATAACAAAAAACTTTTAGTATACAACTGGGCATATCATTTAATATCTATATTTTTTACAGCATTGGTTACCATATTGGATAATTCTGTGAACTTGTGAACACTATTTACATTGAGGCGGAGTGTGTCGGCAAGGTTGCCGTACGAAACAACGTCGACGTTCAGCTGCAGTCGGATCTTGTCTCCGTCGGTGACGCCCGCGCTGTCGCTACTCTGTGGAGAACTCATCTCTCGAATTTGCTTCAGTCTTCTCAAAGAATCCTCAGTTTTCT
Source organism: Catocala nupta (assembly GCA_963675205.1). Classification (NCBI taxonomy): domain Eukaryota; kingdom Metazoa; phylum Arthropoda; class Insecta; order Lepidoptera; family Erebidae; genus Catocala; species Catocala nupta. The sequence continues at coordinate 25,070,190 of OY776087.1, forward strand.
GCACTGAGGTCAAAACATCTTCTACATATTTGTAATATCTGGAACACAGTTTCTTTTTATAGATAACTGATAAGTACTTTGAGTCATGTAATTATTATAAAATATAATAAAATGTAGCATAATTTGTATACATTTTAGATGAAGGAATACTTACGAAACAGTCATTACATTAAATAGTGCCTCAAGAATACCCATAATGAAGGCATTATCCAAACGCTTAGAAGCTTCCTGATTGAATTCCTTAAGTGCATTAGACACAACATCTATATAGGTACAAGGCTTAGTTGGAACACTGCGGTTTGTCTTTCGGTACAACCTTGGTATATCACTGACTTGCTTCAACTGTAAGTTGAAATTATCGAAAAGTTCGTTGACTATACATTCTCGTATTTTGTCTTTTGTACCTTCTAATGCTACTTCGGAAGAGTTCAAAGTTTGTCTAAGCAAGTCTTTGTTGTCAATGGGAATCTTAACCTTTACAAGTTCTAAAACTTGTGGCAACCTCTGCAATAAGGTTTCTACATCAACATAAATGCTAATACTGTTGTCAATCAGATTCTTGTTCACATTAGTTGACTCGAGCTTGTGTGATGGCAGTTTCTGAAAAACCAAAGCTTTGTTAACTTTATAAAACAGAAATCTAAATGTTTTAAATAACGTTTTTGTTATTATCAGACTACAATAAAAAACCGTTTAACTCAGCATCACGGTTTTAACGACAAACGGTCGGTATTTACAAGTACCCATTAGCACCCACGATAAAATCAGGTTTCGTAATCCTTATCAGAGCAACTTCACAACATTATTTTATCAGCAGTTCAATCACAGTTTCAAATAGCCGACATATAAAATAATACACATAAACTCCACTCCATTACCTGTGTACAATATGCATTAGCCCATACTGCATATCGTGATAGCATTTGTAGTGTTAGTTTCCAGAACTTATGTGCTAAGGCTTCAATGCAGACTCCTTCTGACCAACACTCTTCAACTGAGTTCCAACATTTTTGTGTCTCTTTTAATACAAAATCGTTTCCACTTTCTGGTGTTGGGCTCTTTTGTAATGCAGCCTCGAAACTTCCTGTGTTTGTTAAAGAATTTGTATACAAAACATAGTTGAAATTTTAACACAGAATTGGATGCAAAGTTAATTTTACACCACTATATAGGTTACTAAGTATGTGTATGCTAAACAGTTTTGGCAAGAAGCCAACATAAAATTGTTAGGCAATTACTCAGTTCATGTTTTATTCTATGGAATGTCTGGAATTGAATACCAAAGGAAGTATAAATTAACATTATACATTATTAAAATCAACAGTGTACCTGCAATTTCTTGAAACCGTATCTGGAAATAAACAGGCAGATTCCATCTTCTTTGGAAGCTCTTATATTCTGTAGTCTCATGCAATAACTTTACATCTTCTATAGAACAATACTCTTCTAATTTCTTTACAAATTGTATACTTTCACTGTACCGCCTGTAAAATATCTGAGGATTGCCCGGTGCAAAAATAGATGCAAGATTCACCTCCAATCTACTTTCAACTTCACACCAAAAACAGTTGACTAAAAACCTATATTTCTTAACAAGAAATGTGAGTTTGGAATGTTTTGTTACTGTCAAGAGTAACTTCAGTTTTGTGTCTAATAGAGACAAGATTCTTTCATAGATCCCCTGTAGCCCATCTTTGCTTTTCTGTAAGACTGGTTCATTGATTATGTCTTGCAACAGGGGTGCAACTGCTTGCTTGCGTATCAATATTTCTGTGTCTGCAACACGGTCTAGAGATGCAAGTGTTATAATTGTCTTAAGAAGGTTTTCTTCATCACTTTCATTCCAAAACTGAAAGAGTAACTCATTCAGAGTTTGTATTAGTTTTCCCCCTACTTCATTGTATTGTAGCTTTTGCTCTGGCTTGATTAAACTATCACACTTCATAATGGAAAACTTCAATTGGTTGTATTGCATTGCTGCACGGTCTGCTAAGGCCACTCTTTCCTGCTTTTTCACTTCAGATATATTTTTAAGAACACTGTTTAATGTTTTTAAACAGTTGATTGTTTGGCTATAATGTTTCAATAATTGCTTTTTCTTCTGTAAACCATGTTTCTGGTTCAGCCACATAGATAACTCTTTCATTGCATCTTCTAAACATTGTCTTACACTCTAGAAAAATAATCTTTGTATCAATCATATGTTTAAATTCTTTATAGATAACTTCAAAATATAGAGAGATAGAGATTCAAGAGATAGCAGTATAGTACAGAAAAATACATGTTTGCAATGCATCATAAATATTTCCTATTAAACATCAACTAATTATAAATGTCAATAAAACAACTTACAAGGACTTCATCATTCAACTGTCCTAATGGCACCTGAATTTTTACAATAGCCTTGTCGAACCCGATGAGAGTGGCGCATAGATTCACAAAGTTAGCGTAGTCCTTGTTGATGAGCTCTATCATAGCCAGTCGGAGGACTTTTAGATAGATCCCCAAGTCATCCCGCATAGTCTCCAACGACGCAACATTTTGATGATCCGCCAAAAAGTTATCGACGGAAAAATTTGTCTGCAATCACAACTAACAAGCTCAATAACATTCTAAGCCTAATCAAGCGATTAACATGTATAATTACTTAGAAATCGGCGAAAATACCTTGACAAAATCATTTCGATCGAAACACAGCCCTCTTGGGGCTGGCGGCAGTGTAAACTCCATTATATTATTCTCCATACTAACGTGTCACTATCATTGTTTTATGAAGGCACCATTATTGAGAGGAATTGTTGAAAAGTGTTTAAATTATCTATTTAGATCGCTGTTCTCTACGGCGATCATTTTGACACTTATGTTCACTGACGTATGCCTGACACATCACACGTCAATTTATTCGTTCGGATACGGGTGCGGTAATAAATTCCACGACAGTTTTATTTTTTATTTTATCATGCTTCTATTTGGAATTTTAATTAAAAGATATATAAATACTAGTTTTTTTCTGTAGATACGCCCGCTTGAGTACAGTACCGTTTGTTCTTAACGAGTCACACTGTAACCTGTCACAATTTGACTTGTTGGTAATCATTTTGAAAATCAATCCCAACCAGTCACACTGTTACTCGATAGGACTCAATGTGTGACTCGTTGGATGCTCGTTGGGAATAAACATATAAAGTTATCTTATCGAGTAACAATGTTACTGCTTGGTAATGCTTGCTATTTACCATTTTCCTAACAAGTCACACTGGAATGTTACAGTGTTACTCGTTGGGAACATTGATGATGAAAATAAAATAAAATGTTCTATCGAGTAACAGTGTGACTGGTTGGAATTGATTTTAAATTATTTCCAACGAGGCACACTGTGACAGTTTACAGTGTGTCTCGTTGAGAACAAACGACAGTACATTTTCTGGATGAAATGTACCCAGTGTCCTTTTTTTGTACTCTGACAACGTGTATACAAAAGGAGATGTTTCACTTTTGTATAGGACTCCGGCTATAACTTGTACATCCTCAGGAAACTTGAGAAATGTACCCCTAAAGACATTTAGTTAAGCAATTCTTTATTAATTTCTAGTAATTTCGTTGCGCAAAATAAAATATAAAATGTTTGACGTTTGTCGTGCGGACTATCTATGACGAGTTGGTAGATGACATTTATACATAACTTAGAATGCTAGAATTGTCAGAAGTAAATATTCACCAAAGAATTGATAATTCTTGTATAAATGAAAGGAAAACCTATGGATTCAGGAATGTGTAATAAGAAACACCAATTCAGCATTGGAATATTTATTATCAGCCAATATGACATTGACAGATAATGTCAAACATAAACAAAATGTTTCGTTCCGGAGTGCATCCTGCAAAATCAGTATTATATTATAAAAATATACTTTTTATGTTAATTGTTTGTTGAAAGATCTGTATGATAGTTGAAATGAATAAATGATACTTTAAAACATATTTATTGTTAACATATATATTTATATATTATTTTCATTATTATAATTATAGTACTTTCGTACAGTTTTCGATATGATTTATGAACGCATACAAAATAATATGACCGAGAACCACCGCCGTATTGAATATAATGGCAATAATATAAAAACTATTAATTTTAAACACAAACGTAATTCGACTTAAATTCAGGAAATAATATTTTTCCCTGATTCCTGGTACTTCTTGCAAATTTTTGGCTTATAGTGCATTTCATAGCCTAAAATAAAACATCTCCTTTCATGATGATTGGTCGACGGTTACTCGTAAGTAGTGAAAGCGTATCAAACAAACTCATATTCGCATTTATATTAGTTAGGATTGATACTGTCCATTTTGCAAGACAGTAAAGTTTTAAGTTGATGAAGAACCAAAGATTTGCGGATTAGTAAGCAAAAGTAAAATGTTCTACTACTTTATTGCTTAACAAGGAACGGATGACTGTTAGAGTCAAAACGTTCTTAAGTGTAGAGGGAGATTTGATAAAAGTAAGGAAGACGTTCTTTACTATCACAACCCGTTCCAGGTTCGAGTCCCCAAATTAAAAGAGGCCTATATTCAGTTGAGAACAGCCAAAGGATAATTGATTAATTGCCGCTTTTACATGCATTAGTACCTACCTGATGCCTGTGTCGCAGAGGCATTTACAAACATTTAAACAACGGACACAAAGAAATCTCAGAATCGGAACAACTGTTTGAGGATCCCGTAGATTTTTGTGCCGTGTAAGTATCGAGCTTACTACACTTGGCGTAGAGGCAGTAGCGAGGCGATAATTTAAATTACTACGCCATCCGTGGTAGTGCATTATGGTAGAGGTGTACCACAATTCGCCAGCGCTCTTTAGGTTCCATATTATTAGAAGCGATCCTATTGCAGTGTATTGAAACAAATACTACGTTCAGTGCTGTTATTGATAAGTGCCCAACAGTAAGCACATGGCCCGAGATTTCTGAACTGGGAATCAAACTAGACCACACAATCGGCCGTAGCTGTAAGTGCAACATTTTACCAGAGGACCTAAGAATTATATAATATGGTGAAACTTTCACAGTCTCTTAAGCCCGTGGGAGTTTTACCATATAGGTTTCATTATTCCAAACCTATGGAAGGTTCCATATTTAGAAGAACAGTGAGTGTAGAAAATTCGTACTTGATCCATTATAATTAAGTGGATGAGCTCATCACAAGCGTTCATCTCATCGGTTCTACGCCATTACTTTACTGAACATGGCAACAGGTAAGTGTAAATTCATAGTATAGTTTATTTTCCGTAACCTTGACGTTCTTAAGTGTTACTTTGTGACCTAAAATAAGAATAAAAATTATAATTTTGTTTTAAAAAGACAACTGCCTGCACTAGGAATAATACCTGTGTCGCGAGGGACTTTACAAACATTCAAACAACGGACACAAAGAACACACAGACTCGGCGCAACCATTTTTGGATGAAATAAATATTTGTACCGAGTGGGATTCGAACCTAAAACATTCGGCGCAGTGGCTACACTACTACGCCATTCATGCAGTCTGGAGGCTTATGGATTAAATCTATACTAATATTATAAAGCTGAAGAGTTTCTTTGTGTGGTTGAACGCGCTAATCTCAATAACTACTGGTACGAATGGAATAATTCTTTTAGTGTTGGTTAGCCCATTTATCAGGGATGGCTATACGCTATGTAACATCTACGACCCACGGGGGCGGCGCAGTAATCATAAACGCGGGTGAAACCACGGGCACATCTAGTCTATACTAATATTATAAAGCTGAAGACTTTCTTTGTTTGGTTTAACGCGCTAATCTCAAGAACTACTGGTACGAATGGAATAATTATTTTAGTGTTGGATAGCCTATTTATCGAGGAAGGATCACGCCACGACCAATAGGAGCGGGGCGGGCATCAATGAGAAATGTTGGATAAACGGGGAAAATTCTCTTATGTCATGCAGAGGAAGTTGCGCGGGTCAGCTAGTATTTTAATAAAGCAGGTGGGCTGTTGGGATTTTATAAACGTACTAGATTTTGCCCGCGGTATCATTCGTCGCAATCGGTTCAGTAGATTTTACGTGAAAGAGTAACAAACATCCATACATCCTCACAAACTTTCACATTTATAATATTATAGTATAGTTCACCACTGCATAGTATATTATATCATTTTAGTCAGTTAGGCACCTACTCACACTAGTATCACGACCTACTCGTTCACTGAATGCCGTAATCTATCTAAGGGAACCCGGGACAATGCGGGCCCCTTAAGGGAAATCGTGGATAAATCGTTGGAAATAAAAGATTGTGGCGTATGTATATACGCACAGGCAACATATAACTTTACGAGGAACCTGGAATCGAACGGAGCATCGTACAACTAGCCGCGCCGAAACCAAGCGACGCGCGAAGGCGATCGTACGGAGCATCATACGTCTAGCCACGACGATATCAACATTCAAACTGGTGACGCGCGAAGCTTCTCTCTGCTTTTTATAAGTAGCACTACTTTTATACTCGCGAACAGATTTCCAAGAAATCATTCGTAAATGTTAGATTTTTGTTTACTTGTCGCTGATTGGTGAAAATGTTTATTGTACACATTAGTGTTAGCGTTACTTGCATGACTAATAAATGGGATATAAGATAGGTGAAAAATTGTAAATATATTCCCAGTTGAATCAGTCTGCGTGTTTCAATATAACCCTAACGGTTACCAGCTACGGACCTGGCTTCTGCCCGCCGGCTGGTAACGCGTTAAAAGATAAAAACAAAAATCAACTGGCATTTATTAGTGTCATTATTGTTATTTAAAATTAACTCAAAATAATTATCTTAGACTATCAGTCTTTGGCATGAATCAACCATAAAAGCAAGAGGAAAAGTTGCCCGATTTGCCCCATGTCCGGGGTAATATGGTCATAATATGTGCATAATGGGCATTAACATTCATTTATGCTAATATTTGGCTAAATCGAGCACAAAAGGAGCAAATGTGAAGAGACTTGTCTTCATTGTCCTCTTCGCGAGCACAGGAACAATGGGCCTATCTGTGGCATGCACGGCAAGTGACCCAGCCCTCTGTGGAAGCCGGGTACCAATCGCCACAATATAAACACTCCAAGTCGTCTTCCTCCAATTCGAATTCCTTATTTTTTACTTCTCTTTGTACTTTTCTTCTTTCCTTTCTTTTCAGAGGCCACTGGTTTCTGTTTCTGATCTTGTGCCAGACTTTTCTTATAAGGCGTAATGATTATTAATGTCGTCCTGCCACGTTTCCTAGTGACTCATTTGTGGATACGTGCTTTAGGTTTTGCAGCAGGCTTGAGCAGCAGAGAATATGGGTCTAAAGCTAATTTTGTTGGTAAAACGCAATTTTCCTCTTTGTACTGCTCAAGTTTTCGCTGCAGCGTTGACTCGTGGTGACTCGTTCTGTCTTCCTTTGGTAGTGGCGAACCATGATTTACAAATCTGCAAAAAAAAAAGATAAGGATTGAGTTAATGCAATTACACGAGGCAAAACGGGCACCCTGTCCAATTTATCTCGATGTCATATTAAACAATTTGAAAAATATTTGGATATTAGTTTACAACTCTTTCTAGTTACTTAGTCACATAATGGGGGGGGTTTGTATTTATGCTTTAATAGTTGCACTGCCTAGCTTGCTTTCTCTGCTTTCTAGCTTCACTGGATTGGCTGCTTGTTTAGTATAGATGCAAACCCACTTTGCTCGACTCTTCAAGACGAGTAAGGTGCCAATGGTCTTAGGGGAGAGCGCAACAGTCGTGTTGATCCCTAAGACAAGTCTGGTGGGGAATCCTTCACGTGGTTGCCCCCTGTTATTGGTCTAGTTCCCTATGAAATAGACGCAACTAAAACCACCAGTCGACCACTGCCTGGGATGGAGAGGTCATGTTCCGGCGGGTCCATCGTCGAACGACAGACGATGGATAGTAATGACCTCCCGCGTGTTTGTGCCGTGCGCGGGGACCCGTACGGAGGGATGAAGGAGTCCTGGGGGTTGAGTGGTGATGTGGCGATGGTAGTGCTGCTGATCTGCAACACACCCCTTTGGTCCGGATTTCCTCTCACACGGGAGGTCGTAGTCTAGCCAGCTGCGATCAATCGGCTGCGGCGTCCGCTCATGCGGCCGCCAGGCGAGTGCCCTTGGGTGAAGAGGTCTCCAGCCGGCAGTGCTCGTCTCCCACCTCAGTGGTTTGGGGTGGAGCGACTAGTGCTGTACGTCTCGGGGACAGCTCACTTAGGGGTGCTATACCTAGCTGGTAGCCCTGGTGCCTGAACAAGGCATCCCCAACGTTGAGGGCTCCATGGTGGGTGGGGAGCCAGCAGGTGAAAAGTAAGATAGACCAAATGGACTCTGTCACAAAAAAAACCAAGGGCTTGACCGATAAGGGCGAGCAACAAAGGACCTCTGGACCCTTAGGGGGAGAGGTCAGCAATAGTGTAGGAGCTGCACGTGGAAGCACCTACATACCCAAGCTGCAAGCTCGTGATGGCCCCAGTGGCCGTCCGAGCATGAGCCAGGGGAGTGGTGCTCACACGGGCAGCGTTAAGAAATGGAGAGGGGGTAACCCTGGAAAGGGCTACCAATTTAGAGGGCGTGGCAGCCACAGAGGGGGTCTGACGTGCAGGGAATACCCGAAGGGGGATCCCAGCGGGACACCCTCTGGGAGTGGGTGTCAGCCCTCCAGGTTCGGGGAGGCCAGGAAGGAGCAGACGGGCGAGGCACACCCTAAGGGGGAGCCAAACTTGGCTGCACACTCCACAGACCATACCCGGGGCAGGAAGAGGCGCAGTGGGTGTGCCAACCGCAAGCGGCGTGAGCTGCAGCGGCAGTTGGCGCTGGCACCCGATGCAGTCTCGTCAAAAAGGGTCAGGGAAGTGAGCGACGATGCTGTTGCTCAGGCAGATGGCAATAAACGTGCCAAGACCCAAGGTGACTCCTACAGGGAGGCGCTGACGGGGGTTAAAATGGCCGTTATTGCCGACAACTTCCCTGACGCTCTGCTTAATGCAGAGCTGGTGGAATCCATAAGGGTTGCCATTTGGGACCAGCTGGAGGCCACACCGGATCCTCTGCCGGCCATTAGTGTCGGTGCACTGCTTGGTGGAGCTCTGCACGTGACGTGTGAGGGTGAGAGAGCCGCAGAGTGGCTTCGCGGCCTCAGCGGTAAAACCGTTGGGGACGTGAAGCTCATAGTGGTCAGCGCCAAGGAGCTTCCAAGGCCAATAAAGATGGCCTGGAAGACCAGGAATACCTGGTGCCTAGATGCCTCCAGGGTGCTGACCATGCTGCAGCGCCTCAACCCCTCTCTGAGGACCTGCGAGTGGAAGGTGCTGAGCACGCAGGTCGAGGAGACGCACACCAGGCGCATTGTCCTGGTGGACAGCGTGTCGGCTGCGGCCATAAAAGCAGGCGGCTTCTGTCTCCATGCTGGCATGGACAAAAGCACGTTCAAGATCCTTGAGGATCTGAACGTGCAGAAGGTGACAGTGGGTGCCGGCGTGGAGGAGGAGGCCCATGCGGTGACGGCACCACAGGTGGGGGACGGGGAGGAGCCCGTGAACCCAGTGGTGATTGAACCAGGTACGGCTCTCTACACGTCGTCGCCATGCGTGTCTCCGAAGACCGACGACATAATCGGACATATAGATTGTCTAGATCTGTCGTCGCCGGAGGCTGCGGGGGCGCTGATGGAGGAAGGGAGTGAGGGGGGCGGCCAGCAGTGCAACCTTCATCACTGCATCGGGGCGATGGCCGTTCTGGCCCGCCACCTGCGGATGAAGGAATATGATATTGCCCTGATCCAGGAACCTTATGTTAAAGAGGGAAAGATCAGAGGTTTGGGTGGGACAGGAGGTGTAATTTATCATAACTGTTCCACTAATGATATAAGGACATGTGTGTATGTCAGAAATGGCATAAATGCAATGCCCTTATACAATTTTTGTTCTAGGGATCTTACGACAGTTAAGATAGATGTGCGAGGGAGCGGAGGGCGGGATATTGTAATCCTGACCTCTGCATACTTCGACTATACGGACAAGGAAACTGTATCTGGACAGATAAAGGACCTTGTTGAATATGGCAGCCGGGAGAACCTGGACATGATCCTGGGGTGCGATGCCAACGCACACCACACAGTCTGGGGGAGCACGGATGTGAATGTAAGAGGGGAAAAGCTACTGGAGTATGTGGTAAGTACCTCTTTACAAATTCTAAACAAGGGAAACAGGCCAACGTTCGTCAACTGTAGGCGAGCAGAGGTAATTGACATCACGTTAGCCACCAACAGGGCTAGCACTAAGATTGTCGAGTGGCATGTGTCTGATGAGATTACCTTGTCAGATCATAATTACATATGCTTTAAGTATAGGACGCTGGTTCCAGCTCCTATAGCACGTAGAAGGAATCCCAGAAATACGGACTGGAACTCCTTCAGGAGTGACCTCAGTATAGATTTGGAGGATTCTAAGGGTAAGCTTAATTCTATATTAGACATAGAGTTTACAGCAGACAAATTGGTCCAGACTGTAAATACGGCCTGGACAAGTAACTGCCCTGAAAGGGAAGTTAGGCCCAAGAGGGTACCGTGGTGGACGCCAGAGTTGGTCAAGCTGAGGCTTGAAGCCAGAAGAGCGTTTAACAGTGCTAGGACCAGCAGGGACTATAGCGGTTACGCTCGCTGTTTGACCAACTACAACAAAGCTGTGCGGAAAGCCAAACGGAAGGCTTGGAGAGCCCACTGTGAAAACATCAGTACTATTCCTGAAGGAATGAGACTCTCCAAAGCTATCTCGACTGTCAGAGCACACCCACTGACAACCATCAGAGATGACAATGGGCAGCGAACAGGGTCCGGTAAGGAGACACTAGCAATGATGCTAAACACACACTTTCCGGACTGTAAGATAATAGAAAAGGAGAAGGAGGACCCGATTAGCCTGGTTGAACTAGGCTACCGTACAACCAAAGCAGATTGGGACACTGCAAGGAAGGTAGTGGATGAAGGGAAGGTCGGCTGGGCTCTAAATGGTTTTCAACCGTTCAAGTCACCTGGTCCAGACATGGTTTATCCCATTATCCTACAACAGGGAGCTGCACTCTTGGTTCCGCATTTGTGCAGACTATACAGAGCCTGCATAGCTTTTGGATACATTCCAAAGATATGGAGGCGAGTTAAAGTCATCTACATACCGAAGCCGGGCAAAGAAGACTACGAAGAAGCCAAGGCATACCGACCTATTAGCCTTGAGTCGTTCTTCTTGAAAGCCCTGGAGAAGTTAGTAGATAGACATATCAGGGAGGGAGCATTGAGAAAATTTCCCCTCCACGGGCTACAATGTGCCTACCAGTCGGGAAAATCCACTGAGACGGCACTGCATTTTGTGGTAAATAAGGCAGAACATGCATTAGATAACCGGGAAGTATGCATTGCTGCAATCCTGGATATTGAGGGAGCTTTCGATCGGACCACCTTTGATGCCATTAGTGTGGCATCAGCAAATCACGGCATAGAGCCAACCATTTGCAAGTGGATCGATTGTATGCTCAGAGGAAGAATTATTAGGTCTGAGTTGTTAGGGGATGAAATGACTGCAATGACCACCAAAGGCTGCCCTCAGGGTGGAGTACTCTCACCGCTCTTATGGTGCTTGGTGGTTAATTCACTCTTAGAACAACTCAACAAAGGTCCGTACTTAACGGTCGGATATGCGGATGACTTGGTGATACTTGTCAATGGAAAATTTCCGAGCACAGTATCCAGTCTCATGCAGAGGGCCCTGAGTATGGTAGAAAAATGGTGCAGTAGTAACCATTTATCGATCAACCCAGGGAAAACTACTGTCGTGCCGTTTACTAGGATGAGAGATCCGACTGGCTTGGGAACTCTATCCATGTATGGTACACAGCTACAATGGTCCACGGAGGTGAAGTATCTAGGCATGACCTTAGATAACAAGCTAACGTGGAAACCTCATGTAGACAAAGTCATAATGAAGGCCCAGCGGGTCTTCGGTATGATTCGTTCTACTTATGGGAAGACCTGGGGCCTGAAGCCCAAGGTCATCAAGTGGCTATACACGATGATGATAAGACCCATAATCACATATGGAAGCGTTGTCTGGTGGCCAAGAACCAAACTAGCAACATGCAGGAAAGCGCTGTCGAAGGTGCAGCGATTAGCCTGCATGGCTATAACAGGGGCGTTCCCTACTACGCCAACGGCTGCGTTAGAGATCCTGCTGGACCTAACGCCGCTACACATTGTTGTGGAGTTAGAGGCGATGAAGGCGCTACATAGACTATCTATACATGGGCTGTGGAGCGTCAACATGCCAGTAACTCGACACACAAAACTGGAGATCTCGAAGGATCTTAAAGAGATTATGAGCATGGGATGTGACAAAATGCAACCAATGCACATATTCAAAAAGAATTTTAAAATAAAGGTCCCCACAAGGGACGAATGGAGACGAGGTCTACGATCCCCTGACAAGGGTTGTCTCATCTGGTACACCGATGGTTCCAAAATGGAAACAGGATCAGGCGCTGGTATTTATGCCAACGACTGCAAGGTGAACCAAAGCATGGGCAAATATGCAACGGTCTTCCAGGCGGAAACCTATGCTATAATTGCCTGTGCGCAGGAGAATATTAACAACAATGTCACTGACAAGATTGTTTATATACTCAGTGACAGTCAAGCTGCTCTTAAGGCTCTGAACTCCTGTAGGGTAGACTCAGCACTAGTCCTGAACTGTGTTAAAGCCCTTAACAAACTTGGCAGGAAAAACACAGTCAGGCTGGTGTGGGTTCCGGGGCATGCAGGGGTGCAGGGTAATGAGGAGGCTGATGTATTAGCCAAAAAGGGCTCGGAGCAACAATTTGTGGGCCCCGAGCCATTCGTAGGTCTCTCTGAGAGTACCGTCAAGGCAGCTTTCAATGCACATGGCAATGATAAACACAGGCTGGAGTGGATGGCCCTTAGGGGTCTGGAACACTCCAAGAAATTCATTGCAAACAGAGCCACGGGCTTTACCCGGAAGTTCTGCGGGTACAACAAGGGCCAAATACGCCTACTCACAGGAGCGTTTACTGGTCATTTTGGCACCAATGACTTCCTGTGCAGATTGAGATTGTCAAACAATTCGATCTGCAGAGCCTGTGGTGAACAGGACGAGTCCATATCACACCTACTGTGTGAATGTGACGCGTTGGCCGGACTAAGGATGGGTCTGATGGGATTGGCATATCCGAACCCTGAAGACTTCAGGCTTCTCCCTCTGAGGTGTACGCTGCGACTGATGCAGTACATTCATAGGGAGATAGCTCAAGGATAAACCTCGGGGCCGACACAAAAGATCCCACTGGGTCGAAGTGTCGCCGGTCTACAATGACTGGCCCCCGGATCAAGATAAGATAAGATAAGATAGTCACATAATTGAATGTAGTAATTGATTGAAATATGATGAATTAGAATTTTACACACTAACTAATTCCCTATAGCATATACAAAAAATTAAAAAATAACATCAATTGCATCTACTTACGTATTTTTGATCTGTCGACGAGCGCTGTCCAGTAACACGCACGCGACCACCAGTCTAGCTAGCGCGAGGTCTACTACGACCAGTATTGTAATCTATGACTACGACACATCGATCAAATATCTACGACACGATCCGACAAGTTCCGAATGGCTCAGCTTATTATCCTGCGCGAGAGCGGGGGTGCCCGTCTTACCCCCATAGCCCGTATTGACACGGCTTCCCCTACCTACTTACTTAATTATTTAATCAAACATAGTGCTAATAACATAATAATACCATTTTGACTTTATTTTATTATGATTATATTTTTTTTATGATGGTAGTTCTAAACTTTCAGAATAATGAATTATAAGAGTCCGTCCCCAACTTGGATTGTACTAACATATGATGCCTACAGCTTTACGGTGCATAAAAATACAATGCATCGTGCACGGTGCACAACTGGCTTAGGTACCCTATAGGTATTGTGGGTACAGTGTTGGTTTATCCTTAAGGTAAACTTAGAATGTGCCTAGGGGAGCGAGGTAAAGAAGTGTCGCGCGCGGAAGTTCATAAACTAAAAAAAGGATGTGCTATCATCGAGGTCAGAAATGCAAGCTGAAAAGTAGGTATGTACCTAAATTATGTAATACTGTTATTACATAGTTTTAAGTTTTGTTACCTAAGTAGCTTTTAGATATTCTAATTAATTGTACGGATAGGTGCAAAAGTCGAGTAGCAATTTTAAAAAGCGATAGAATCACTACAAGTTATACTTACGACCTTTTTCAATAAAATCATTGCACAAATTGCAAATTCCTCTTTCGTCCGCAACTCGACACTGTGAAGACGTGTTACTTGTCTATTTTAAAATATATTTAAAACTATTAATCTTATTAAGTTCAAGTTACATTGCAACAAATTAGCGTTATCATAACAGCAACAGTCAAATAGCATCCCTGCATATAAGCGGCTTCAACGGCTCAACCGGAGTAGGCCATCGCCGAGCTCGCAGGTCTCAACGGGGCGCCCCACTCACCCGCAGCTTGTAAGAGACAGGTGATATTTTTGTCCCTTTTTACCTTCTGTGCGCCTACGAAGATCGTCAAGTTGTGGGCAGCGCGTCCCATTATACATTGAAATCGACGAAAGGATTATACCTACGTGTTGTTACTTATATATTATACTCGCCGCTTCGTAGCGACCAAACTCACGCCGTGCTGACGTCCTTTAACGTAGCAGGTTATTTAATAAATACTATCGACATGTCAGTGCGCCGATCGCCCGTAACTACCCCAACCTCTGCTGTAGTACACACACAGTCGGAATCCGACCTTAATGCTCTCGAGTTGTCCGATATATCATTTGTAAATGTCAATAGAAATAAACGACTCCGTTCAAACCAGCCTAGTCCAACGTTAGTGGAACAAAATCTCAATCAGGACATTATGGATATGTTGAACAACTGGAAAACGGAGTTTCAAAACAAAATAGACGAAATGCTCAGCTATCAGAATATACTTATCACAAAGCTATCTACAGATATTATGGAACTAAAAGTACAGAACGCCAAAATCCAAAAATCTAATGAGGATATGGTACAGAGCATGTCATTTATAAATAAACAGTATGAGGACATTAAGACCGGCCTTGAGTGTTTGCAAAAAGATAGGGTAGAACAAAACAAATGTATCGAAAATCTAGAGAAAAAAGTACATGACCTTCAAACCCGTACTAGATCTGCCAATGTGGAATTCAGGAACGTACCTCAAGCTGAAAAAGAAACCGCTCTGGACCTCGGCAACACAGTTTGCAAGATCGGACAGGTTATTGGAACCTCCATTTCCCCCGCCGACATACGGGACATTTATCGCCTCCCCGGTAAACCTGGTACGGCGCGTCCGGTAATTGCCGAGTTCCAGATTGTTCAAATGAAAATGGATACACTCTCCGCTGTACGTGAGTTTAACAAAGGTAAAAAACCTGAAGAGAAACTTAATACCAATATGATTCACATTGCTGGCAAACGACAGGCGCTTTACATTTCCGAACATCTTCCTGCAAGTTCAAAAAAGCTGTTCCATCAGGCGCGTGAATTTGCCAGCCAAAACAGTTTTAAATTCTGTTGGACCAATAATGGAAACATCTTTCTCCGCAAATTAGAAGGCGAGAAACAAATTCTGATTTCTTCAGAGAAGAGTCTATTAGACTTGCGCAAAAATCCGTGACTAACATCTCGGTCCACATCGGTCACACAATACGGCATAATATATTTTATTACTATATGTCTTAAATTATTATTAAGCAATGATAACTTCTGTATGTCGCTTGGTTGTTATAGTACTCATTTTTACAAAAAAGATATGGTCTATTTTTTTATTTTTAACTTATTTTTACTCCTCATTATACATACATATTCACACAATGTCTCTTTCATGACACTATTTACAAAAACATATATACTATATACATATTACATTTTATTTATTTACTTAGCTGTTAAACTATACTTATTAAATCCCGCTGCCTGCTCACATGTAATAAAACAATTATTATCGATCACACAATATGGTACAAAATGCTATACGTATAGTATTATAGGCCTTAGATTATTATTAACTAATGTAAACTTCTGCATGCTGCTTGCTTGTTATATCACTCATTTTCCTAAAATAGAAATGTTTTTCTTTATAAACATAATATGTAATATAAAATCACTTTCACTCCACTCGACACATACATATACACACTCTCTATCTATTGTTATACTATTTACTAATACATATTGTTATTTACTACATACATATAACGTAAACGTAAATAATTTTATCAATTTAGCTGTTAAACTGTCTTCAATAAGCCCCGATGCCTGTTTACTTATAAATAAACAGTTATTCATCACACAATACGGCATAAAATGTTACATTACTATAATATGTCTTATATTATCATTAAATAATGGAAATTTATACATGCTGCCTGACTGCTATACCACTAATTTTCATGATAAAGTAAAATCTTATGTTTTAAATATAACATGTAAGATAAAAATTCTTCCACTTTTTACCAAACACACATATACACGCAATATCTCTGCCAAAACATCTTTTACAATACCATACTCATAGCATACATATACCATAAACAAAAACAATATAAATTACTTAGCCGCCGAACTATATTTACCAAACTTCGCTACCTGCTTACTTGTAATAATATTGTTCAGTCATCTATAAATAAACAATGGCTAATAATATTAACGATATTAATTCTGAACTAGATACTAGCAATACCACCTCTTCCTACCTTTGTCATCCAGAAGATTGCCAGAGCCACATTTGTAACAACACACAAGTCCTTAAAGTAATTCATGTCAATATATGTAGCATCAATAAAAATTTTGATCAATTTCGCATAATGCTTTCCATGACGAAAGTGAATTTTGATATCATTGTTTTCACTGAATGCTGGCTCAAGAAAGTAAACACACTTTCTTCTCTAGAAGGTTACATAGCGCACTCCTCAAAGTCATTATTGAACCAAAATGATGGTATTGTAATTTACTGCAATAGCAAACTTAAATGCAAAGTAACTGAACCATATTTTAAGGGCGCTAGCTGCCTGGTTTGCCTAATTAATAATAATATTTCCATAGTAGCAATCTATCGCTCACCTTCATTAAAAACTTCAGACGACCATAAAAATTTTATAGATAGTTTAAATAATGTTTACAGTAGCTTAACAACACATCACTCAATACTTGTGGGGGACTTGAATATTAATATACGCCCTTACAGCTTAGATCCCCTACGGGACGAATATCTAACACTTAGTGCCTCCCATGGATTATTTCCCACTCATTCTTTCCCCACAAGAGATAGTCAAAAATGTGTTGATCATATATTTCTTAAATCAAATCTTCCTTCCACTACACTGGTCTTAGAATCCTATATAACTGACCACACCCCCATAGCTTTATTCTTAAATTTAACAAAATCCTTTCGTAACCATCAATACTATACCAAAACTTGTATTAACCATTTAAATATAAAAACTGAAATAGAAAACACTGACTTTTTTCGTATATTAAACATGAATGACGCTAATCAGGCAACCGACACCTTTATCAGTATGCTATCAACAATCATCAACACACATACGTATACCACAAAAATTTCAAAAAGATACAGGATCTTAAAACAATGGATAACACCGGGGCTAGTGCGATGTATAAGAAATCGAGACAGACTACATACTAAGTACAGGAAATCGCCACATAACATGACGCTTAAAACAACATACACCCGTTATCGTAATTTTTGCAATTGTCTTCTTCGGAAACTGAAATTAGCATATAACAAGAAACTTATTGACGATGCGGGCTTAAATCCTAAGTCCCTCTGGAGAGCCATAAAGAACGTCACTAATACAAATCTAAGAAATGATAGCCCCATGGAACTCTTAAGAAATGATGTTGATTCTATGCAAACTATTGACTTTATCTGTAAGTTTTTCTCTTGTATAGGTCAGAATCTAGCCGAAAAAGTAGTTCAATCTCGCGTAGGATGCACCATACCGAGCTTATCCTCAACATCTTCCTCACTTAATCAGTGTGGTTCTATGGTCTTATTACCAGTGACCGAGGGTGAGATAGAGAACATAATTTTACAACTACGGTCTGATTGTGCCACAGGGTGAGATGGCATATCATCTAATATTCTAAAGCTCCACCGTCAGTTACTGATTCCCCCTATAACTCATATATGTAATCTCGCCATAAATACCGGTGTTTTCCCTAACGCCTTAAAAAAGGCCTTAATTCACCCAATATATAAGGGCGGTGACAGAGACTGTGTCGATAATTATCGTCCCATTTCGGTATTACCGGCGGTATCAAAAATCTTGGAAAAGTTTCTAAACACCTCATTAAAACAGTACGTCGATAAATTTAAAATTCTAGCTAACAACCAGTATGGATTTAGATCCGGAGTTTCTACAGAAGACGCTGTTATTGACTTAACTAATACAGTGGTTAAGAAATTGGACGATAATAATAGATGTTTATGCATATTTCTAGATCTTTCCAAAGCATTTGACACTGTCTCTGTCCCGCTCTTACTTAATAAACTAGAAAGGCTTGGTATTCGTGGATCCACGCACAGTCTCTTCAAAGATTACCTATCAAATAGGAAACAAAGGGTAAAACTAGGAGATTTGATAAGTAATGAGGCTACTGTCTGCTATGGCGTCCCCCAGGGGAGCATTTTAGGTCCCACTCTATTTCAGCTATATGTCAATGACTTCTGCACAATGTCTCTTCCTTATACAGATATTTACACCTATGCTGATGACACCGCAATTGTAGTGAGTGGTCCAAATTGGAACTTAGTTAAAGAGAGAGCGGAATACTCGTTAAAAAAATCATGGTTTGGCTTTCTAATAATTTACTTACTCTAAATTTGAATAAAACTCTTTATCTTCCTTTCTACTTATCTAAAATTAATTCTCCATTCCAGGATTTCTCTATTAAAGCCCACACCTGTGCTCCTAATAATAACTGTACTTGCCCCGATTTGATAAAAGTAACAAATGCGAAGTACTTAGGTGTGTAGTTGGATAGTGGGTTGACGTGGAACATACAAGTTGAAACCGTTAAAAACAGGACAAGAAAACTTATACACCTCTTCAAAACCCTACGCGATATCACCTCGCAAGACAAAGTACGAATGGTAAATCTTGCCCTATGTCAATCCATCGTTCAATACTGCATTCCGGTATGGGGGGGTTCCAGAAAGACACAGTTACTTGAATTGGAACGGGCACAAAGAGCTGTGTTAAAAGTAATGAATAAAAAGCCGATAAGATACCCTACTAAACAATTGTACGCTGACAATAAAGTACTAACTATTAGACAGCTCTTTGTGCTCAGAACAATCCTAAGAGTGCATAAAGATGTTCCCCTTCCGGGTCCTAAAAAACGTAGCAAGCAGTCGGTCTGCTCGAGCACTCGCTGTAGAACCGCCTTTGCCAGACGACAGTATAAAAGCCTTGGTTGCAAACTATATAACATAATTAACAAAAACCAAAACATTGTGGGACTCAACATCCATGAGGTTAAGTCAATCACAACCAGCTGGCTACTCCAGCTAGATTACGACGATACGGAAGTGCTCCTCAAGTTCATAGAGTAAAAATACACTTTATACACACACACCCTTTAATTCAAATTCACATACACACACACACACACACACACACACACACACACACACACACACACACACATGCACGAACACTCACACACATTCTGCATATTATGTAGAATTTTATTATAGTAATTATATTATTCTTTAGATATTAAGTACCTTTGTTTATGACCTACCGACATCAATAAAACTACGTCATCCACTGTGTTAGCGTAAAACTTTTTGACTGAGCACTGTCTCCCAAAATACAGGCTACAGCCTAGTTTGGGACACAGGACCAGTACCGTTTGTAAAAATTAAACAACACTATTTTGTAATGAAAAAAAAAAAAAAAAAAAAAAAAGACAAACCCGCCTCACTTATACTGTCGCCTGTTCTAATTATGACAGTGAGTATTAATTTCAAATAAAAAACTAAGTGATATTGTAGCTACGTTAATAATAGTGCGATCTAACATGTAACGCTTGTTGGTTCGATCCCCAGGAAGTGATAATCTTTTTGTATTTTTTTCTTAAATTAGAAACATCGGTGACTTGTTACTTTAATTTAAGACTTATTTAATCCGCAGTTATTCAAAAGACGAGGGTGGATTTGAAAAATATAATTATTTCTCACTTGAATAGAACTATGTGATGTTGTTGGTTGGTGATCTTTGTTACGAGCGTTTGTGTTATTAATTTTGTAATCATTTTTTTATATTTTGATAGAAAGTCTACATTTAAAATGCAAACTAATATAAATATTGAATCCAGGGCAAATATATGACATAATTATGGCCATAATATATCTTAAATTGTCGACGAAACTAGACTAAACTCTAGAGTAAGTTATTTTTTAAATATTATGTTATGGTATTGTGATTTACGATTTCGCTGTTAAGGAATCGCTATCTACGATTATGTCATAAGATTTATGATTTTATTTCAGAGAAATACTGTAAGTCGTTGGGTGAAACGATTTGAAGAAAAAGGGAGCTTAAAAAGTGATGAATGCTTATGAATCAAAGGGTATCAAGGGATATACCGACGAGACCGTTGCGAACTAAGTATGTGTGTTAATATTGTGACCTTCCATACTGCATAGACGTCTCTTGAGCTGAATTAAGAACAATGGAAGTCACTAAATAAGTATTAAACAAAGTTGTTTCAAATAGGGGGCGTGCTTATTGACAATGATGATGTTAGAATAAGAGGTTAAGTTTCTATCCTCTTTTCCATGTGAAAAAGAATAATTAAGCTATAACCTCAATTGTCATTATAATTGTAAAATATTATATGTACCTAAGTAAAATGAATCTAAATAGTAAAGACTAAAGATGGTTTTTATTATATACCTAGTATTGAAACATTTACGGAAAATTTACTAAATACTTTAAATTTAATAAGTGTTTGAAAATAGAATAAAAGGAAAGGAACGGCAGGAATAGTATGTAAACTTTCGGAGTTTTTTTTGATTCGCTTTAATAACGAATGGTACTTTAGTTACTTCTATTACGCCGGTTTCCTTTACAATAATAGACAATTACTTCCGAAATAATTAGAAACGGCTAACTCTACTACTCGTTAATATTTTGCCATTAACCCTCTAATATTAATATTAATAAAAGGCGATTCCAGACTTGGAAAATTGCGGTAGCAAATGCCGTCATTGTTTAACTTTATTCCTCGAATCTTAGATATCAACAGTGGGTATACAAAATGCCACACCGTAGAAATGTACGATGCGCCATCTCGTCGTAAATCTTCATGATACGTTATGCGGTGTTAGAAATTCATACGATGCGGTTTCGCTTCGCGCCGTACCCTTGAGGACCTTCCGTCTTTTAAGTTGACACCGCGGTGCTAGCTTGCGACAATGTACCATAACCATCATACTACTATTAAGTAAAATGTCAACTTATATTATTATAGTTAGAGAGGATATGACATCAAGAACTTATTATTATCTTCAAGACATTTCTAGCAACTTATTCCTATGTCGCGATAACCCGAGGAAAGCACGACACAGAATAAATATGTATTTGTGGATAGCACAATTTTTTATCAAGTGTTAAACCACGACACTTCTCGCTTTGGCACCGGCGAACCACTGTGCCATCCAGGCAATTAAACCAGTTAATTGATAAGCTAACTTAGATCTATCTCAGTGTTAATATAATATTAAAATCGCAAGCTGTATAGTGCTTGTGTAAACTCAGCTTTAGATACAAAATGTAATGTTATTATACGATAAAGGCAAGGATGCAATTTATGTAATTATCTACTAATTGGGTTAATATACCTTTCGACAAACAGTAGATTGCTTTCAATCTTCATTACCTATCATTTCAGACTTATTAGGTTCGTTTATTATGAGTTAGGTACTCCAAACTTATTAGAAAACATAATTTTCGTAATGGCACAGAGTGTTTCGCTTTTCTTCAGATTTCAAGTGGTTTTACTTATTATTCAGTACAGTAGGTATTGACATTTTTTAGGTTTATTAATTAATGTTAATTTTAAGTAAAGTAATTCAGGAGGATCATGGTTTTTGGCTACCATTAACCATAATTATCAGTCGTAAAAATATGTTCTTATATAATTTAGCGTAACTATTATAATATCAGCCTGTGTACGAAGAACGCAAAACGTGCCAATTATCAGCCCCCACTTCCCCCTGTATTGATACCAAAACAATTGAGGCAACAACCGGTTATTTAAGATAATTACCAGTTCATTTTACTAAGTGGGCAAATATAAAAGACAATTATGACGTTTCTTCATTCAGGCATTTAAAACGTAGGTATGTTTATTTGAATTTGTGACTCGAACAAAATGATCTCTTCAGAGGATCTTTATCTGAATCGCGCTAAATTTGTAATGAAACATTTTGGCGTGTGGGTACCGGCGGAAAACGAGTCATTTCTACGTAAAGCCTATAGAGCATTTATGATTACGCTGCAGTATTTATTTTTAATCTTTCAAATCATTTACATTATTCAAGTGTGGGGAGACCTAGATGCTGTTTCCCAAGCCTCGTATCTGCTTTTCACTCAAGCCTGTCTTTGCATGAAAGTGACCGTTTTCCAACTCAATATGGATATGTTGCGGGAATTGTTGAGGCTGATGGACGAAGATATTTTAAAACCAAGGAATGATATACACGAGAAGTAAGAATCAATCTTTTGTTACAAAAGCCGGAGTACACAAAACATTAAGTAGTTCCTACAACTAACTAATTAGGTACTTTTACTGAAATGTTAAGGTATTTTTTTAGCATGTCTTTTTATATTTTTTGCACGCATCCTTATCAGAAGGTAATATATACATGGATACTAATTAATTGTGTCATTAAGTACTTTGCACTCAAGTTTTTTTTCGATTACATAAATTTTATTTATCTTTAATATTTTTTATACTTGTCAGAAATTTGTGTATTGCGGCTTCCAACGGCAACATTTTTGTACGACTTGTAAAACCAGTGCCTGTTAGAATATTAAAATTACAGGCAACACGCATCAAAAGACTGCTGTTAGCTTTCATGGTTAGTTCCCAAATGACTTGCGGAATGTGGGCTCTGAAGCCATTGTTCGACGATGCTGAACGAAAATTTCCTTTTGATATGTGGTAAGTGGGCATACAATGGTGCCAATTCTGTTGTCACAAAATTCGCTTATCTTAGCTAAAAATCTCTAAAATTTAGTTTAGTCCTGTCACTTTTAGCGATTTCAGAATACGAAATGTCGTTTGACAGGACTAAACAAAATTTTTGAGATTTTTAGCTGAGATAAGAGAATTTTGTGACAACAGAATTGGCACCAATAACTACCTACATTTAATAAATTTCGCCGTTATTAGTACGGGTAGGTAATATCCACGCATTGTTATTTTAGTGTGTCCTTCTTTTATTAGAATAATAATTTACTATTTTAATATTAATATATGTAAGAATTGAATTATTTTTTTTACTAAATCGTATTATTTAGTTTATTAACGGAGTCGTAGGTAACTGTGTGAACTGGATCTGACAAACCAGTTATTGGAAGGTTGAATTATATAAAGGGTATGTTATGGAGGTATGGGAACATGAGAGTCCTTGTATATTATCCAATATTCATGCTTTAATGATTTTAGTCGCCTGCAAAAATCCATACGAGCCATACCTACTTAAATCTTATAATAGAAACTCTGTTTGTAAAGTTTTCACGACCAAACCGCTGAATTGAATTTGCTAGTAGTAACAAGATAATTGTAAACTGAAAAAGCTATAGACTACAAAAAACAAGTTTACTTGGGCTTGTTAATTTTATAAAAAATATGTAGGTGCTAGCGGATCCGACAGACGTTGTCCTGCCCGAACGTTGGCTTGCATGCTGTGTCATTTACCGGGTCCAATTATGAATCAAAACTAATAAAGACCCACTCAAACACACACATAAAATCATCAATATCGGTTCAGCCGTTTAGGACGAGTTCAGTGACATACACACGTACTCACCAACGCAGACGAAATTTAGATCTCAATGGGGAGAAATTTTTAAAAAAGGGAAAATTGTGTTGTATTTAGGATGCCCGTAAATCCCGAGAATGCTGTCCAGTACTACATTGGCTACGCGTTCCAGCTGGTAACGATCTGTATCAGCGCTTACATGTACTTCGGCGTCGACAGTGTCGCCTTTTCCGCCGTCATCTTCGGATGCGCACAGATTGACATCGTCAAGGAAAAGATTATGAGTGTAAGCTTTTCATTCTTTATTTTTAGGAAGTGGCAGATTGGTTGTTCGTGTAGACGCTTTACGCGATTTATCAAAGATATTGCCCTTGCGATCATGGTTGACCGCGGTCCCGCTTAACGTGAGCTTTTATTTGGCAATTTAGAAATATTGTTTATTCATTTCCGAGAAATAAACTTTTGTGAAATTATACTTATCTTTTACAGCATTTGTGACGAGTTTAAGTATTATTTACAACATTATTTTAAGAATAACAGTGTATATGCTGCGATATTATCTGAGTAGCAAAAACATTCATTTTTCGAATTTCAATATTTTAAATACTCAGGTCGATGCAGCTCGAAAAACTAAATAAGTTTACATAAATAACGACGTTTCGCCAAAATTGCTTTTACTACATTTCATCCTCAAAGGGTAGATATGTATATTGAACGAGTCAATTTAATTGATACAACTTATTTGTCCATACTTACAGTTTCTATAACACTTGTTCTTCATTGAAATTAAACTACTATATACGGATTTTATCGCGTTGTTTATTTAACACTGTATCTATTACACATTTTTATTCTTCTTCTTTCTTCTTTTCTTCTAGAAAAAGAGAAGAAGAACACTTGTTAATAACAATTACTAATAAAATTAAAACTAACATTAAGTTAGTTTTAAAGAATTGTTTATATTATGTATATAATTAATAATTTGTATTGTTATTAGTGAATAACTATGAAAAATACATTAAATATATATGTTGGGTTTATAGATAACGCCTGTATTAGAAAAACCGGGAAGCGAAGTCGTAAAAGCGCGCTCAGATAATTATGAAAAGCTCGTCGACTGTATTAAACATCACCAGGCTATAATTACGTAAGTACGAAGTTGAGTTTGCCTATATTCTTTTGACAAAGTGATTAATAATATAATATCAGCCTTGTATATAAACTTGCACAGTAAGACACAGGTGTCCTGGCAGTATATCAAAGTGGACCTATTTTATTTATACAGTTGAATTCCTATACAGGGTGTCCGGTAATTAATGGATAACCTTGAAATGTCTTATAGTAGAACAGAAAGCCGTTCAAAAAAAATGAAAAAAAAAATATATATTATAAAGTGCAAGCTATATTAGCATAGCATACTTTTGACTGTCTATCTATTAGCATAATTAATGTTTAATAATAAAACAACAAAAAACCGATGGATTTCATTCATTTATGGTCGTAGTATACAAGAAAGTTATACATGGTAATTAAAAAAAACACATATCTCAGGTAGTAGCTAGGATAGAATTTTTTTCATATTTTTTCTGAACGGCCATCAGTTCCACTATAAGACATTTTCAGGTTATCCAGGCCAACCACCCGGCCCACTAAGGGTTCGCAGACATCGACAGTACGATAAATTTTATTGAATAGATTTACAGAACTCGTCGAGAATGCTTACCATTCGTACTTGCTGTTTCAACTCACTGGCAGTGTTGGAATCATCTGCATGTCAGCTTTGAGAATCTTAGTCGTAAGTAAAACATTTAGTAATTTTATGTTTTTATTTTGTTTACTGTAAATTTGACTTTATTTATTATTGTATTCCAGATATAATTGTGTAATTTTAAACTATCTCCATTGAAAACATAAATAATTTCTATTCTAATAAGAATCCTCTGTGATTAAGCAAGAAATGTTCTCGATATGGCATACACATTCATTTAGTTATACCCACACAAGAATATCTACATGGATAGATATGATATGTATATCAGAAGGCTCATGCACCAGACATCGAAATTCTAAGGATTTAAATACGTTAAAGTGTTTAATATACTTTCCTATTAGATTGTGATTCAGACATATTTCTCGCTGCTTTATCCATCACTCCCTCTCCCAGTATATTTTCACTCGCCCTGCCTCTCCCCTCTTAGTCCACTTTATCTCTGTTTTTCCTATAGTTTCTACTCTTTTCTTACGAGGAATAGAATGGTCAGCTAGTTATGGCATGACCATCGGTTAATAATGCAAATACAATATTGTTTTTTTTTCAGCTGGACTGGCGCAGCGTGCAATTCTTCTCCATACTAACGTATTTGTCGGTGATGATCAGTCAGCTCTTCGTGTGCTGCTGGTGTGGAGATGAACTCACGGCTACCGTACGTGAACACTCCAAAATTATTGAAATAAAAAAGCCATAGATTTATTTACACCTTATTCTTGTGGTGATATAATTTTCCGCACGGAGGCAAAAGCTTTTAATAATACGAAGAAAATAAGGTTTAAAACCTATTGAATTCAACTGCTAACTAAATAAATTGACAAAAATAAATAGATATATTTAGTAGTATATAGGATTATGTAATATGCCCACTACTAATCACAATTTACAGAAAGCATTAAATAATTACACCTCACAGTGCAAATTAACCTCTGACAAAAATCATATATGGTAAACTTGCCTACCTGTGTTGTCCAACATAAAACAAGTTGCAAATCAGAAGCCTTATCAATTGATTAGAAACCTTGGTGAACCGGTTGCCGGTGTATACATAAAACCTAATAAAGAGATATACATAGCTAAACATAACTTAAGATACCTTTCAGACAAAGAATATTAAAGGAATATTCTAGTATTGTAATTGTTTGCCAATATTTAATTTTACTGCAAAATCAACAGTTTTCGATGCACGAGTGGCTTCGGTAAAATGTATTGGGTAATTAGTTCGCAATCGGCTATCAAGAAAACTGCACGTGCTCGTATCATTTTAGTTTAACAAGTTCTATCAATATAAATTTTCTCTTATAATTCTGTTTCGTTTATTTATTTCACCTATCATATTACGGTTAGCAAGATACCATAGATTAATAGTTTTATTATGTCTATATGTATGTCTTAGAGTACCAGACATAATTAAAAATATACTGCGGCTGGCCACCGGTGTGCCGCTGTGACTCAATAGGTTAATCAAAATACGTTACCTTTTCGTAGAGTGAGGAGCTTCACACGGTGTTTTACCAGTGTATCTGGTACGAGCAAGACGTGAAGTTCAAGCGGGACCTTTGCTTCGCCATGATGCGGTTGGGTCATCCTCTCGTTCTGCGCGCTGGACGATACATACGTTTATCCAGGCAGACCTTCGTCGCTGTAAGAGTTCTTTTGCCGCCATCACTAGTTTAAAATAAATCAATTTGTTTGGATAAATTTAAAGCATCTGTGTTAATTATAGAATCATGTTTATAAAGAGCAGAGCTTCTATGTGAGCCTTCCAATTTAGTTGACTGTCATTGGTTAAATCTATAAATTGAGCGTTACACCAAGAAATATCACAATTTTATTACTTTGATAGTTTAATTATCATTTCAAAAAGTGGTGGATGGATGGATTGCCTTTGATTAGAATGCATTATACCTATGAGTCTTTTTTTACACTATATGGCTTAAAACGAAAATTTTCAAAAATAAAGAAATCGTGTGTGGTCTATAATAAAATAACTATAAATAAACCTATATGAAACACTTTTTTGCTTACACATTCAGCCGAGGAAAAATATATCGATTTTCAATAAATAGACAACTTTTCTATTTTGATTTCAGATTCTCCGTATGTCGTACTCCTATTTTGCGGTGCTGAACCAGACACAGTAAAAACTAACTGTAATACGACACACTAGGTACTAGATACACATTAGAAATTATGGATATTTGTGTTACACGTACTAAGAAAAATAAACATTATATTTATGTAGGTATTTATAAAATAAATGCACATTTAGTTTATGGTCTATTATTTTCCATTTTTAAATTATAGGCTGTGTGAATGCAAGAGAGCATGCTCGTAAGTAGATATAAAAAAAAATGTTCTTTTCTTTTACTTTTTCTAACTCAGCCATAATAGAGTTTTTCAGTCCCATAAAGTTCTTATAAACAATTAAAACTCAAAATAAATATTAATATTATTTTAATATATTAGGTAAATATATTAAATTATAATTTTAAGAAATTAATATATGAGTATGACACTAACTAGTTATGTGTACTATCTAAATTATCTATAGATAAGTTAAAATGAAACAACAGCTGCAACCCTTAATTCTCTGTTCTATGGCTGCAACCGACGTAGATTCCAGCAAAATACTTAAAAATACGCTGTTGGAGATTTTTAATGGAATTAGGTGAGCTTCCTGAATATTGGTCATACATTTTCATAATTAGCATAATCTTTATTCCAACATCAAATGAGAATAGTTCATTTTGGCTCCATTAAAGATCTCTGAATATATCTATTACCAATATTATAACCCTGAAGAGTTTACGCGCTAATCTCAGGATCTACAGTGTCGAATTGAAAAATCTTTTAGTGTTTGATAGCCCATTTATCGAGGAAGGCTATAAGCTATATAACATCACGCTACGACCAATAGGGGCGGAGAATCAGTGAAAAATGTTACAAAATCGGTGAAAATTCTCTTATGCGACGCAGACGAAGTTGCGCGGGTCAGCTAGTACTATAATAAAAAATAAAATAAAAATAAAATATCTTTATCTCGGACATTAATAGCACATGAACAGTCCATAGTTTATTTAGTAATGAGTTAGTAATAGAATGTACTTATAGTCTATATTAGTAGTGTTAGTAAGTCCGCCCTCTAGGCACTGTGTGGTAGCACCATAGGTACATCTACTCTACGTTGTGTGATGAGATCTATGTATGTATACCTATAACTATTTCCATCTAGTGCCGTTGTATAGGACTGTCTGGCCTGTTAATAATCATTTTCAGGATGCCTTCCGAGTGTTACGCAAGCGCGGTAGCAAGGAAGCCGTTTTTTACGCATGATAGCGTGAAAACCATCTGTGCGAGCTTCAGCAAACATGCCCGATGCACTACAACGCCGCGGCAGCCGCAACAGCATTCTGAAGGCGTTGTTATATTGTACGCGCACGACGTTGTAGGCTCGGCTTGTATACAGGCCGCTCGAATAAAAGGACTGACAGAACGCTTTAAATAAGGTCACTTTGACGTCTGCCGTGCAGCGTGCAAACCTGCGAGCTAGCATATTGCTCCTCACCGCCAACGCCCTGCGCTCCCACTCTATATCACTGTCATCGCGCAGATCACTGGTAACAATGTGGCCTAAATATTTAAAATGCTCAACTACGTTTAGTACTACGCCATTGAGATATACTGGTGGTACACGGCGGAGCTGTAGTTTTTGCGTTTTAAAAACCAGAATCTCGCTCTTATTAGAGTTGTACTTAAAGCCATGCACCTCCGTATACGTCTCGCAGATCGATAGTAGCTCCCTCAACCCACTTATCGATGGACTGAGCAGCAACATGTCATCCGCGTAATTTAAGTTATTGACACAAGTGCCGTCTATGTAACAGCCAACATGTGTGCTGTTCAGTCGCTCGATAAGCTTATCCATATATACATTAAATAACAGAGATTAGCTTAACGCCCCCTGCCTTACACCACACTCCATTTAGTACTCATCCGACAGAGTACCGACCCATCTCACCCTGTTTGTCTGGTTAGCATACCAGTATCTGAGGAGCGCTTTGTATTCCGCCGGCACACCCGTGTCCCTCAGCTTGTCCCACAGCACATCATAAGCAACGAGATCGAAAGCTTTCGACAAATCAAGAAAACACGCGTAGACAGTCGTCCTCCTCGAGGTATGGTAAAGTATTCTTTAAAAGCATCAGCAATATGCTTGTGATCGGTCATACCACCGACACTCACCGGGAGACTCAGTACCTCACATTCATTTTGTTTGTGTTTTTCCAAAACTGCTTAAAGTTCTTAGTGGTATGGTTAGAAGCAAGAAGATCCATTTTAAACTGATCTTACCTGTTCTGACACCATTTAAGTTTAGCCTTGAAAATTCGCCTCGCCATTCCACAAAATAACGGAACACTGGCCGGGCGACATGCCATCGCCCAATCTTGGAACTGAACCCTGGCCTCGCGGTGAGCATCCGCGACACGTTTATTCCACCCAGTTACGTAACCACCTTTCCTCCGACACATGGCTTTACAGGTTTTTATGGCGGCACGTCCAAGGGTGTCTCCAATATCCTGATACATTTCCTGAAGAACTGAGTGATGTTCCTTATTATCACAAAACCTGTCACAACAAGCACTCAATTCCTGAGGAATATCTATCTGTCTAAGTCCAGAGTTACAGAGATCGTGGTACTCTCTAATTTGCTCTAAGGATCTATTACCCCAAATAACACGATTTACAGGTTTTCCATTTTTAACTTTACCTATACGGTATATATAATATACACACATAGGCGAGAATCAAATCACAGTAAACATCTGAAACTATTATACAAATTAACACCTTCAAACAAACTTTACGCCGTAAGTTAGTTTATAGATGCATCGAGTACACTCTAGTCATAAAATGTACTAGTAAAGCTGCAATATTTTGTAGTTTAGGACCTAATAGGTGTAATGAAAGTACGCAGGATCAAATCATTATATAGGTAACATCAGTCCAAAGCAATTGTTGAATAGCAGAATATATTTTTCTTTTAAATAAATGTAGCACTAGATTCGCTGTATCGTTACACCGAAACGAGGAAAACCCAGACTTGGAACAAATTTCTAGGTAACATGATTTTTAGTCTGTTTCGGAATTAATCTCACATCTTTCGGCGCAATGTCAAGTGGCAAGACGATTTCTTATAACACTGTGCCAGCTTAAGACAAATTACCATCCACGGAAGAGAGAGGAGAGGAGATCTTTCGTGGCGCCAACCGTGTAGTCTAGGTCTAATAAATTTCTGTTGGAAAATCAAAGTTGTGACACGTGAGAGTGTAGGAGCTTACATTAGGAAAAAGCCTGTGTTAAACAATGAACAAAAGAATAACCACCTCAGAATCAATATTTGTGGATCAAACAAATTATTTGTCCCGTTAAGAGATCGAATCTACGCCACGCTATTTTGAATTAAAGTTGTTCAAGAATTGACCTGAAAGAGCGATTTAATTATTTCATGATATTAAGTATCTTTCATGTCTTTTAGACATAGGTACCTAACTAAATATTGTTTATTCACATGCAGTCATGAATTGCCTCCGAGTTAATCACAACGAGTGAGTATGCTCCGTCGCACCATTTAGTCTGTATTTTAAATAACTAATCGATGATTACAAAAATAATTATTTGCTTTTTCACACTATGATAGACCTTGCAGACCGATATAAGTTGTAAGTAACCAAAATTATAATTCAATGGCTATATATAGAGTGACCATAGTTTCTTATAATTATCTGCTTAGAGACTCAGAATCTATCCTTTTTCTAAAGTAGTTATCTACGTGTAACTTAATCTTAAGTAAGTACCTTTATATTTCATGTTGATAGAGGCTAGTGTAGATGTGGGTTTAAAAGTTTTGATTATATTATAAAGCTAGCTCATGATTCATTTGGCAATTTTGTGGGATTTGGTAAATAGTTGTCTGATAATAAAACTACTTATTTAAAATAAACAATAAAATTGTACCCTTACTAATCTTAATTAATTAAAATAAGTATATTCGGATGTGGGCGTTAATGGCTACGACACAGTTTATACTACTGTAGTCAATATCGTTTAATTATTGTGAAAATGTAACAAGGTTTTCAATAAAAAATATTATTATTATTATTAGCTTGATAGTTACTTGTCCAATCGTCATATTCGCACTACTAAGTTTATAGATCAACGAAGCAGATACCTTGGCATTCATTATTTTGCTCATCAGTATGTTATCCAGTTTCCACCCCATTTCGTTTTTAATTATTATTTCAGCAAATATATTGAATATAAGCAGCGCTAGCCTAGTGGGAGAACGCTGGATTGTCACGCAGAGGTCTCGGGTTCGATCCCAACGCGGGAATCTCTGACTTTTGGAAGTTCGCTAATTAACGGTGAGAGCAAACATATTGTTCTCGCATATATGTGTAAGGCCAGTGTGGTAGACTATGGCTTAACCCATCTCACACTGAGAAAAGGCTCGTGCCCAGCAGTGGAACAGTTTTATACAGGGCTGATATTCTTATTATTATATTATTAAATATTTTTGTAGTTAGTTAAAACGAATAGTTAAATAATTATTTAAGATAAGCTTATGAATATAAAACATTATACCTATATTTAACATTTTATCAATGTATCATTTTCGTACACAATAAATGATAGAAATACTTCACAAGTGTACTTTGTATTCTACAACAAAACCAATTAAAACAATATCTGCAATTTATAACACATTAGCGTATCAACAACGATTAAAACTTTCGTACTAAGTATTTACCAAACTTTGGACTTTAACTATTCATGATTTCTTGAGAAATATAAACTGAACTCAAAGGCATGGCACACCTATAGATGAAGAAACAGGGTTACAGTTTATCAATTCATTGTTACTCTTAAACAAGCTGTGTCTAAAAAGATGGTGGTAAAAAACACCTCGTTGTTTTTAGGACGTCCTGATAAAATTCTTAGTTTCTTCGGAGTTTGGCCCCAACCGAATAACTTCGTTATACTTCGGAAAGTATGGATGTTATTTGTAATGTGGACGCAGTATTCTTTCCTTATATTTGAGATTATTTACATAGCAGATGTATGGGGCGACATTGACGCCGTTTCCGAAGCATCTTATTTGCTTTTTACGCAGGCATCCCTGTGTTATAAGTCGACGGCTTTTATGGTTAACAAGGGCAATTTGCTAGAGCTTTTGGAGTATATGGACAGCAGCGTGTTTGAATCGCAGTCTGGTAATCATGAGAAGTAAGTATTTGCCCAGTTATCTGTGTCATCAAAAGAGCAGTCAAGCCTATACAATTCTGTGTACGGCATCAATCTGGCTTAACTGCTGTTTTGTCCGCTTGTTAATCTAAATTGCTCCTGAGTAAATTATTAATGATATCAAATTATCCATAAATATTGTTTTAGAATTCTAGAGGGTCAAGCCACTAAGATAAAGCGCCTGTGTTTGTTCTTTCTGACGAGTGCCACAACCACTTGCACGCTGTGGGCTTGTATACCGCTATTCGATGCTGCTAGCAAACGGTCATTCCCTTTTAGAATTTGGTAAGTGTAATGATATAAAATTAAATTTCCTTGACTGTTTTAAGCTGGCTTTGTTGGTCACGTTATGGTCTAAACACCTTCATTTTCATTATACATGATCATAATCATAATAGAATACTATAGGTGTCTAGGTTTATTATACCAAACAAACGGCTAGACGACTTTCACATGTTCGGTGCCCTTTCAGCACTCACGCGATATTTTTATATAACTTGTTACTTACTTGCTCGTAAACGAGGTGACTTGTGAGCCCTTTGTAATTTGGAATCCAGGGTGGCAGCCTAACCTCACCCTACCGAAAGTAAACGTCTTCTTAGATTACAGAACCACGAAGCGCGTTTACCTAATATGCCTAGATAAGCGTTTATTTTGTCTGTCTATGCGACCATCACGACGACCATCTATTTCTATCTTACCTGTGGCCAGAAGAATACTAGCTATATCTAAAATTCTAAACCATTATACTAGGAACACATAACTTTATGGCATGTTTTCAGGATGCCAGTAACACCAACTAAGTCGCCTCAGTACGAATTAGGGTATCTGTATCAAATGATCAGTATCTACATAAGTGCTTTCCTCTTCATCGGTGTCGACAGCGTGGCGGTCACTATGATAATGTTTGGATGTGCACAGCTCGACATTATAATGGACAAGATTAAGAAGGTGATAACTTAATATAAGGATAATTGCTGGTGCTGCTGCTGCATCCGCGGAGACTCTCAAGCGGCGCAAATACAAAAACCTGGCAGGGGATTATGTTTTTGAGCCGTTTGGGGTCGAAACGCTAGGGTCATGGGGTCCCAGTGCTCGTGCTCTTTATAGAGACATAGCGAAAAGGTTAATCGACGCTTCCCGTGACCAGAGGGCTGGCCTTTATTTCGCGGAAAGGATAAGCATTGCCATTCAACGTGGCAATGCTGCCAGTCTTCTGGGCACACTACCAGTTGACTGTGATGCGGAGGAATTCTATGACGCCTATTAGAGGGTTTTAGTTTTCTTTTTTATTTCTCTGTTTCATAATATTTTAGATATAAGGATATGTTTCACAATGGCCAAGTCGCATTTATATTAAAGATAATTAATTATTTTAACGCAACAAAAGCAAGAACTACGTTTCGAATAACTTGTACTTGTTTATTGTGAAACAAGCCATTTGGCAATCTGTGAAGATATCTTAAATTTTGTTTTATACTTACATAAATATTATACTCTTTTATAGAGTAGTCAGAGGTGAATTATAATCACACTTCATCAGCTATAGTTTTAGGCCCTCGTAATAGGGGGCGTACCTATTGGCGTCTTCCGGGCAAAGTTCCAGAATCCGTGCCGATAGTCATAACATCTAAAGAGAAAATCCCAATAACAATTTGCTCGATACGACCGTCTCATGCACACCAGATGCCCTGAGTCAGTCGAAGTAAAACTCCTAATGTAATGGCAGTAAGACTGTTGGTAGATTGACTGGTGGGTAGTCACTAGGTAACTACTAGGTACTATTGTATACTAGCCTTAGTTAGGAGGAAGGAAGAATCAGGTACTTTTATTATTTATTAGAAACACCAAGATAATAATCGGATTAAGATTATGCTTGTGTTTTCAATTCCAGGTCCGAAACGTTAGTTATTCGGCAAAAATGAATGAGGTGCGGGCCGATTTAATAAAAAGTAATAATGAAATCCTAGTAGAATGTGTTAAACAGCATCAAACTGTGGAAAAGTAAGTATCGGAAAACATATTTAATGCACAAAAAACAATGTAGGTATAATAGCCGATTCAGTCGGACGAAGGCAGCAATTG
This sequence comes from Catocala nupta, assembly GCA_963675205.1. Classification (NCBI taxonomy): domain Eukaryota; kingdom Metazoa; phylum Arthropoda; class Insecta; order Lepidoptera; family Erebidae; genus Catocala; species Catocala nupta. The sequence continues at coordinate 25,105,547 of OY776087.1, forward strand.
ATTTTTGCGCTCCAAGCTTTCGACAGACTTGATCCGGAATCATTCGCTAAAGTCTTTGCATAGGATATTTTAGCATAGGTACTTAAGGCTATATTCTGAATAACAGACCTCAATTTATGATTTTTCAGGTTCATTCAGCTTGTAGAAGATACTTATCATGCAAACATTTTCTTTCAACTGACCGGCACTGTTGCAATTATTTGCAATATTGGATTGAGGATTTCTATAGTAATTATGCTTATGTGTACCTATTACAAGAATTTAACTTTGTACCTGTGTGTTATTTATTCCTATTGCATCTTGCAAGTCAACATTGAGTAACTATTTAAAATGAACGAATAAATCAGTTATACTATCTTACATTTCTCTCTTTTTCTAATTAAGTTTATTATTCAAACGTATATCTAGGTGGATCACAAAAGCGTCCAGTTTTTCTCGATGCTGAACTACATGGTGACAATGCTATCTCAGTTGTTTCTGTATTGCTGGTGCGGTCACGAGCTCACTATCAGGGTAAATTACTTTTTTTATTAAGATTAAAAATAAAAACAAAGCTATGATTTACTATGACGTCTGATGACTAATAAAAATAAACAGGCAGATATGTTACTAGCCTACGTAAGTGAAGACTTAGAAGCGAACCAATTCGTTCGTTTTTAACACGCTTTTAGTAGGTTCATACGTACCTATGTTAGTTTGTTTGTTATTTTGACCCCCTTCAAAACGTCGGATTAACTCGAAATTTGCCATACTTATCTAGGACCGATGACAATACAATAATTTAGAAAAATATAAAAAAGAATTAAAGATAAATAATAGTTTTAAAAAAACTAAAAATCACGCTTTATTAAAAAAGCAGATTAAAAAGTAGTCGAATGATAGCTAGGTATTTCTTTTACGTAAGCTCTTACAATATCTATTGTGTTACCTTTTATAAAACAATAACACAAGTACATTTATTAATAACAAAATAGTAGATATGGATTAAATTTTAAACGTTCATTGTAATATTTTATATTATTTTCTTAACAACGCGCTTCAAATTTCGATTACTCTCTCCGGTTTTCTAGGAATTATCATACATCGTCACAGTTTCACATTGTCACGTTAAATCGCCACAAAATCTCGTGTGTGTGTTTTGTTCGAAACAAAATAATATATATTATTTATACTTAGGTACCTCATAGTATTCTGGCCTATAATGAATAGAACAAAGCTCAGCGCCTTCAAGGAGAGATGATATAATGTACCATATGTTTGCAGAGTGAGGATCTCCGCGATTGGTTGTACCAATGTCCGTGGTACGAGCAAGACATCAAGTTCCGTCGAGCGCTGTGGATCGCCATGGAACGAATGAAGAAACCGATCATTTTTAAAGCTGGGCATTACATATCGTTGTCTCGGCCCACTTTCGTTTCGGTTAGTTTTATGATTATTTACAATGTTTAAATGGTTTACGTTTAACCTAATGTTGCAATCTGCTGCGCGTAAAGAACAAGGCAGTGTAACAAGCCAATTAAACGAGTTTCTTAAAAATAGACTCTATCTCCTACCTATAAGTACCTACTTCAAGAAAAACTGAATTATAAAATTTATTAGATTTCCTTGACTTTAAATAATGTATTGGCATTGCAGTTAGCAAGTTATTCTTTGAAGTAATTAATTATTATTAACTCTAAAAAACAGAGATGGCTGGTCTCACAAAAATAAATAAAACATTACATAGTTTTTTATCCATTACCCGTTATTACCTACTACTTTATGTTAGCATAACTAATTATCGATTAATTAATACCATAAATAACAATCGACTACTTATTCAATTAATAAATCATTCGTTCACTTTTGGGTGGCAACACCGTTTTTGACGTTGGTAAAAGATATTAGTTGCAACGGTCATTTTTACTTTTGCGGCTACAGACGTCGAAGGTTGCCTTGAGTTACACTCCAACAGTTGTTAAGCAGAAAATAAAGTACATACAGTGATTAAGAATAGTCAGTTTTCTTTCAAGTTCGTTGTATTTACGCACAGGTCCACCATAAATCTTGATATAATTACGCAATAACGTATATTCCGATGATAAAAGACTTCTCTTTTCACTATACCCACCAGTAGGTTCGTATTGGATTAACACAGTCTTTCCAAATATATTTGTATCGTTACAACAGTGTTAAGTTGGCAGATAATCATGTAGCAGCAAAATAAGACATTAATTTCTGACCTTTATCCCTTTGAGTCCAGGAAACCGCACAATCAGGCACGTAGATAAACGATATCCCACTTCTGAACTTGAAAGAAAACTGACTATTCTTAATCACTGTATGTACTTTATTTTCTGCTTAACAACTGTTGGAGTGTAACTCAAGGCAACCTTCGACGTCTGTAGCCGCAAAAGTAAAAATGACCGTTGCAACTAATATCTTTTACCAACGTCAAAAACGGTGTTGCCACCCAAAAGTGAACGAATGATTTATTAATTGAATAAGTAGTCGATTGTTATTTATGGTATTAATTAATCGATAATTAGTTATGCTAACATTTAGGTTCCTAGTTAATTAACTATTTTCTTTTGCAGATCCTCCGCTGTTCTTACTCTTACTTCGCAGTGTTAAACCGCGTTAACAACGAATAAAACACATATCCACAAATTAATTGTTTATTTATAAACCGTGTAGGTATCACATATGCTTAGTGTAACATTCACGACATTTTAGGCGAAAGTGTGCTTAATTATGAAAAAATATTTTTCTTCTCGTAACACTCAACGACACTTAACTAAAGCCACGTACACACTACACGACCTTACGATACGATATATTAAGAAACTTAATGTTGAAAATTAGTCTTATTTATATGATTGCATAGATCGCCAGCGATAAGAATTTAGAAATACTTATGATACTTTACGTATCTTTTTAATGTAGTGTAGTGTGCACATGGCTTACCAAGTTTTAGTATTTTAGTCAAATTGATAAATTCGTGCGCTTAAATTAAAATAACAATTAGCGTTAAGGCGAACGTGTAAAACAACTACAACCACGTTTTAGAATTTAAATTCGCAATAAGTAGGAGACGATTTATACAGAAACGATGTACACTATGTCTTATGTAACTATTTGGTATATACATTGATCAATTTGTTAGCCGATGCGCTGGAAATATGAATATATGCTAACAAATGCAACAACCTCAAAATTTTAAATAAAATTATCGAAACGCCACGATTAATGCTTTAATTAATTAACAAATTTTCATTAGTTGTAACACAAATATTAAACATAATATATAAACCGAATGTAACAAGTAGTTCTTGCATCAATCAAACTAACATATCAGATCAATGTATTTAGTGTAAATCGTTGCTTAAAATATGCCTTAATTTTTGCTAACAAAAAGTAGATTCATCTGAAAAATCTACTCAACGGTACCTGGAAATAATGTTTTTCTGAACTGGCAAAGAGATTGAAATAAAAGGACTTTTTTAGGGTTAGAATGTCTACGTGGTTATTTTTTATAACCAACCAGATATAGTAGTCCCGCACAGAGGTTATTCGGGTAATCGCTTTAGGTATATTGTAATAAGTTAGTAGCTACGTTTTGTTTGTATTAAACTAAGTTAGTGTTACTTTGACAAAATAATGTCGACTGTTTTCTTCAGTTAAAAGTAGTTTTCACCAGAAGAGATTCTTCATTGTAACATAAATAATACATTGACACAGAAGTTAAATGAACATCAATAACTGCCTCAGGTCCCGCTGAATAAATCGTACATCCAATCTCGCTTTGTCTTTTATATTTAGCACAATAAAGCAAAATACAAACCGTACGTTTCATTTAATACCTTATCCTTTAAAACAACCACATCAAAACGACTTATAGGAAATAATTTTGAAATATAGTAACAATCAGTCGCATGTCGTTACTTATTTGTTACGAAGCTCATTTTTTGTTTGAAATGACTTTGCTTGAATGTCTGTCCGTCATACAAGGCATAAGTTAATATAAACTAAACATTATCCACTTTACCTTTGAGATGTATAGTCATTTAACTAAACACTGTCCATCTCATACGTTATAATGTACGCCTGTCTTGTACCAACTGAACCCGTGACTTGTACCAACTGTACCCTTGACTGTACCCCGACATGTACCAGCTGTAACAATATTACAGTTGGTACAAATTAGGGGTACCAACTGTAACACTATCACAGTTGGTACAAGTCAGGGGTACCAACTGTATCTGTTTGACGTATTCAGAAACCATCGATATATATCTTGCAAGACAGACAGACGCGTCAGTCGACGTAACAATACGTGTGATTAAATATAGTGCGCATAAAATAAAATAAGGCATTAGGTATTATTATCGATATCACAGCGATGCAGAGCATGATGACGATAATGATGATTATGATTTTAATTCTATGAATGTGTGAAATGTATGGGGCAGTCACCTGTCGTGCTAGAGTCCCTAGAGCCGAATAAACACGGTCATATTACGCGACGAAACGTCATATTGTTGCTACAGACAGAATTGTATCGTGAACGTCAGAAGAAAATTGTGAGGCAGCGAAGCTAAGAACAAAAATACAATGCTCATATCCACTGATTTTAGTGTGTGTGTGACTCTTTGGATCCAACCGTAGCAAGCTGAACGTGTAATGTAAATTTAGTTAAATTTAGAATGGTTGTAGATATGAGAATAGTAAAAATGTGCAAAAATAAATAATGCAGGCGGCAATAGCAGAACCTAGTATTCTGGTTCAATTGTTACATATATAGTTTAAACCCATTTTTTATCTTTGAAATTTGTTTAGCAGTTCTAAAGCGACACGGGGTGAAAACACTCACCGATTCTGCATGTTGGTTTATTATGTTGGGCCAATAATGGGCTCACATTAAATTGTAAACGCCAAAGCACAAATCGCTAGTTCAGTAGTTCAGTTATGTTTATTAATGACATTAGAATATTTATGTGAAATGTTTAATAAAGTTTGATGTGAAGATTTATTGGCGTGTTTTCGCTTAGTTAAAGTTCTTAACTTTTCAAGTACTTTTCAAAGGTTTCTTTGAGTGTGTCGATGAAAATGATTAATGAACAAAATTATACCCTTATAATTTATGTTTCTCATATTTCGCTAGCAATTATTTCAGCGAACGTTATTTGGATTCGTCAAAGGGGAAGAGTATTTAAGACGCATGTTGGTATGATTTATAAGTTTGGTTTCATTCATAATATTTTTGGCGAGTGTATGTATGGTGTAGTCTATAAATGTGTGCGTGCCGTATTACGTGTATAAAAGAGTTCACATACGCGATACTCACACATCGATATTATCTGTGCATTTAACGTTAAGATAAAAGTACAACTGAGACATAATACACGAAACATATTATCTAGCTGTCCGACAAATGTATAATATTTGTACATACATAGAATATCGATGCTCTGAGATACGTGTTGTAATTATTAAAGCTTATATTCTGGAAAATTAAAAGCGAGCATTCAAAATGAGTGAAAGGTCGCAAACATACATTTCATAATCGAAAAAGAATCTTTATAAAATAACATCGCGCAAAAAAACGCGGTATGAATAGTCACAATATGATATAATTCAGTAACTAACATAGATGTTGCATATAAAAACATAGTTTAATCAAAAACTTCAAAGATAGGTAAAATCTAATTTTAATCATTCAAACTTCACATTTCTAACCGAAACATAACGTATTACACAACCAAAATTTGAACAAAGATATTAAAATTGTTTAAAAAATCACAACGTTGTTTGTTACTAGATACCTTTGCACACTTGCCTTTATGAACATTTCATTATTAAAATATTAGCAAATAAACCGCGGCATACACTACTATACGTGCGGGACTGACAAAAATCCAAATCACCGATACGACATTCAAATTATTGTTGAAATGTCATTTTAACGAGATCCTCGTGAACAATTATTGACAAAGCTAAAGCATTATTCCAACAACTTATCCAAAACTTAACCAAAAGTCTTCTGTCAAAAGCTCAAAATGTTTCCCAAAATACCCTTACTTAGTTTACTTACACCCTTACACTTCCATACTCGTAATAAAATATTCATTCTTCAGTATAAACGCACATCTCATACAGACTTAACAGTCGCAGCTGCACAAACATCCTAAGCTTTTAGTAGTGTATGGCGGGTTTCTAATCATCTTGAATTATTCTATCTAGATGCCACTGTCCACCGTAGCGTTTTCATTTAATTTTGCTTATAAATAGCAATATATTGCAAGCTTACATTGATCAATATTGCTTTTTCAAAAATTGATGATGATTGATGCATCACAATTCGTCTTTCGTCTTGACACGGTCTATTTTTCATTCGATTCCTTACAAATTTCTCATAAACAACACAGAAATTACTAATTCATTACGTCGACAAATATTTAATTAATATCGTAGTAATCGTTCTTTACATTTTTACTTCTAATTGCCTTGCCGTTGCTTGTGCCTAACGCATAAGTGGACAGCAGGCCTAAGGAGCAATAATAAATCCGTCTAGATAAGCACTAGGAATGGTAACACTATCTACACAGTGGCGTATCTACATAGACGCGGTTTGTGGCGTGATCTCTTACTGTTTGGCGTACAATCCTTCTCAAAGTTAAAAACCATTTCTCTTAGTTTGTAATATCTGAACACTACCGCAGAATTCTCTACGATATGTATGCAACCCTTCGATAGACTCCAGCCTATGATATGCTAACTTTTCCTTAACCTTTCAAAACATGGCCTTACTCGTTAAAAAACGCTTTAAAATTGATGTGAACCTATTTATTTAGTGAACACACAAACTTACGTGTGCGCAATTCTTAGCGCGAATACTGGGCCCAAAATACGTCCTTGTGATACACCACCTCTGTATAGAAAACCAAACGACATCTTGTCATATACATATTTCCAGTATATTAAAGGTGCGTATTGTATACAGAACGGGAATGCTTCACACAGTAACTAAAATATCTATTACCGTAACTTAGTTCATATATACTACGTAATGCAGCTACTCAAACGCCTAACTGGAATCACGCCACAACTTAAGCATAAACATATCGGGCTGAGCTACAGAGTTATATTATCTATATCTAGTACATTAAACTACTACGTTATGCACTAACCTCTATGTCGCTGTATTCTTAGGAAATCTGTTTGCTATCGTTACAAAAACTATTTAACTTTTGGCCTATAATATTTCAGCGTGTGGTGGCAAGCAGGAGTTACGAAGGCAACTTATTGTATTTTTATTAATTAGTTAAAATGCAATAAACTATGTACTTGTGACTGCTTAATTTAAAATAAATGTATATATTCTAAGGAAGATTTGACATGATTTATTTCTATGTTCAATTCAGCATATAAATATCCATGTGTATTGTATATCTAATGGTGAGTTGTAAGTAAAAGAGTGCATAACATTAATAAAATTACAAAACTCATTACGTCTTGACTTTGTACTAGTGGTGTTTTACTGAAAATCTTTACTGTTTACATATGAGAAGACTTGGACGTAGTTAACAATGAAACTATTCTACCTTTTATCTCTTGCCATAAATGTTGAAAAGCATTACCTTAAGAGATTTACGTGTTGTTTCACAAATAAGTATTTTACATATGCAGTTCTATCGTAACTCCCACGATGCTGAGTCTAAACATGATACGGTACGTGTTAATCACAGAGAACCGTCATTTGACAAAAGTATAACTAGATTACGGAGATGGCACACTATGTCTAAACAATTACATACGACTGCGTGGTCCAGTAATTGATAATTTTCATTCAATAACTTTCAATCGAAGAGATAGACAATTTATAACAAACTATTATGAAAATATATCATTTGCTAACGCTCATCGTTTCTTTACAACTTTTTGAGCAAACGGTTTACTAAACATTCTGCTAAGGAAGTGTGTGCTACCCGTTATCGACAGTCGTATTAAATAAATCAACTATTCATAAGATTCGCAGCGTATTCATAAAACATTATTCCATTATTGACTATATTGAAATATATATTAAAAATTAAAACCAACATAATTACATTATTAAGTACATTGCATAACAATATAAAAAGAATTCTATAATTTTACATTGTGACTAACGAAGCTTGGTGACAAGCCTAACACAAAAAGTATAAAATGCTTGTCATAAAACTGTTAGTCGAAATTAAACCCCTGTTCTGTCGAAACTAAGGATCATAACTAACAACACTGGGGCAGTGTTAAGTCTATTCTACTAATAACAAAGTTATCGACAACCCTATTAAACAACTTACTATACAACTATTTGGGGCTATCAAGTCTTATACAGTATACTGAAAGTATCTGCATTGATAGGAATACCAATCCCTGGTTCTAGATGCTGTCGCCCTAATAAACAACCACGTGATGTCATTTACCAAGGAACTAGATATTTTATTTAGGATATAGTAGTAGTTAGTGTCTTTGAAGATAAATATGATATTTATGTCATAAAAATAATTATGTGGATTATTTATATTAATTTTCGGCATCTAATAATACGCGTATTCAGTTACTAACCTTACTGATTATAATATTACAAAATATGGTTGTCGATAATTACTAAAATACCATTAAAATATTCATAATTTCATTAAGCTAATACAATTAATTGCAATGAATACATTCAGATATACAAAAATATGAGGTAATGCTATAGGGTAAACACAAAATTATTTGTACATTATTTCATTAATTTGTTCGTGATACAATTTTCTATTCGGTAACAAAAATGTGGTGTATGTTATTTGAATAATATAATAAAATAATACTTTGCTATACGATACAATACTAATTTACGAGATTACTAATTAGTGGAGTGATATTAAATACAAATAAAATGCTTTCTCGTTGCAATAAATTGCTACATTTAAAGTTATAATAAAAAAAAATACATACATAATTATATATTATATGTATTTAACATTTATTTCCATACATTTTGTCCTTTGGATAAGAAGCACAACTAAACCGAACAAGCCAAAAGGAAGCAATTGTGACAATAACAAATACACTTTCAGCTCTTCGACACAGAGATCACATTTCAACGTTCCTTTTGACTGGACGGGTACTATGAGGGCTAACATAACCCGACTCGATAGAGAAGCGTTTGGCGTGCAAGCGATCTCTTTACATCTAGATACATCGAAAGCTACTTCTTTAACGATCCGAGTTATATTATGTTTGACGATACCCGTGGACTTAAAATAGATTGGAAATGGACATTTGGATTTTGTCATTGTGTTTTACTTAGTCATAACTACAACATATGTTTAGCAATATTTCAAGTCATTACATATCTTGTCACAATATTGTTGTCAAGACTAAGTTAAGCACAGCTATAACCACTATTCAATATCGAAATCATTAACATTGACATTTATTGCATGGCAAGTTTAAAAATACATGTAAAATTGATATTGGCAAACATCGATAGAATTTCATCGAGTATTGGCATCACTACAATTCATTACTGGATTACAAATCACACACAGACAGTGAAGGTTTGACTAGATGCGATCTCATTACGCATATATTTAATATAAAATGAAATTTTTGAATTGTTACAATAAACGTCATTAGAAGATAAATCCGTTAACTTGTCTCGACTACACATCGGAATGTTTTTACATTCAATCAAGAGATTCAAAAGGAAATATGTCTTAAGTTTAGAGTTGTCTTTTTGTGTAGTTGAGACAGTGGACAAATAAAATGTATATATTTGAGCGATGAATTGGGTAATAAATATTATCAATTGTAAATCAACATTGTTCCGTCTATTCTATATTCACTTAATTTAATGACTCACCATCACTGTTTCTTGAGTTAATTACCTGCGGATAAAAACCGATGGTATCAGTTTACACAATTGTGAGTCATAAAAAATATCGTTTCATAACCATTAGCCAAGGCAGGTAAACAAGAAATTGTTTAAAATAAATTTTAAATTGTAGGCGGTGCGGTGTTTTGCTGTAAATGGAAATCACTCATATCGATAATCATTGATAATTATCAATAAATTTGCTTAAGAAGCTCTATTATATGTGTGTACCATAGTTTACAGGCATCGATGCATATGCAGATGAAGCTTAACAGACCAAGCAGAACTAATTACCGAAAGGAAATTACCGGTTGACTGTGATTGTCGTTAGGCGTAAACAGGCTGTTTGGTTTAGCATTAGTGAGAGTGCTGTAATGAGTTGTAAGTACCTGTATGAGTTCATAGGCCGAGGTCCCCGTACTGCACCGACCACTTCTCGTAGGCGACGAGGCTGTGCGGCGACACCGACGGTCGGATCCTCTTGAGCGCGTCCATGAAGTCCTGGAACGTGATGCTGCGCACCAGCGACAGGTCCAGGCACTTCACCTCCTCCGGGTCTAACTCTGTGAAAGACATTTATTACAAATTATTAAAGTCTAGCGCGCAATAATTACTTCTTGACTGCACAGATGGCATAATGGTGTAAGTGGTCAAATCGCCATTGCCACTTCACCGTGTGTGTCCGGAACAAAAATTGTGTAATCCAGAAATAGTTTGTCTGAGTCCAGATTCGAAACAGCTATGTTTGTATCACACAATATATACAATATAATAATAAAAGCCTTTATTAACAATCTTATATGTTACATTTCATCTTATAACTACTTACGTACTACTAATATTAAACATAGTTGTTTATAAAAGCAACGTAATGTTATTATTTGTATTAGACATCGGTTTCGTTATTGTCTTGCTCTTTGGCACAGGCCTCCCCAAGTGTTCTCCACAACTATCTATCCCTTGCTATCATTATCCAGCATGGGTCTGCTGCCTCCTTGATGTCATCCTCCCATCTTCGATGCTGCCTGCCTTTACTTCTCTTTTTATATCTAGGGCACCATTCCGTCACTTCGTTCGTTCACTTTTCTGTCTTACTTCTTCTTAGGTGTCCTGCCCATTTCCATTTCAGTTGTTTAATTTGGTATTTTATATCTATAATCTTGGTTTGTTTTCTGATTGTTTTAAACCTAATTTTGTCTTTTGATTTTATGTTTAGTATGCTTCTTTCCATTCGGTGTTGACAAGTTTCTAGTGATTTGATATTTTTTTTGTACGACTCCATGTCTGACATCCGTAGGTCATGCTTGGGAGAAAGCAGGTATTAAATATTTTATTCTCCCCTTCTATTGGTATATCCGAGTTTTTCATTACGTCTTTTACAGTCCAGTGTATCACACAATTAATTGGGATTAAAATTTAAAGCACACTCTGGTGTTCTCTGTGTCCGTTGTTTGTAAAGACAGGAATAATTGGGAGCATTGCTTACTAGGTATTTTTAGATATTAGGCTAATGTTTGTTATATGGTAGTTAGCGTCAGAATGGCTGGTCGCCTATAACAAGCGTCTCTGAAAGTATATTCAAGAATTGCTATCCAATTGGTTATATTTGCAACGTTTCTTCAATAATTGCTACATACAATACATTTAGAGAAATATGAATATTTTTTTGACCAGCCATTCTGACGTCAGGATGGATGGTGACCTCCGTGTTCAGAAATGAAGGACGCAGAATTTCTTATTTTCTTTATTTTTATGGATTTGATGGCTAACGAGCAGACGGATCGCCTGATGGTAAGCGATTACCGCCACCCATAGACACATGATGTATTCCATGTGAGACCGAACCTTCGTCTTATAAAGTAGTAGGCGGTGGGCCAGCGTCAAATACTGTCGCGGTCTGTTGAGCACGCCAAGATTTTTTGAAGCTAATTTAGCCTTACCCTCTAAATAACCGGGGAACTGGACTTCGCTCGTTATGTCGACACCAAGAATTCCAATATCAGCTGAGGCAGTTATGGGGATGTTCTCAAAACGAGGAGATACGACCAACGGTAGCTTTTTTGCAGTGAACGCACAGACTTGTGTCTTTGTGGGGTTAAATCGGACCAAATTGCGTCTGCTCCTATCCGAGACTTTCTTCATAGAAGTCTCAATTTCAGACACAAGTTTGTTTCGGCTCTTGATAACGTTTTCCCGAGAGATGTTTGTGCGGGCGGTATAACAAGCATCGCTCGTTCTGTCGTCCGCATAACAATGAATGCTGCTAATTTGCAACATATCATTGATATGAAGGAGGAACAGTGTAGGCCACAACACACAGCCTTGCGGGACTCCAGCATTTACAGACATGGAGTTAGAGCATTTACCGTCGACTACGACCTCAATGCTTCTGTCTGCTAAAAAGCTAGTAACCCATTCGCATAATCTTTCGGGAAGCCCATAGAAAGGCAGCTTCGAAAGAAGCGTTTTGTGCCAAACACGATCGAAGGCCTTCGCTATGTCCAAACTAACCGCCAAGGCTTACCTCTTTGCCTCAATCGCCTGAGCCCATCGATGTGTCAGGTATTCTAGAAGATCACCAGCTGACCGACTCTTACGGAAGCCGTACTGCTGGTCACTAAGCAGCTGATGATATGTTAATAATTGATTACTAACAGCTCCTTTCACGAATTTAAGTTTGAGCTCCATACATACATTAGGTAAAAAATAAAGCCAAATTGTCCGCTACCTGGAGGATCACTCGTTGATCAATGATCGCCAATACGGCTTTCGGGCTAAACGATCAACGGGTGATCTTTTAGCGTTCGTCACGCACCTCTGGGGTGAGGCTATGGACAAGCACGGCGAGTCTTTGGCTGTCAGCCTAGACATAGCCAAAGCTTTCGATAGAGTCTGGCACCGGTCTCTTCTTTCCAAGCTTCCGGCCTATGGCTTGCCCCCTCAACTGTGCACCTGGATTGCAAATTTCCTGCAGAAGCGTCGTATTCGGGTCCTTTGCGACGGTCGCGCTTCCAAATTTATGCAGGTCAATGCAGGAGTGCCTCAGGGGTCCGTCTTATCCCCTACGCTCTTTCTTCTGCATATCAATGATATGTTGAATCTCGGCAACATACATTGTTATGCAGACGACAGTACCGTGCATGGGCGATATCTCGGACGTCCTGGAGCCAAACAGGCTGAGGTTGTGGGGAAAAGGCAGGATCTTGTCGTTGAACTTGACCAGACCTTGAACCGCATCTCTGAATGGGGTGCCAAGAACTTGGTCCAGTTCAACGCCAAGAAGACCCAGGCATGCGTGTTCTCAACAAAAAAGTCTCCGTTCCTTTCCCTCCCTTCTCTGAAGAACACTCCACTGGTGATACGTGGCAGCCTCTCCATCTTAGGTATGGATCTTTGCCGCTCCCTTAATCCCAAAACCTACATCGAGAGCGTCATTAGGCAAGCTTCGCGAAAACTCGGAGTTCTGAACAGGGTGAGGCGGTTCTTCGCGCCTGGGCAGCTGTGCCTATTGTATAAGGCACAAGTGCGCCCTTGCGTGGAGTACTGTTCTCATCTTTGGGATGGCTCCGCGCAGTACTTGCTAGACGCTCTTGACAGGTTACAGCGGCGGGCTGTCCGTATCATCGGAGATCCAGAGGTCACGAGTTTACTGGAACCTCTGCAACTCCGTAGGGATATTGCCTCTTTGGCATGTTTCTACAGAATATACCACGGGGAGTGCTCTGAAGAGTTATTCCACCTTATCCCGCCCTCCCCTTTCCTATCCAGAACAACGCGTGCTGGGCTCAGATGCCATCCTTACACGGTGGAGTCGACTAGAGTGCGTACCAACAAGTTTGGGTCCTCATACCTCTGCCGAACGATCAAGGCATGGAATTCTCTGCCAAGGCACGTGTATCCTTCTTCCTTCAATCCTGGGTCCTTTAAGCGGGGCGTGAAAAAGCACCTTCTCAGGCCGTCAAAGTAGAGACCTCAACATCGCCTCGGCTGCTATGAGGAAGATGTGGAGGCCACTGCTCTTAGACCACACGACTGCTTACCATCAGGCGGAGTGTGGTCATTTTGACGAGCAAAATAAAAAAAAAAAAAATAAAAAAAAAAAAAATTGTAGGAGGAAGTGCCTAATAATTTGGAATAGATTTTTATTTTTATAATCTTTTGGTTAATGTTTATGCATCGCGTTATCGCTTGCCCGTACAGCATCAATATCATAGCTCAGACACCGGGGTGGCATATTCATGTCACGTGTTGCAATACACGTGACATGAATATGCCACACCGGACTATATAGTTATGACTGAGAAATAGTTATTTAACAATAATAATTCTTTCTTTCTTTCGAAATCGTGTATTTATACAACAGTGAGTTTTATTTACGTAACACATCGATAAGGGCCGCCATGTATGGATAAAATAAAGAACAGCTTATAAGATTTGTTTATGATTTATGGTCTATTGCCACAGGTGCAACACCGCCCACGACCATAACATCTAGATTGATTGATTAATTTTATTGATAGCATCAGTATGTCTATACTAATGATATTATAAAGAGGAAAGATTTGTTTTTTTGTTTGTTTGTAAGGGTTTAACTCAAACTAAAAAAAATTTAGTTAGTTGAATAGTCAACAAACTTAATTTTTTTTACTATTTGAAAGCCAGAAAAATTTTATTACCGAGTAACATAGGTTTTATTTTATGAAAAAAAATATTGTTACTAACTTAACCTGACCTACTATTACGCGAACGCAGCCGTGAGCAAAAGCTAGTAATTGATATTTTATGTAATTCATATATTTCTGTGGGCGTTCGCGTCCCACATATAAGTAAGTATTAATAGCGTTTCATTTTTTTGTTTGAACTTTGTTTTTGGTTTTGTGGGCGGTAATACTATTGTATTCTAATGTTCTCTTCAGTTGTGACACTTGAAGTTAAAGTGTGTCGAAGTTTGTTTATTATTTAAATTAGAAAGCATGTTCAGATGTCATAGTTAATTCCCATTCTTTACGTAGGCTAAGTCCTAAGTTAAATGTCAAATGAGAAAGTGTATTTTCAACATTTCTATACAAAAGATAAACAATGTCGTGATTGAAATATGAAAGATTTCTCAGTAATAGTAGACGTTGTGTGTGTAAAAGTATTTTTTTTGCAGGATGACGTTGCAACAGCATGGACAAATACAAAATTGGTTATCTGGGATTGATTATGAAACACGGGATTATTTAAAATGGATAAAACGAATCGGACAGAAGCCCAAATATTATCTGCCAGAACAAAAGGTCTACCAGAATTTGATGACCTGACGAACCTTTTTAAATTCTTGAGCTTTCATTCACACATCTTTCTTTTTATTGTATATCCTAGAGAGCCACTCATCGAAGCTATTCAATTTAATCAATCGAAAATTCTTTTCTTGTATTATACATAACTGAGTATTAATATTTGCCCTCGTATAGAATCAAAAATAATTTTGCCAAAATAAACTTATCTCCTTAATTGGGTGATACTTTTAGTATAATCGTATATACTAATGTTGAACCTTGATTCACCTATATAACTTCTATGACCGTTTGTCTTCGGAGCGCTGCCTATCCGCATTGGTCAGAGTGGTGAACCATGTCACGATGACGTCACGCCGGTACAATAGAGCTTTGGTAGTTGCCCCGTATAGGACATTACTCACCCCGTATAGGTCCGAGCGCGGCGTCTCTACAGAGAGCGGTGAGGTCGCTGCCGGAGTACCCGTCGGTGAGCGCCGCGAGCCGCGCCAGCTCCTCGTCGGCGAGCGTGGCGGCCGCGGCGCCCCGCGCCAGCACGCGCCGCACCAGCGACATTACTCACCCCGTATAGGTCCGAGCGCGGCGTCTCTACAGAGAGCGGTGAGGTCGCTGCCGGAGTACCCGTCGGTGAGCGCCGCGAGCCGCGCCAGCTCCTCGTCGGCGAGCGTGGCGGCCGCGGCGCCCCGCGCCAGCACGCGCCGCACCAGCGACATTACTCACCCCGTATAGGTCCGAGCGCGGCGTCTCTACAGAGAGCGGTGAGGTCGCTGCCGGAGTACCCGTCGGTGAGCGCCGCGAGCCGCGCCAGCTCCTCGTCGGCGAGCGTGGCGGCCGCGGCGCCCCGCGCCAGCACGCGCCGCACCAGCGACATTACTCACCCCGTATAGGTCCGAGCGCGGCGTCTCTACAGAGAGCGGTGAGGTCGCTGCCGGAGTACCCGTCGGTGAGCGCCGCGAGCCGCGCCAGCTCCTCGTCGGCGAGCGTGGCGGCCGCGGCGCCCCGCGCCAGCACGCGCCGCACCAGCGACATTACTCACCCCGTATAGGTCCGAGCGCGGCGTCTCTACAGAGAGCGGTGAGGTCGCTGCCGGAGTACCCGTCGGTGAGCGCCGCGAGCCGCGCCAGCTCCTCGTCGGCGAGCGTGGCGGCCGCGGCGCCCCGCGCCAGCACGCGCCGCACCAGCGACATTACTCACCCCGTATAGGTCCGAGCGCGGCGTCTCTACAGAGAGCGGTGAGGTCGCTGCCGGAGTACCCGTCGGTGAGCGCCGCGAGCCGCGCCAGCTCCTCGTCGGCGAGCGTGGCGGCCGCGGCGCCCCGCGCCAGCACGCGCCGCACCAGCGACATTACTCACCCCGTATAGGTCCGAGCGCGGCGTCTCTACAGAGAGCGGTGAGGTCGCTGCCGGAGTACCCGTCGGTGAGCGCCGCGAGCCGCGCCAGCTCCTCGTCGGCGAGCGTGGCGGCCGCGGCGCCCCGCGCCAGCACGCGCCGCACCAGCGACATTACTCACCCCGTATAGGTCCGAGCGCGGCGTCTCTACAGAGAGCGGTGAGGTCGCTGCCGGAGTACCCGTCGGTGAGCGCCGCGAGCCGCGCCAGCTCCTCGTCGGCGAGCGTGGCGGCCGCGGCGCCCCGCGCCAGCACGCGCCGCACCAGCGACATACGCGTGCGCACGTCGGGCAGTGACACATACACGCGTTTGGGGAAACGTCTGTATGAATTGAAAACGTTAATCATTAGATTCTAAAGCAAAAGATTTTCAAATCATTTTTATTTAAAAAAAATACATCTTATAATATAGACGAACGTTTGATTTTTGGTTACTCCAGCATTCTAGGAACGCCAAACAGATGTAAAAGAGATATGGAAATATCATTTTTAAAGAAATTACCCATATGGTATTAAAATTTTATAAAAGGAAATTTTGACTTAAGTTACACAAAGTTACCGCTGTTTAAAACTTTTAATTATACTAAAACCACGTAGAATTTATGTAGGTACACATATTCTACTAGTTAACCTTTAAGGGAACATCCTTTAAAATGATGATTGGTAGAATTAAACAGATATCAAGAAAACAATAGAGTACAAATAAATGTATTATGTCCTACCTAAGTGCAGCCTCATCCAGTTCTTGAGGTCTGTTAGTAGCTGCCATGACGATAAGTCTGTCGGCTCCCGCGGCGGGCAGCCCGTCGAATTCTACAAGGAATTCTGTCTTCAGTCTTCTGGAGGCCTCGTGTTCTCCAGACGATCGCTCGCAGAGCAATGAGTCCACTTCGTCCACGAATATTATTGAAGGCTGTAAACAAATATATGGATCAATTTAGTTTTTTTTTAAATATTTGATACACAATACAAAGCAGAACACCGATCAAGATTAAGGTTACTGTACAAATATAAGATAAGTCAGTTTGTCAAAGGTTCAAAATGTTTTTACTTGTATTGTGTCATACGTCGTTGGTCCTGTTATAAGATTGTGGCCCATTGTGAAATTTGTGTACAGCGATTCAGTCAAGCAATTTGGTTTGATTAAATCAGTTATAAAATTCTCAACAGAAACACGTTTTTGGTGTAGACGAACCCGATAGCGGTCAGACCATTGCAATTTCTCTGTTATCATAAATGGACTTGCTTTCTATTGAGGATGGTGAAGGTAACTATGTTTTTATTGAAATGTAGATGTCATACATGTTTGCCTACCGTCAAGGGTATCACACGTCTGAGTTAATGTATGAATGGATAATGTAATTTAAAGAAGAACGTCGTTATTCGCTAAGACTCTTAAATAGTAGGTAGCTACAATTATTGCAATCGTTTAATTAGGACTTGATTGTGCTGCCACCAAGAAATTGAGCACGTTTGTTTTGTCACCTACTAGTTTGAATGGCTTACTTACGCCTACATGAGTATGTGCCAATACAAGTTGCACTGCACATATACAGGGTGTCCGGTAATTAATGGATAACCTGGAAATGTCTTATAGAGGAACTGATGGCCGTTCAGAAAAAAATATGAAGAAAAATCTATCCTAATGATTAAAAATCTATCCTTGAAATATGCTATGCTAATATAGCTTGCACTTTATAATATATTTTTTTAATTCTAATTTTTATTATTATTTTTCTTTTTTTCTGGACGGCCTTCTGTTCTACTATAAGACATTTCAAGGTTATGCATTAATTACCGGACACCCTGTATATATACGGCCGTTTCCAATATTCAAACTAAGTTTACGGATAGATCACTATCCTCTGTTACCAGTAAGATGTTATCTATCCATAGTCTACGTTTCACAATCAAGGATAAGTACTATCTATCCCTAGCGAACAAGAGATAGCTTTGTCCTCTCATCTATCCGACCCTTTTCAAACGTTTCGTTCTTTGCTACTACGTAATTCTTATTACATCCAATATATTTCATTTTAATTAAGTTATTTTTAATATGTGTATTTCGAAATGTTTATTAGTGTAAATATTACTTTAGAACAAAGAATTAAAACATTATAACAGTTTTCACGAACTATTACTTGCTTTCAATCAAAATCTATCACGAAACAAAACGTTTTGTAGCTGAACTGACATTTGGTTCAGGTAATAGGACGCTTAGACGCTCGCAGAACACTTATACTCAGAGAGTAGACGCTACACTTTGTTTGTTTGTATTTTGAATTTATACCATGATTCCTGTAAAAATAAAATGAATGAGTCTTATTTATCATAAAACAAAAGCCATTCAATTGAGTCTATGTTAAAATTAAACTTATCTTTTATATGTCACACTTATATCTGGATGTATCAAAGTATTTAATTGATTCACAGTACTTTTATTGAGTCTAAATCTGTATGCAAACTCGTAGTCATTTAATTTTGTCATATAATTTACACGTGGCTTATATTCCTTGTTTAACGGTATATCAGAAGTATCACGGTCACTGCCTTCATCACAATCTTTTATCATTTGAAATAATTCCATATCACTGTCATCGCTACTATAATATTCCATTATTACTAATACAAAGAGTATTTAATATTAGTAAAATTAATTTTCAAACGGCTATCCGCATTCGTAATCGCTCCAAGTTGACGGATAAACAAATGATGTTACTAGAGTTAGCTCCGCCTACCGGAGAGTAACATGAAACTCTTATTGAAATGCAAGTAAGACTGATTTGTATGAGCGCTCCTATCTCTAGTAACCTATCCGTCCTCCGAATGATAGATAGACAACTTCGGTAGGAAATGCTATCCGACAGTAGGTTATTGAAAAGCAAGTATAGGCAAAAGGATAGATTTGTTTATCTCTAGTAGCTTGAACTAGAGATAGATAGGTTATTGGAAACGGCCGATAGTTGTCAAAGTCACTGTGGTATTGCAAAATTTATTGTACTTAGGTTATATATAACACAAGCCTTTACATGCGACATAGCTCTCTTGGTTCGTAAGGTCCTTGCTTGCTTTTAAAATAAAATAACCTATCCTTACTAGGTAATATTATAAATGTGAATGTGAGTTACATTTATTTTTATATGAAGGACGATTTGTGGATCACCAAAATTTTTGTCCCCTGTGGGCATCGAACCCACAATACTCAGCGCGTCGGCAGTGGCGAAGAGACCTCTTAAACCACTACGCTATCCGTGCCGTCAAGTGCCAGTGCAGTTTGTTTATTTGTAATGCTTTCACGCCTTAACGTCTCGACCGATCAGCATGCAATTTTGGCATTAAAGTTGTAAGCTGTCTGTACAGCTGAATAGGAATACAGAAGGATATAGGATATCTTTTATCAATAGAAAAGAATTGTTCCCGAGTGAGCGAAGCCGCAAGCAAAAACTAGTAAACTATATATTTGTCTATGGCAAAGCTCCTCGTTCACTAGGATCTCGTACTTGTATCCACTGGGATTATGTCAATCGCGTGAAATATGGACAAACGAATATTTCCATTTTTAATATTAATAAAGATATCTCCGGTTCGTTACTTAACCCCGGGTTGTGAAAGGCTAATCAACGCGTCAATTAAACTAATGAGAAGTGATTTGACTTGCTGTTCCTGATTGAAACTAGCAGACAGTCAAACACAGTAGTGGACATGTTTGACCTAGAGATGCGTGTAATTGCATTCGAATGATAATCGTCTCTACTTTACAACAGTAGTATATGTGTATCCTTTTTCCGACATGCAATTACATGAGAGAAGTAACACAAGTGGCTGTCGTCATGTCACCAAAATACTAGCATCTGATTAGTCTACGTATTTCACCCCATTTTGTGAAATTAGTCATTCTTATTATTAAAAATATATACTGTAATTCACATTTATTATACTGAATATTGTTACTATTATTACTTATGAAAACTTGGAAAATTTATTGTAAATTGAAGTACTTACTAAATCGTGAAATTATGCTATAAATATTTTGAATATCAAAATGTATTGAGTCGCTGACCGTTTGATTCATTCTTTTTCTCGACTTATTGGCCTTACTATACTTAAGTCAACACATTCGAATTTAAATCGAGTGTAATTGACATTCGAATAAAATTGGGCACGTCGCTTGTTTGAACGCTTGTTACAAAAAATCTGGAGCTGCCTTTCGAAAACTGAATTAAGGTTTAGCTTTTTAAATAAAATAACGTTAATTCAGACATTGACATTGATAAATATGAACTATATGACTTTTAATATTAATACTTTAATCGCGTGTGAGACAGTTATTACATTACATTATACTAAGATCCATGACAATAGTATGTCAGGGGTATCGAAAGCTACTAAAATAAAGGCTGTCATAGCATCACGCTTATATATAACCGAAGGATAAGTAGATATGTTTTATAGCATTCGGAAACTATGATTCTCTTCTTCTTACTTGTTTTTGTCTACTGCTGGACGTAACTATTTCACACTCTGCACGAATGGCGTAGTGCTTTAAGTGGTCGCCTCGCCACTGCCATTGCACCGAGTGTTGTGGGTTCGAATCCCATACGGGACAAAACATTTTGTGATCCACAAATGGTTGTTTTGAGTCTGGGTGTTCTTGTGTCCATTGTTTGAATGTTTGTAAAGTACCCGTGGCATAGGAATTATTCCTAGAGCAGTTATTATTGTAATAAAATTAATCTACTTTATATTAACCCTGGAGCTATTTTCGCAGAGTGCTCATGTAAAGCCCACCATACACATACAGCGTAGGCGGAGCGATATCGGTGGCGATTTTGTTATATTTTTCGAATTAGTGTGAAACATTACACACACAATCCGGCGATTGTGTTCGTAATCTTTAATTCTAAGAAGATTGAGCCTGATGTCGCCTTTTAAGAGACGTGACTTGGATTGCTTGATATATTTCTTTTTTCGATGGTGTAGTGGTTAGTGTAACCGACTGCCACGTCTGAGGTTGCGGGTTCGATCCCCGCACAAGTCAAACATTTGTGTGCATGAACATAGATGTTTGTCTTGGTCTGGGTTGTTTCTATGTATAATATGTATGTATTTACAAAAAAAAAGGATATAAGTACCTCTGTTTATCCATTGTCTAGTATCCATAGCACAAGTTCTGCTTAGTTTGGGCTAGATGGTGATGTGTGATAGAATATTATACATAGTCTATATACTCGAAGGGAAAAGTAGTGATGAATTACACACACATTTCGCTAGTAATGATTTCAGGCCCACGTTAATAGAGGCTATATCCGTTTACTGGATACTGTCCTAGACTTCGTGGTGTGCTATAGAAAAAACCCAACTTTATCCGATTTGGGAATCATACTCGAGATCTCATGCATATTCAAAATACTCGCACATCGTTGATAAGCTTAACCAAGTACACTGAAGCGTGGAACTTCTAAATTGGTCAATATTAGTGTATCACTATTGCGTCTACCTTGCTACTGAGAGGAAATCACAACATTACTTCAGAAGCCACTGTAGTCTGGCCAGAAAATCCAGTGGTATAAACATATTTTCATTAATATATATATTATATTTAACTTGGCATAATAATTGTGTGCTATGAGACTTTGTTAGAAGACTTGCTGACCTGCGCAACTTCGTCTGCTTCGTTTGCAACAGTTTTCATTGATGCTCCGCTCCTATTGGCAGGGGCGTGCACAAAGATTTCTGGTAGGGTATGCACGCCCTACCCGAAACCTCTGCGAGAGCACTACATTTCATTTATAAATGTTTTTGTGTGTATATATATCTGTATATTATATTGTAATATTTAATAAATAGATTTCGATTATATAGATTTACATAAGCCAGCGGACTAGGGTATGCATTGCTTATTTGCTTGTATGAAGCGCACGCACCTGCCTATTGGTCGTAGCGTCATGTTATATTATTATAGCCTATAGCCTTCCTCGATAAATGGACTATTCAACATTTAAAGAATTTTTCAATTCGAACAGTAGTCCTGAGATTAACGCGTTCAACCAAACAAACAAACAAACTCTTTACCTTTATAATATTAGTATACATATGCAATCTAGATGATGATAATAAATTTCTATGCCTCGGAAATTGTATTTTTATTAACCTAGCCTAGCCTACATTTAAGCGAGTGAAGCCGCGGGCAAAATCAAGTTTATTTTAGTTAGGATCGAGTCGCAACAGCGCAACGGCGGCCAGGCACAATAGGTTTTGAATAATATCTGGCATTTCTACAATTGACAGGTTAACATTAAAATAACGACTAAAAATAACATCCAAATTGACAACAAGTATCTGTGAATCACATAATTTTCCATCTCGTTCGGCGGCTAGACCTAATACACCCGCTATTGTGATAGCCGATGACTAATTAACCACTGCGAAATTAATGCCGTCTACCGATACAAAAACCAATCTGAACGTAGAAAGTGTTATTTGTTCTGCTATAATCTGTGATAAAGAAAATAACAGGTGATTATTTGTGTAGCTATTTGAAAGTGCATCGGAATTGAATTTTTTTATGGTCGCTAAATGCGCGAGTGTGTGCGAAAGTGGGTCAGCGACCCGCCACACGAACTACGGCTCGAGATAACAACACACGACGTTTAGTATGCAAAATATTTATAGTGATAGGCGATAAGCCGTTTACTTAGCACATGAAGTATTATATATACTTTTAAAGACTCATTGTTCCTACGGCATTGCGATAATATTTTTATAGGCTGCTTTTGAAAATATAGCTGAACCTTGCCGGTGTTAATTAACTATTATTCAACTAATACTGATGGCTATCTCTGCATCACCTTACCTTATCAGCCTCGATGGCGTAGTGGTTAGTGTAACCGACTGCTACGCCTGAGGTCGCGGGTTCGATTCCCGCACAAGTCAAACATTTGTGTGCATGAACATGGATGTTTGTCTTGGTCTGGGTGTTTCTATGTATAATAAGTATGAATAAAAAAATAAAAACAATATATATACCTATGTATGTTTATCCATTGTCTAGTACCCATAGTACAATTTCTGCTTAGTTTGGGCTAGATGGTGTTGTGTGTATGTAGTAGAATATTTATATTTATTTTTAATTGGTTGGGATGAAAGACTTGATTTGGGAGAATTTTTATGACATTAAGTCCGTCATTTCGCATTATTTTCACTGTAGAAGATTAAATAAATAAAGTTGCGCTTAAATTTGCGGCTGTTAAGGTTCAGGGCTCAATTCTAAAGACGGCTAATTTATTAAGCTTTGATGTTTGATTTTTGTTGTAGCATCTAGAGCTGAAATGTGTCCAAGAGACGGTAATATTGCCCTCATTTACGTGACAGTAGAAACATATAGCCCATCCCTTGGTGGGGTAGAGCTGACTCAGCAAACTGTGATATATGTGGTGTCATTGAAGATGTGCAACATGTAACATCTGTTGATGGATTGTGCCCGGTACGAGGATTGTAGAAGGAGATTCACTGAAGACTCCAAAATAAATACGTATGATGTCGGGATTTGTCTTAACATACTTGCAGAGCCAATATCAAAAATGGCGGGCATGCTTGTTAAAATTCTTGACATATAAAACCATTCTGTCTTAAGGAGACTGACATGCCCATTGCATGCATTACAAAAAGTCTTTAAAAAATAGAAATATACATGCTATAACTGTATTTTGTGTAATTTAAACAATATTTTTTTGTTAATGGTTACCCATCCATAAACGGAACGGCGGCAATGTTGCATGACCCTGCAGATCGATCGACCCACGTCGCTTGTGGTACATTACAGTATACAGTATTACTAATCTATATTAATTTTTGCAAGTCTACCAAGTTGCGTTGCAACAGCTTTCCTCTTAGGAAACGGCGATATTACTCATATTCATATTGTTTTGTTCTAATTGCATAAAGTTAATTTAACTTGGCACGTACACACGACTGGATTCAAATCTCTAATGGCGCGAAACGTTATGACTAACAGTAACTTCTAGATATAGTTTGGAATTGGATCCGCGCCAGAACATGGCTGATAGGCGCTCTCTATCTTTAGTGTGTCATCGTACACGAGATTTGGCCTGTAACTGACTCAGTTAGTATGAATGTTAGCATGTTGTCTTGAATAAACAAAAGCGGCGGCATCTGTAATGGTCATCAGTTTATCTTTATATAGTCCCTTACTTAGCTTGCCTCATTAAAATAATAATTTATTTTGTTCAATTTAGCCCTTACATGTCTTGGGTGTCTAAAGCTCTTTCACCATATGCATGTGAGATTTATACTTATAATAAAGTAAATGGTCAATGTCTGAACATCCTAAATTATATTATTAATGCGAATGTGAGTTTCTTGTTACGCTTTCACGCCTTAACTACTCGACCAATCATCTATAATTTTACATACACGTTTTGTCAGCGGTACGGAAAAGGAGGTGGGTATCTTTCATCCAGAAAAATATCTGTTGCTAATCTAACCTACATTTATGCGAACGATGCCGCGAGCAAAAGTAGGAGATATTTAAGAAAAATAATGTACGGGTCTTTATATGAACTACAGAAGCCAAAACAATTATCTTACAATTTTTGTCTGTCTCTATGTTTGTACTCGCATCACGCAAAAACTAATGCACGATATTGAATTCGGTTTTCACTGTAGTATTGCTCTAAGACTGCTCAAGACAATAAAGACCCATATCTCTTCCATGTATCGTCTTTCTTTTTTGTTAACTCTATTTGTTTTAACAAATAGAGTTGACAAAAAAGAAAGACGAACGACTGAGGCCAATGAAAACAAGATAGTGATAAAAGACAGGTACAAATGTTCATTACTGGCGAACTGATGTTAAATCGCTATACCAAGTTGCAATGGATCAGTGTGGTGGACTATTGGCTGACGCTTCTCATACTATGAAGTGTCCAGTCGTGGGACGGTTCATAAAAAGACAGCACGGGTTTCTCCCTTGATAAAAGTTGGAAAGTTTGAAGACGATATGTTTTCCTTACATTCGTCAAAAGCGTCGATGAAGTTTTCAAAATGCTTTTCATACTAACAATTAAACTCTCTATGACTTAGGTGTGACTGATATCTATCTTTTTATCTTTTAAAAAGACAACTCTCGAACTAGGTATTAATCCATTGTCGCGGGGGACTTTATAAACATTCAAACAACGGACACAAAGATCACCCAGGCTCGGAACAACCATTTGTGGATCACACAAATTTTTGTCCCGAGTGGGATTTGAACCCACAACACTCGGCGTAGTCGTAATGGCGAGGCGCCCAATTAAACCACTACGCCATCAGTATCATATAAACCCATTTTAAATATTTTCATTTTAATATCGTTGATAGCAGTCGACATGAGTAGATTATGTTAGAAGGCTAGGTTAAACCGTAATGGCTTTTTTAAAACCATCCCGAAGGAAACTGTTTTTTTTTTTTCAACTACTAGTTGGTTATGATTTACTAGACGCGTTTTAGACATGCACTAAACAGGTTTTCTATTTGGAGTGGTATGTCAAATTGATTATAAATTCAAGGTATGCTATGCTTATTAAAATTAATTAATTTATATCTAGTTTATTATATAAGCCGGTGGCTATTTTTAATAAAATATAGATTCAGTAAATATATCTTGTTAATATTAAATTTGAGATTTTGTAATTAAATTATATTATTATATTAATAGACCGGACAGACGTTCGCTCGAATCTTGGCTTGTAAATCTATACAATCCAGGGATCTACTCTAACAAACACAAATAATTTCATCAAAATCGGTCCAGTCGTTTAGGTGAAGTTCAGAGACATTCAGATATACAGAAGAAAATATATTTAAAGATCACCTGGTAAATAAATACCTTTATAAATTATATACTATAATTTATTATGTAGCGTCTCTCCAATCTACCTTACGTTCATTTACGTTATAAGAGATTTTCATTTAGTGCCCGAAAGCACCTTCAGGAACCAGTTATACCTAGATAGATTTCCAAGCAGAGGATCTGCCACGAGTTTCATTTCAACCTCTGAGGTGACGTCATACATAATGTGTTCTTACCTGCAGCTCCCTGGCCACTTGGAATAGTGCGCGCACCATCTTCTCTCCCTCCCCGACGTACTTGCTGGTGAGCGTCGCCGCAGATATCGAGAAGAACGTCGCCGAACACTCCGCCGCGACGCATCTCGCCAGTAACGTCTTACCTGACCACACAAATAAAATATATGACACATAAATGCTACATACTAACTATTATAATATAGTTAAATTTAAAAAAAATTACTTAGTCATTTAAATGGATGGCGTAGGACTTGCTTTTTCAATTAAAATATCTACTTATCTTTTTGAATCATATATATGATTCAAAAAGATAAGTAGATATTATATATATGCCTATGTTACTCACTGATCCTTTTTAAAATCGGTTGAATAGTATTTGAGTTAAACCCTAACAAACAAACATACAAACAAAATATCAAACTTTCCTCTTTATAATATTAGATTAGGTTTAACTCAAATACTATTCAACCGATTTTAAAAAGGATCAGTGAGTAACATAGGCAAACATTATTTTAAAAAAATAGTAGATACCGTTACTAACCTAACCTACTTTACAGCCTCCGTGGCGCAGCGGTAGTGAATGCGACTGCTGTGCATGAGGTCTCGGGTTCGAATCCCGGGTCGGGCCAACAATAAGTTGTTGGGTTTTCTGTTAAGAAATCTCAATAGCAGCCCGGAGTTAGGAAGTTGGCGGTATGAGACACCCTCGTGCCTCGGAAAGCATGTAAAGCCGTTGGTCCTGCGCCTGATCTCTCTCCGGTCGTGTCGGATTACCGTCCCATCGGATCATGAGAGTTAGGGAACAGAGAGTGCATCTGTGTTTGCGCACACACTTGTGCACTATAATATCTCCTGCGTGGCCAGTCTACGTTAAGACTGGCCGCCGTGGCCGAATTCGGTCTGGAGGATATTATTATTATTATTAACCTACTTTTACGAGATACATGCGAAAGTGAGTTTGTTTGATTGTAACGTTTTCGCGCCTTAACTCCAAGACCGATCATCATAACATTTTGCATATACACATTGTCAGGGGTACACAAAAGGACATAGGGTACCTTTCATCCAGAAAAAGTACTGTTACAGAGGGATAGCTAATTAAAATTAATTTGCATGACGCGAGTCTCTTTTATTAATTATAAGAATATCTTTCAGTTTCTATACTGCTTCAAGCCATTGAGTGACGCCGCGGTCACCAGATGTCCGCGAACAATAGATTTCAATTGTGCCAGCTGCGTGGCACTAGGGTTAAATGATATAATAAAAAAACTATACAAACAACGGACACAAAGAACGCCCAGACGTCAGAACAACAATTTGTGGATCATACTGATTTTGGTTCCGATTGAGGATTCAAACAGCCTGTGCGCTATTTTTGCAGTTAAAATAACAAGGTATATAGAATGTTGAGTTCAAATATAGTAACTAGACACACTTATTAGCATTGTTGTACTTTTCTTTATGTAAGTCTGACTCCGGGTACGATTTGGTGATATAAATGATAGATCGGGTTAATCCAATTAGGTTTATTGTTAAATAGGCGACTATACAATACCGCGGACACCGTATCACTGCTCATGGATTGTGGATTGTAGCCTGCTTATTAAATATATAGTAAGATGATAAACTTAATGAAGTGTCGAAACGTGGTTTGTTTTTATACAACCAAGGCGCTTTTCGGCTAAACTAGAGGTTGCCAGACTTTTTTATCATAGACCACTTTCAAAATTAAGCTGGTTTCGGTGGACCCCCTGCAGCTAGAAATTTCGTTGAGTGTCCCGTGGACTCTGGAGGTCCATCTGGACCACTTTGGGAACTAAGGGGCTAAACTTATAGTAAGCAGTTACCGTAACCTGTCATCACCTATAATATCAGAGGTGTGAGACCTCTGATATTATAGGAACGTCGTAAATCATAGATAAAAGGAAATAAAGGATATAATATAAGAAATGGTAAAACTACTATTCCTTACATTTCATCCTATTGGTAGGCGATCACCATCGTCAAATACCTCTTTTAGTCAAAGTGTTTGTAATACACATAAGCCTAAAACCTCTAAATGATATCCATGCTCAAATGTACTTAATTTTCGTTTAAAATTAGATCATGCTAATTGTTTGACCATTTACTTCGTGAGATAAACTCGTATAGGAAGATTAATTTCAATTAGTTTTATGAACATAAAGTTTATAACAATTGGCGCGCAGTCACGATTACCTAACGCGTTGACCGTAACGCGCACGAAAGAGATTATTCATACATTAATGCATAACACTCATTGATAAAAGCGGAAATTATAATAAAACATTAGATAAGGTGTTTAAATTAACCTCCAATATGTTTCTCGTAAATGTTCTGTTCTTATTTTTCTGAATAATATCCGATTGATCAATCGTTACATAGCTTACTTATGGAATCATTTTGACAGGTTTCTTACACAAAATGTAAATGTCAAAACGTAAATTTTAGCTCTGTTAAGAGTGGCAACGTCGCAAATATGTGTCATAGTTTAAAGTTTTTGAGAGTGTAATTTATTTATTTACGTTTTATTTGAATATGTTTTTAATGCACTCTATAGACTTAAGTAAAAGTGTATTATAGTTGGAATATAATTGTATTTGTAGTTCTTTTTCTATGTAAATAATCGATATCGAAAATTTTAGATGCGTTATATGCATAGTAAAAGGATTAATAATATAAATATACTTCATCTATGATGCTAGCATTGCTAGCTGATGGTACCTGGATTATAGAGAACTTGGTTTTTTTAAACAACGCCTAGTAAATAATATGCCTTTAAAAACAATATTCTAATATTATAATAATATAATATTCTATCACATACAAATAACACCATCTAGCCCAAAGTAAGTAGAGCTTGTACTATGGGTACTAGACAATGGATAAACATACATAATTATATACCTTTTTTGTAAAAACATACATACATATTATACATAGAAACATCAGACTAAGACAAACATCCATGTCCATGCACACGAATGTTTGAATTGTGCGGGAATCAAACCCGCGACCTCAGGCGTGGCAGTCGGTTACACTAACCACTACACAGTCGAGGCCGCCAAATATTACACTTGAGTGCGACGTTGCCACTCGGAACACGCCAAAAGGCGTAAGGATTAAGTTAATCGGCTAATTATTATCAATGATTACTATGCTAATTAGAATTATAATTATAATCTCTTTATAATCAACATTGATTTATGAAAGACTTGGCATGGTTATTGTTATACTAGACATTAATTGTATAATTTAATAATTATAGCTTGATAATTATAACATTGACGACAAGAGGTTAACTAAGGTTCTTGAAAGGGAGGTCCTTGCATACATCGGTAGTAACAGTAAAAGCCACGTTGATAAACAGAAAATGTGCCAGTACGACGAAAATATAAATAGCAGAACGATCGTAGTAGTTCGTATCACTTAATACATCATTTTTTATTATTATTAGTTACTAGTATAATATAAAATCATAATATTTAATTCGAAAGAAAATATATTACTCTAGTGATATGATTTTTAAAATTATGTTTTGCTTTATTGATTGTATTTTACCTCGTTTATAATGTAAAAACTTCCTTAGCATTTTAAAATACTTACTTAAAATAAATCTTACTATAAGTACTAAATTTTTTAAAGCATTATTGCCAGGATAAATTCGTAAGCGTTTCGAATAAATGCTTATTAATTATATACATAGATGCAGTCACGAATGTCAATCCCTAAAGAGTAGACAGAGTATATTTTGATATTCTATTT
The DNA here is from genome assembly GCA_963675205.1 of Catocala nupta. Lineage (NCBI taxonomy): Eukaryota > Metazoa > Arthropoda > Insecta > Lepidoptera > Erebidae > Catocala > Catocala nupta. The sequence continues at coordinate 25,135,975 of OY776087.1, forward strand.
ACTCTACAGCCTACATTTCAGACCGCGTACCTCTACTAAAAAAATCTTATCCGCAAAACAATATAACACTACCAAATCGAGGAATCGCACTCGGGAACCCAAGATCTGTCTTAATAAGAGCATTTTCTACTAAAAGACCGAAAGAAGTTCCTTTCAAGACCGCGTGCTTCTGCAAAAAATCCTACCAGCAAAACGAACACACTACCGTATCAAGTAATCGCACCCGGGATCGGTCGTAATATAAGTGCATGCTGACACGGGAGCATCGAGGCAATGTTTGTTATGTCAGTGTTAATGTGCTAGTTAAATGTTACGGCGCTGGCGATACGGTATTTTAGCTTCGAGCGCCGCGCGCTGTCTCGGTGTGATGCCGTTATACTGCGTGTACAGTTGTGACTAGTATGCGAGCTGTTGCTTCTGCTAGATAAGATTTAAATGAAGAGTATCGTAGGTTGAGGGTACTCTGAACCAGGGCATGAAGAATGTGATGAGTGTTAATGAGAAGAAATCTGTAGTATTTGCCTATTCCTAAGGTTAACAAGCTTGCGAGTCTATATCTAGTCTCATGTCTGTGTCAGGAGACACTGAAGTGTACAACACTCATATTTCTAAAGATGAGTGGCGGAGATGGTGCTACTGAGAATATCTTTATAGAAACACCTATGGAGACCGAGGAGACGCCGGCTCATGTGCTGCTACATTGCAAAAGCGTGAGCAACTAACGGGCGAAACTACTAAACAGTCCAGAAACGATGAAGGAGTACTGCGTATCACCGGTCTCCTATTGTCTTTCTGGACGGAGCTGAGGTGGTATGAGTAACCGAACAACTTTTCGCGTCGGTCACTTACGCACAATGGCCCGATTGTGTGGCTAAGTGCGGATAACACACGTCCAACTAACTAAGTAACAAATTATAGAAACACCTAGTAAATGTTTGCTTCACTCGGGAATCGAACAGAGACATCATGCATAGCAGTGCATTGACTATTGGTGGTCTCGGAGGGAGTCCATGCCGTATTTTTCCACGAGGGTTTTGTTTATCACTTGTGCTCTTTCTGTCACTCAGCACTTTGACGTCATGGAGAATTAGATACTTTAATTGTTTCTATTAATAAATAAAGATAAGACATGATGCATTTAGGAATATAGCTATCCAATTACGTAATTTTTCTGAGAATCCTTACAAATATTATTGTCTACGTATACGCGAATGTTATTTATTGAATTTTCACCTCTTTATACTGAGTTAGCGCGATAAAGTCGTTTAATTTTAACTTCATCAAGATAGCTAAAGAAGATATATTTCCGTAGATTCTTTTAGCCGCCAAGTAAATACATCTACTCATTTCTTTCTTCATAAAGTTTACCTGACACGTATATGTCGTACATTATAGTAGGCATACTAATCTCGACTCTAAAATGTTTATATCGAGATTTTCAGAACGGAAGCGATGAAACTAAAAACGCACGATGTGCTCATTTCCGGTGTGTTAACGTGACTGATATTACGTCTACGTCTGTGCAGAATTCGCGTCATGACTAGATAATATTTGATAGCAACGCGATCTTTAAGTAATCTAGTATCTCAAGATACATAATAAATAAATAAATAAATGCAATTAATTTTCAGTCATAGAGTTAAGTAGTAGATTAAGTGGTTCGCCACTTTTTCGTTTTCGTGTTTCGTTTCCACTGCGTCATATATTCTGAGTTCTATGGGACCTTTTATGTTACTTGTTGGATAGTTAATGTTGTTCATAGTGTCCTTTGTCCAACTAAACGCAAACATACAACTTAATACTAAGATAAAAAATGTTGTAATTGATTAAAGTGCGTCTATGGTAATAATATTTGTTCAGTCGATAAGACTAATAACATGAACTGTGTCACGGGAAGAAACTGGCGTCTAAGATACAGGCTTGGCCTAGTTCAGGCGCCTGTGTTTAGAAAATGTTAAATGTTGTTCTTATAGAGGTGACTCGGGCTTGCGAGTGAAGCTGTTATATGTGTGAATGCCGCACACCGTAACCCATATGCAGTGCATAATAATAATTATGTACCACTATAATAGATGACATTGTATAATAATATAATTGGGCTTTGCACTGAATGCTAGGCTAGCCATGGACAACAAACAGCTTACTAATAGGTGAATATGTCTGCCATCGTATTTGCATAATAGTTTAAGAATTGTTATACAAAAGAGTCTCATAATTACCATTTCCTGGTGGTCCGAAGAGAAGCAGTCCTTTGGCAGGCGACCTTAAACCAGTAAATAGTTCGGGCCTTAAGGACGGTAGAACGACCATCTCTTGTAAAGCTTGTTTCGCTGCCTACAACAAAAAATATACATTATAATACACAATTTTATTATAAAAATATGTTAGGTAATTGGGTTGGCAGTAAGTAGCATCCTTGCTGACCCTGACTCGCCTGTGTATCAGTCTCATACAGGAACACGGCGTTAAAATATTAGCACTGTTACTAAGTCTAATCCAGAAGTCAGAGATTCAGAGGTTCACATTCCTACCAAGCCTTTCATCCATTAAAATGAAATTAAGAATAAATATACTAAGTTTTATTTTAATTTTATTTCTATTCACCTCTTGTACTAAGCATAATTAATATGTGGCTCCCTACCACTTTATAAACATTCAAACAACGGAGACAAAGAACAGCCAGACTCGGAATAGCATTAGTGCATCACACGATTTTTTGTTCATGTGGGGGATCGAACCCACAACACTTAGCGCACTAGTAGCGACGAGGCGAAAATTTACACCGCTACGCCGTCCGTCCACCTAAATTCACCGGAGTAGCAACGTGAGGATATTACACCTGGCATGGCAAGCGGTCGGTAACCAGTTATCTATACTCAGACTATATGCATGTTTGCCATCTTTGTTGTATAAAAACCTTCTCATTAAACACTATTCTACCTTATTCATTAAACTTCATTCATGATGCACTATAGGAATAATACGTGACTTCTTTTTACATTCACGTAATGATTAGAACAGCGTTTGATATTTATTTATAGGTACTTAACATGTTTTTTATGGCCTACGTAATTATATGCATACAATCTAAGTATTTAAACTTTCTATTAAATTAAGAAGATTATTTGCATAACTGCCATAAAAATTGTAGAAGTTTTTGTCTGTCTGTACGTACGTGATAATCTTTACAACGATTAATCTAAACGTACCTATAAAAAATCATATAAGTAGGCAAAAGACTAAGCAACGTATGTTCTGACAAATTACATTTTTCTTTATAAAGCATTTACGTGGTCGAGTCGCGAGTTGAAACATGTTTATAAAAGCATTCTTGCTTTTTAAAGCCAGAGTTACTAAATTGTTCTCAAAAATGTCTTACATACTCTAGTTGAATTATGCACAAGACAGCTTTACATATAAACGTGATGGAACGACGTCGAATTCCAGGAATTCAGGTATCGCCCCATCCCACACATATTTTCCTGAGCCTCTATGAGCCTCCTACGTTACGGCATTTGCCGTATCCACTGACATTTCATACTTGTATACTGAATACTAAGCTTCACATATAATGTCACCGTTTTTAAACGAAACTTTCTGTGGTATTTACTTAATATGAACAAAGCCTAGCGATCTACGGAGGTAATGAGGTGTTCTCTGTGCCCGTCGTTTAAATGTCTGTAAAGCCTTTCACAACACGAGATTTAATTGTATAGCGGGAGATGCCATATTTAAAAAAAAGAGGGTAAACCCACACGTGTGTGTGCGAACGCAAGTCCGCTATCTATTACCTTACTCTCAAAGTCTAATGGACACACCCAGTGGACAATGCAATACAACTAGAAAGCAATCAGGCGGAAGAAATTTAACACCGCCATCATCTTAACTACAGGTCACTACTAAGAAATTGTCTACAGAAACATCTAACAACTTTTTCAAACCAGAGACTTTATAATCCACAGCCGTTTATTACGCTAATAGACCAACGAGAAAAGCTTCAATAGTTTTCGCTTTTCGTAAAAGTATTTCACAGTAATTGCTGTCCATTAATATAAGATTACTCTGTAGTGATTAATAGATACTTAGACAAAAGTTTTAAAAAAATCTCTAGCTTCAAAAGTAGTTGGACGCCGCGCGGCCGTCGCGTCGTTCGCGTTCATTGATTCACAATACGAACTGTTGGGACAACTTTTTTCTAGACGTAGTTAAAAAGTTGTTCGGATTTATGTTACATTCACCTAATTGATCTGTAGTCGAGAAGTTTAGGTATTAGATTTTTAATGCCATTTACTTTCTCTATATCCGTGTGATTACGTAAAATAATTCGAATTAGGTACACTTTATAAAAAGTAAAGTTATTAAACAGGAGATAAGACAAAAACTCTCGTACGCTAGACGAATCTACTAGCATATTCAGTAAAAATAAACAAGTCGTGTATACTAAGATTGCCATATTTCGAGCCTAAATCCCGAAGGAGTTGTAAGATTTTGCCACCTATTGTTTTAGGTTCCACGTGTCAAGGTAATCGATGCCTACCGGGCACGTTTCCAGATTCCGTGCCGATATTGAGAATTTCTGATATTGAGAAGTTTTTATAAGAAAAAAATAAAAGCACACCCTCGAACCGGGACCTCATGATCGCAAGTAAACATATCATGCCGTGGGTCCAGCGAAGCAGAAAAGTCTTTACTATAAGCGTAATTATTATGCACTTTTGTGTAATAAACTGTGGTAAACGATATTCAATATGTCCGCATACACCGTTACACTACAGGTCAATGTCCAAACTTTACTTATTGCTAAAGACCTAGCCTTAATACACATTTTTTTTCCTCCCGTAACAAGAAAAATGTCATGTACATTAAAAACTTTAAATAGATCGCTTGATAATTTGGAGAGGCAGTCTATCTTTGAGAATATATTTAAACCATTATGTTTTCGTGAATTTATGTTAGCCTTCGATTTTTATGCACACCTTAGCTGTCCTTCGCGGTTTCACTCACGATTATGATTACTGCCCATCTCCCCTGACAAATAGCGTGAAGTTTTATAGCCTATGTTACTTTTGGATAAAGTCGCTTTTTAAAGCTAAAAGAATTTTTAAACCGTTCTAATAGATGCCGAGTTTATTCATTACAAACAAAAATTCAAACATGAAGAAAGAAAATTAGAAATTTTAAATCTATAAGAGGAATCTTTATAATATTAATGTGGATTAGATTTCGAACAGTAAAAGCCGGTCATTACCATTAGTTCGGTGTTGGTACGCATAAACTGGCTCGCCCGGGGCAGTTACACCCTCTGACAGGAAACCGGCAAACCTGTACTAACAGTGACTGTGTTTCGCCCGGTGATCGTCAGTTTTGAAAGCTTATACCTATGTATGTCTCCAAACCTTTATCACACATTTAACTCTTTTTCTAAGGTCGATAACTCCTAGTATCGCGAGGGTTCCGATACTTAGATAACTGCTTAGGTTAAGGCAGGCCGTACCTTTCTTCCTTCATTGCCACCTCGGTAGCATAAAAATCCTAAATCTAAAAAATAGTCTCGTCTTATACAATTTCCGACGCCTAAACGAAGTATAGTTGTGATGACTATATCGCTTTTCGGATATCACATGCGAAATCCAATGTTATTAAATAAAAAGATATGGTCATATATTTTAGATATCGTAAATACATTTCTTTAAAACATTATCATTAGCGTAAATGGTTTTATTGCTTTATGTCTCTTCGAAACCGGACACACAAATCAGAGCATCTAAAATGTTCACATCATTTTTAATCACTGCTCCGTTATTTATGGGTTTAATTTACATATGTCCAGACGTTTATGGACGGTATATCAACCTCCTCAAGATATTCTTCATATTTTTACATACAGTTGTCATACCAGTCGCTCTTTCTAAAGATAAAAACAGATTTTTATTTAGTTATGTGTTTAGTCGTCTAACTAAGGTGACGTTAACTGGCACATACATGCTGTTCTGCTTTTTAACGCATTCTGCAACTTCGTTCGAGTTTTAAAAGTACTAATATTATAATATATATAATATATATTCTACCACATACACACAACACTATCTAGCCCAAACTAAGCAGAGCTTGTACTATGGATACTAGACAATGGATAAACATACATATATACTTTTTTTTTGTAAATACATACATATTATACATAGAAACACCCAGACCAAGACAAACATCCATGTTCATGCACACAAATATTTGTCTTGTGCGGGAATCGAACCCGCGACCTCAGGCGTGGCAGTCGGTTACACTAACCACTACGCCATCGAGGCCGACTGAAGTAAGTGTTCTTCTGCAGATTGCCACATTAAAAATCTGTTTAGCCATTTAGCGTAAAAATGTAATAAACAGATTTAAATAGTGTAATATATCTTTATTCCTTGAACATGTATGGACTTACTTCTTATTGTTATTAGAGACAAATTCATAATACTAGTTTTGTTAGTGATTCACGATTAGATCAATATTATGGACTTGTAAATTACGACTACTATGCCGTGACATCTGTCGTTACATGCGTGCGCCATAAAAAGCTTGGTCGGTACTATAAAAAGGTAAATTCAGGAGGCGCTTTAATACGTTAGTCACAAACAAACTTTTTTATACAACGAATGTATCAAACAAGCACATGGCCTGTCTGATGCTCAGCGATTGAATTCCATAACCACTTGCAATAACTACCACAGATAACACTGACACGTTTTCGACCTAAGCGAAAAAGAGCTGAAGATGTGATGAAAGGAAAAGAATGAGCGAAATAGGTGGTTGTGTCTTCAGAACTTAACATAGGATACCACCATGTTCAAAGTTTTCATGTCTCATTAATATGACCTTGACGTAAGAAAAAGTAAGCTATTTACTTATTTCAGTTTCACAAACATATTATCTCACCCGGCTAAAGGCAGTTGCCTGATTTTTGGTAGAAGTGTGCTACTGTCACCAAGGTTAGGCTACGGCGAGCTCCTCCGGTCAATAGAACTTTCATGTAGATGTAGAAACAGAGATTCTGCTTCAAGATGACCGAATGCATTAACATCCGACCGATTTGACATTGCTAGTAGCACATTTTGACTGGCTTATCTGTATCTTTGTAGTTTGTGACCCAGAAGACACCAATGTTTTAGTAATACAGTATATTGCTAAAACATTCTGGGTGTCTTGCAGTCGTATGTTTATCAAATAGCGTGTAATATTGCTGGTTCCCAGGCATGCTTTCCTCTTCGTTCATAACAAATGTTTGTTTTACTGTTCAGTGATAATACCAGTGGTCTTTTTAGTCACACATCTGGTTGACTTGGGTTTGACTGTTTTATGTTTTGGCTTTTTGTTAGATTGATCGATCACCTGCCATTTGGAGCTTGGATAACTATCAATACAATATCTAATTTTATGAATGTCAGATATTTAACATTAAAAAGTTGGTATACGGTGTTGTTTTGGATGCGACGTAATAAGGAAAGAGCATGTCGCTGACTACCAGGCATACTTATAGAATCCACGCTGCCGAGCACCGAGAATTTCTTGACAGATTAATTGATATGATTACTTCAGATTTTTTTAGAAGGTAGAAATAGTAGTAGTCGCTTGTAATAGGAGCAAATTCTCCAGTGTACTATCGTTTTTTTAATCATAAGTCTTATAACTATTGCCTAATAACATTTTTATTTCTCCTTTTTAAGTAAATTCAATTCAATTTTGACACGCATTTATACAACTGACCCATTATTATCTATTCAAGAAACACGTATGGTCTCTCACGCCAAATCTCTGATTGGCTCCTATTATAAGCATTAGAATGTGATTTATTAATTACGAAATAGATAGATGCGTGTCGGGAATGTTTTAAATTCAGTGAGGGATGACTAATGACAGTAATGACGTATAATAAGTATAAGGAAGAAAGATTTGTATATTGCTTGTATTTTTTTTAAACAAAGCTGATTTAGAAATTGATGAAAATGAAGAAATTCATTAGGAAGCTGCTTTATCCAGAAGTAATATAGGCTATATAACATTACGCTACGACCCACGGGAGCGTAACAGTAATCATAAACGTGGGTTAAACAGTGGGGAACAACCAATAATTTATAATTTCTTTGTTACGTTAAAAGTTTAGTTTTTATTAAGTAATTTTTCTTGTGTCTGTTATGTTGTGTATGTATATTTGTGTAAATAAATATATATTCTGACAATTGTTGACGTTTTCATGGTTCATTTACATACTGTTTTTTTTTGCTAGTATTTGCTTAACTGACCAAAAAGCAACCTTGTAATAATATGCGTAGAGTTGATATTGTTTTGGCCAATTATGATAAATATTAGTACAAATAAGAAACGTTAATAGCTACTATAACAGACATGCTGACCTATCTTTATATGTATATAAAAATTCGCTTCCGCATGTTTGTAACCACAAAACTCAAACAGATTTCGATGGATTGACTTGAAATTTATACTAAACGTTGTATTTTTATGCTCAAGTTACTACGGGAGCGAAAAATGTATATCAGACTGAACCACACCGAACCTAGTTCAGGTTTAGCTAGTTTATATTAAAAACGAAAGTGTATTAATTGTTCGATTCTCCTTCGAATGAGACACGAATCATAATATTGTGCACAGGGATAATTTATGAAGCCGAGGAATAACATAAGTCACCTATTCTTTCGTAATATACACAGCTTTGTTTATTTGTGGGTTCATTAGAGAAGACAACTCGCGCTCTAGGAATAAATCCTGTGTCGCAGGGGACTTTACAAACAACGGACACAAAGAACATCCAGACACGGAACAACCATTTGCGGATCACACAAATGTTTGTCCCGTGTGGGATTCGAACCCACAACCCTCAGCGTAGAAGCAGTGGCAAGGCGACCACTTAAACCACTACATCCGTGCAGAAAATCTCTCAATCAAAGTTTTTCGAATAAATCTTTAGAACAAAGGGAGCGAGGCAACAGATTAAAACTAGTATACAATAAAAATCAATCAACTCACCTCCTGTCCCGCAATGTCATCCCACTGCACCTTCGGTCCACCTTCGACAATTTCATCTAGTATGAGCTGCACCAGCTTTGGGTCCACTCCTCGCACAGACAGCGCTGGCTGCGGGGTCCGACTCCTGGTAGGAGTCCCTCGCTGTGACCCGCCGCCGACGACCCGACGGACTGGCGACCCGTTCGATGGGACCTGGTAAGCGCTCTGATATGAGCCAGGATTGGTCTTCGAGTTAATGAGTGGAGATTAATGAATGAGTGTTAGTGGGTGATGGTTAAGCCTAAAAGATCTACGTATATCAAGAAATATTAGACTTTTCTTCTCTTACAACAACTTCCGAACTGGAAATAATTCTTGTATCGCGGTGAACTTGACAAACATTCAAACAACGAACACAGAACATCGATACTCGGAACAACCATTTATGGATCAGAAACTTATTTGGAACGTATATTGTACGAGCCCCCGACAGTCAAGCCACTAGCATTACATGGGGTAGAGCTAGAGGCGAGGCGACCTCTTAAACCACTACGCCATCTGACGTCAAAACTTCAGCTTAATTTGAGTAGTGTGGTAAACTATCGCCGTTTTTAGAGTTCGAAAAAGCTCTCATACAACAGCTTTGTCCGTCTCTCTGTTATACAACTTTTAACTCAAGAACCGTACAGACTCACGGTCACGCCATTCGACTCAGCATAGTCGATATACCCCGAAATGACTATGACCTTTGAACTCTGAACTCTGACTCACGTGATACCATTTTTTCGAACTCGTAAGATTTACGGCAATTCATTGCCGTTTCTCACTTGTTATTTAGGTAAGAGAGGACAAAATACAATCGAAATAAAAATTTAAGAGGTGACTGGTAATCACAGCATGGCCATGGAAGCTGAATATGATAGCGACATGAGTTCATCGACAGAAGACGAGGAAGAGTATCGCGATATTGAACCTGAGGAGTCCAGCAGCGGTGATGATGAATACCACTCGAATGAGGAGGTAGAAGACCTTCTTGTTTATTTGCGATGTTATTTTATCCGCATAGTGGCCTGCCAACAGCTGTTAACAGCTTCAGCTGTTTTATATCATTCCTTACTTTTTCTTTGTAACCCAAGGTTGTTGACAATTACTTATAAAAAGTCTTTTCCTATACTTGACATCCCGTTTTAACCTTTCGTCATACGTTAATATCCTCGTAAGTAATTTTTATACATAGCATTGTCATGAAACTATAGGGCGAAAAAACTAGGCGGCCACGAACGCAGTGACTATCAAGTAGTGTTTTGTAAAAGAGAAACAAAAACTAATCGATTTTCAACAAAAATAAACACTATAATATATTGTTAAATAGGTACAGTCAGCAACACAAGTCAATACGCATTTCAGCTATGTCGATTCCCTCTATCTTTCAAAATTATAACAATCTAGATTTTCGGTGACCGTAAATGTAGTTCATGCCAATTATCTACTCATCTTTTTTCTGAATGAAAGGTACTTTATGTTTGTTCTAGCTATGTTCTTTCCTGTACCCCTGACAACGTGTATGCGAAATTTAATAATGATCGGTCGAGTAGTTGAGGCGTGAAAACCTTACGATCAAATTAAGCATTTATTATATTAGTTAGGATGTTAACTTTTTATTGAATTAATGACAATAGTTGATTATGTACTAAGATAACTAGTAGATATGTTTTATTCATAAAAATCTATTACATATATGTTTAATGTTTAGCTACTTATGTTGCTGACTGTACTACGTTGTTCGTTATGTAAGGCATTTAACCCATGATTTATTGTCATGGTTGCGCAAAAACGCTTTTTATAAAGAACGTATTTATCGGTGAAACTCGCGTCCATAATACAATAGGCTTTTATGTTTTGTAGAAATATTCGCTATATTTATAGACAAGAGTAGATGAAAAGTATATTATTATGTTTGTTTATGTTATATATAGCGTATACATAGTAGAGATTTAAGTGGTCGCCTCGCCATTTCTACCACGCCAAGTATCGTGGTAAAACTTACTACAAAATTTATGTGATTCACAAATGGTTGTTCCGAGTCTGGGTATTCTTTGTGTCCGTTGTTTGAATGTTTGTAAAGTACCCACTATATACGACTTATACCAAATGTGGGTGATATATTGTAAAAAAGAAAGGTGATAGGTGCCTGAACGCCTATATTGTAAACGAAAATAAAATCATTAGTCAGGACTTGTAAAAACGGTAATATATCTGAACGCCATTTTTTTATAATAGTTCATTGTACATACATGAAAATATTTAATCATTCTTATATATTTTTTTAATGGTATAATATATAGTAAGTGCATGTATTCAAATCAAACGAATCGAAAATTAAGGAATTTTAGTTTTATGTCATTGATTTAGATATGTTTCTCAAATAGTTCCTGATTTAAAGAATTTACTATTTTCACCACAATTTAACGTGACCATCCCTTACTTTTATGATATGTGTTACATAAACACTTTCTGCTTAAACCTGTCCGAAAATTTCGAAAGCTGTTAGTGCGCAATAAACTGTTTTGGATATCGTTCTTAGTTTGAAAGCAGACCAGATGAATTTTGAATGAGTGAAGATGCCAATTAGTGATTTATTTTACATGATGATAAAAAATAATCTATAGCCAATTAGCAGATTAGGTTAAAGCGAAATAACAATAATTGTATGCATAAATGTAATTGTAACAATTTTCAACAACATATTAAGAATTTGTATTTATATTTAATAATAATTAAATGTCTAATAAAAAGAGTAATTCTATTGAAGTCGATAATTTACTTTTAGTTCTAATTACCACCCAGGGTCGCATAGAGACTAGTCTCGTTACGTTCATGGATATTGAATAATCAGAAAATACATTATTGTAATAAAATAATAGTCTTATATTTACACCTATCCATATCCTATCCAAGTTCCAAAATTACTTAATCTGATGGCTGAATCTAGTAATGAAACTGTTTAAATTCGAGTGCCGATATCGACTTAGATTCATAAATATCACAAATGATAATATCCTTAACCTGGCAATTGTTAGAATATCAGACTTTGAAAACCTATTGTCAGGCCACTAGGGTGCCGCTTTGACTCAATAGGTTAATTGAAATAAACTTCAAATGTGAACATAAATTGCATTTTAGTACAACATATTTTATTAGAAGATTTGGCCCTTGATCTATTATAAATTTATTGATCAAATAAATAAGTAAAAGTGGACTTACAGAAAGCTGTCTCTTGACAGCTGGTGGAGTAGACGCAGGCTTCATAGGATACCTGCTGTAGCCCCCATTAGAACTGTTTGGCTGTGACGAGGACCTGCCCATGGACCTTGGCAGTGTCTGGGACTTCATGAGCGGCCCGCCGACACCGCTGGGCACTCTTCGACCAGCCGTAGTGAGCTTACGGCCTGCGACTGAAGATACATTGTTACAGTTTATATTGTATTTATAAAATATGTGGGTATTTGATTAAACGATTTAACTTATCTATGAATAGTTTAGTATAAAAGTAATGGTGTCCGTCTAAAGCCTCGCTAACACACAGCCTTAAAGGATATTGCTAAAATATATTGCGCTATACTATATTATAATTGTAAGTATAACGAAAAATACTACCTGTACCTAATATCTAAAATGTATATTATTGCAGTGTAAGTATACTGACATCTAGATGAAAGTATGTTGATTTTCAGGATATATTATAGATAGATAGTTTGTCATAAGTAGTATAATCTATTTATTATAATCGATGTTATGGCATTTTATTTTATTTTAACATTTTAGGAAAACTTACAGCTAAAATACACATATGCATAATGTATAATAGCATATGTACATATATTATCTAAGTATACTTCAAAAACGTGATTTAAGAGTGGTCGTGAGTTTCTCGCAGGTATCTTCTCACAGGCTCATCCCTTTGCCTGAACCTAGCAACTATACATGAAAAATATAAATTTAGTAACATTACTAAACTGACTAATGCATTAAATTTTGACAGTCATAACTCTTACTTTGTGACCTAAATGAATAGGTACGTGTTTTTGAGTTAATATGAGTAAATACAAATGATGTGAAATCACAGGTTTATCATTCTAGGAGTGAAAAAAACCGATACTTTATATTTAAAATACAACACATTTCTGAAATATCTACTTTAGATGTTTAATTATGTTTGTATATATTAAAGTTAACCAATATAATGATAAAATGTAATGATTTTGCGATAACCATACTATAATTTATATTATGGTATATTTTTACTTAGCTAGGTATGCCGCAGTCTTTAAACCAATTCCGATTCAATTAGTATTGAGATATCTGACCTCAATCGGATATTCGTTTATCCGTTCGCCAATTTAGATCTCGATATCCAATATTTTGGCAAGGTCTGCATCGCCAGCAATTCCAATGTCAAGTTCTAAAGGTCAATGATTTTTTGTTACATTCTTTTATTATGAAATGTATAACAAAAAGATACGGTCATCTATACCTATTTATGTTTGTTTTGTTTCTGCACGCTAATCACTGCAATGGTAGGGATCAATTTGGATGGAATGTACTGGGGTAAGCTTGGGTTAAAAATAAGTAGCAGTGTTGAGGAAACACTAAATATTTAGCTAGACTTAAAATTTATTTCTATAGATTTATTTTTTGTACCATATGTCGTATATGATATACTTTGAGCGTATAAAATCCAAAACATCATTTTCTTTTTGCTCATCAATAATAATTAACGAGCTCAAAATATACCCACACTTTTATTTAACACGCTGTATAACATATCATTATCATATTGCGTAATTAACATATTTTTCGGAGAAAGCCAAGCATGACACTTCTCACTAAAATTAAGAAACTGTTAAATATATTTTTATATCTTTACTTACACCACTAGTTTTATATATGACTTTAAATGACACTTCTTATAATTTCGTACAATTGCAATTAAGTACAGAAATTTCAGATAATCTAAATAACGGTTACAGCTACTTTTAACTGATAGTTTACAGTATAATGCATTTTCTACACTCCTTTTGGGATAAAGAGAGTTAAAAATAAACACTTTGTAAATTAGTACATGTTATGCTTGTCTAAAAGTAATTTGGAAACAGTTGAAAAGAATTGCAACACCGTTTATTTTTACGAGCACCAATTTGGGTCAGTGGCTGAGAATTTTACTACTCAAAAGATAGTTTTTGGACGAATTTTTTTTGTTCAATACTGTAGAAAAAGGAATCATATGAGCAGAGTAACCCAGTATTCTACGACGTGTAACAGATCGTTTATAGTTCTGAGACATATAGAATCATGAATAACTCACATTTATATATTTAAGTAGACAAATAGTATTTCGGCACCTTATAATTATTTCTATACTGTTAACCATGCTAAGATCTTAATTCTTCAAATTAAATAATTAACTAAGAATTAAGATCTTGCCGATGTTTTAACTCTGATTTGACCTGCACTGTTTGCATACAATATAATAATATCAGCCCTGGATTAAACTGTCCTACTGCTGGGCACGGGCCTCTTCTCAGTGTGAGAAGGGTTAGGCCGTAGTTCACCACGCTGGCCTAGTGCGGGTTGGTGGACTTAACATATCTTCGAGAACATTATGGAGAACTCTCAGGCATTTCAGGGTTTCCTCACGATGTATTCCTTCACCGTTAAAGCAAGCGATAATTAACTATTTAATACGCATATAACTTCGAAAAGTCAGAGATGCGCCCCTTGCGTTCGAACTCGAGATCTCTGCGTGGCAGTCCAACGGTTGCTCACTAGGCTATCGCTGCTGTTTGCATGCAAAATGTTAATCATGCATACATATATACAAACACAGTATCCAGCCTATATCCCTGAAGGGGTAGACAGAAGTGTACTATACACACATTTCGCCAATTTTACCCAGGCCCCAGCCTATTGCTTGCCTATTGGACACAGTTACAGACACCGTGCTGCTATCCAGAAGTTTTTGACAGGAAAATCCAATAACACTGCCCGACCCGGTAACTACTAACTACTCCTCTTAAATATGACCCAACCTTTCTGTTATACACTTCATAGTTTAAATCTTCGTACTTTTGTAAGCGGATGCATTTGTACTCCTGCAGTCGTTATTTTATTATACCGTTTCTATTCTACAATTATAATATATTTAAATTCTCTAAAATATTTATTAGACCCTTTAATTAGAGTTCAGAACATGAGCCTAAACAGTACAATTAAGATTAAGCAGATATGTCGAATTAATGTGTCGTATATGGCGGGAGTCGACCTGTAGTCTAATAGGGTTGGACTCGAGAAATATTGGAAAAAGGAGTAGGTTCAGCCTAGAAGGATAGACAGCGCTATCTCTATAAAAAGAAACATACTAGTAACATTGATGTGTCTAGAATATTCGTAGGATTTTACCACTATTACAAAAAAAAAAACACACAAATAGTATCTAAACTTTAATCTAGGTCAAGTTCTAGTAACAAACCATCTTTCAAAATAATCTTATTATTGAACTAGCTATCTTGACGTTAGTAAATTAGTCCAGAGATGTTTATGTTATGATTAGTCATGATTTATAGATTTTAAACAGTTTTGTTGTTGCTTATTCAGTCAGCCACTACTAGCAGGAGACATGCGTTTCGTTTGTTAACAGATTTTTGTAGGAAATCTGAGAAGTGAATTTGGCCCATTTTTAACTCCTGTCAATACGCCAAATTTATCTCCAATTACGATTGATTGGCCCGTAGTGGTGATGCCACCAATAAAAATACAGAATTAATCTCCTACAAAATTTTCTACGAATATTGAACATAGAAGGTACAACTAAATACCTGCCTTGGTGACGCAGTGGTAGTGTATACCACTGCTGCATAAGGTTTTGGGTGCCTGAGTCGGGTAAAATATTATTGAACTTTTCTGTCAAGAGTTTCTACTCTCGTAGTCTGGCACTGTGACCCAAACGGCAATAGACTCGCCGCTTACAATGTGTCTAAACATCTTAGCCCACGAAATGTGGGTGCAATATATGTACCTACCTTTATTTACCGCTTCGCGGATAAATACATAACACTATCACCAGTCGCACACCGCTGGGCTACCAAAACAGTCAACTTTATGAAACATGTCGAAATTATATGGATGAGCATACTCAGCTGCCATAATCATCAAAAGCTATGAGAAGTTAAAAGTTATTTTAGAAACAGTCTTAATTCATCTATATCTATAGGCACTAATATTATAAAGAGAAAAATTAGATTTTTGTTTATAAGGATTTAATTACAAACAATACAACCAATTTTAAAATTTTTCTCTGTTAGAAAGCTATATTATCGTCGAGTAACATAGGCCAACATACATTTTATTTTAAAAACCGTACTGTTACTAACATAGCCGAAAGCCCCTTTTAAACCAAAGCCGCGGGTAAAAGCTAGTATTATATTTATATAATACTCGCTTTTTCCCATTTAATGAAATTATTGGAAACATTATTTATTTGTTTGTAATGAAGAAACTCCAAACAACACGTCCGGACCAATTTAAAAAATATTTTTATTAGTAAGCTAATTTATCTAGCAGTAACATAGGGAACATGACATCATGCTAAGTTACGGGAGCAGAGCAGTAATCGTCAACGCGGGGGACAGCCCGTCTAATAAAATATACAAACAACAAAACGCCTATACACAGTATAATTGCCATTCATCAACATCATATCACCATGTAGTCATCGTCTCCTTGACTCAGTTCAATACAAAACATATGTAGGTACTTAAACAGTAGCTAATTGTGTATCATCTTAGAACAGCGTTTATTGCAGATAGGTTCTCGTTAAATACGCGTTCAGAATGTCTAATGGCCAATAAATTATGCGGTACTTATCCAGGAACAAGGAACTTAGATGACAGAAGTAGAACTGGGCTAAAGTATACTGTATTGCTACAATAAATGTATTAATATCTGCTAATGTTTCGAATGACTTGTAATCGTAAATAGGATTTTGTCCATTTGTCTGTGCATTTATGCAGAAATCTCTACAATGGTCGGAAAAATTTTGTTGTGTATGCTTAACTAGCCTTATATTGCTATAATAAATGTATTCATATATGCTAACTTGTCGAATGGGCGAGAGTACCTACCTATATTATAAAATCATGAACAGGTTTTTTGTGAGTCCGTTTGTGGAAAATCTCTACAACGGCTAAACTAATATGCATGTTGTTTTCAGATAAGCTTGGATTTATAAAAATCTTGTGTTAATACGTATACCTATTCTATATAGGTATAGGTTTAACCTAGTTCGGGCAAATATCTATAAGTGCACTTTATGTTATTGTTAAGATGCAATTGTAAACTAAGAATTTATACTAAAATAAATAAATTATTATTATGATTATATTTACTAGTCTTTGTTTTTCATTTGCCCAAATCTGTTGACAAATAAATCATTATGTCATTTTGAAACTGCAAGTGAAATGTTAGGATTGCATTTGCGCGTATAAAATCACGGGCTATAGCTATAGCTTGGCAAATTCGTACAAGACACTCCCATGGTCCGTGAGCGACGGGGGACGTAAAGCAGCGGGGGTAGTACAACGTGCGTGCGAGGCGGGGGTCACCTATTATTTACCTTAAGGACCCACAATCAACGTAGAGGTCGTAAACTTAAAAAATACTCTTGGCTGAAATGGCTACAACTATGTAGTAATATAGTAATACTCAATTGTCTAGTTATCGTTAAAAACAAAGTCGCAACGTATGTGAAGATTTCAAAGTGGATGCACTATTTTCAAGACGACGAACGGATAAAAGCGATGACAGACGGCCAACTACGAGTATATGGACAACATTTTATTTTGGAAAACAATATAACTCACGTTGAACGAAGATGGAAAGATCTCGAAACATCTAGAACGTTACAGATATTTACTATGTAGCCTGTAAAGCCGGTAGTTTACACGAGCGTAATTATTATTAGTTGTTCGCCAGTGGCAAAAATTTGACCGCGAATCAATATGTTTTTATAAAATTGACTTTCTGCATTCCCTTGCCATAAATTTTTGATTTCCCTTGGTCGTTGACTTAATGAAAAGCCATTACAAAATGATCTCTTTAGAAAATCATAGAAAACGCATGATAATATTATACTTTTTGAAATTATTAAAGGCTGCATACAAAATACAAGACTCACCGTTGAAATAAATATATCTGTCCCTTATTATTGTTTACCAAGATCTGACCGTAAATTAAACGTGTTCGCACCTTATACAGCTCGAACAAATCTCGGTCACATAGCACCTATGCACTGAATAACGAGGATTGACATTTACGCAGACACCATATTACAATTTCGCAAGCAAACTGCTATATTTTTACGTGTTATTTAAATGTAACAAGTATTCTAGGTAATTTTCATTTCTTTGAAATATCTATTTAAATTCTCATTTACCAATATTCAGTTTAATTATACTACAATAGCGACCCGCCCCGGCACACTAGTGGTAGTACAAACTTTAACAAATTATACACCTAAACCTTCCTCATGAATCACTCTGTCCATTGGTGAAAACCGAATGAAAATTCGTTCAATAGTTTTTGAGTTTATCAGGAACAGACAGACAGACGCGGCGGGGGACTTTGTTTTATAATGTGATGATGTAGTCATTTACTTGACTTAATTAATTTATTGTGCACACACAATGCTGTACACACCTATATGTGGCAAATTTACCGTGGTATGTAAGTTGTATATTAAGTTACCTTTAAATATACTCATTAGTGAAGGAGTCGAAACAAGAAAAAAAAATACGCTACTCTGTGTACGCAATATGCTAAAAAGGGTTACACAGTTTTCTCTTCACGTATTAATATACATATTTATAGTAAGTGCCTGACTAACGAATTTTATTGTTATATTTCTCTCTTTACGGATACTCCCTAAATATCTACTGTTAGTCTAATGACTAATCTTATATATAACATTCTCGTGTCACAATGTTAGTTACTACACTCCTCCGAAACGTCTTGACCGATTTTTATGAAATTTTATATGCATATTTAGTAGGTCTGAGAATCGGCTTCTATCTATTTTTCATATCCCTTAGTGATAAGGGTTGTCCACCCCTAACATTTTTTTTTAATCTTTTGGTCAACACATTTTTATGGCAAAACAACGTTTGCCGGCTCGGCTAGTATTATATAAATCTCTGTATGAGTCTCCTAATGGAACAGGTCATTTGAGAGCTAACACGAACACCTCGGGAGCCAATGTGAAATGGCCTTTATAGAATTTTAATAGTTTATGGTGGTATACTAGGTACTGCATAAGATCCATATATGGTTGTCCCTAGTCTAGATATTCTTTATATCCGTTGTTTGAATGTTTGCAAAGTCGTCCATGATTAATATTTTGAGAGCGGGAGAAGTCATTTTTAAAAGATAAAATAAAATAACACATCGATCCTAATTTTGGGTTAATTAAATGAGTGTTTAACGTTTTCAACTATTGTTTTCATTAAACCGGTCCAAGTATAATGATAACAATGGTTCAAAACATTATGGATGGTAGAATGATTTAAGTGAACACCTCGCTATAAGTATGAGATGTATTTTTGGCGCGACGAGACTCAATCGATAGCTTCTAGAATTTTGTTTTAGCATCCGAGCTCTTTGTGTGTTGTTTGATTGCGGCTTAGGTTACTGTGTAGCGAACAAAGACTTCGAAGTAGTACTTATATTTTAATTATTATGTTGTTAATTACGGTAGAAGATGTTCACCATCTATACTAATATTATAAAGCTGAAGTTTGTTTGTTTGGTTGAACGCGCTAATCTCAGGAACTACTGGTTGGAATTGAAAAATATTTTAGTGTTGGATAGCCCATTTATCGAGGAAAGCAATAGGCTATCTATCTAGCAATAATAATCTAACATCACGTTACGATCAATAGCAGCGCAGCATGAATGAAAAATGTTTCGAAAACGGGGAAAATTCTCTTATGCGAAGTATGCGCGGGTCAGCTAGTTTACTTATAGAGTGTGCGAAAAATAAGAAGGAGAGGGAGTTATTGATGGTTAAGCAGGTATACAGCTAATAAATTTGATATAGCACCATATTTTAAACATTTTGGTTTAACGTACTATAGAAATAACTGATTTACTTTCGAAAATGTTTAAGTTTAAGACTGCTGTTAGTTGTATGCAACTTAGTTTAAGGTACGATGAGGCTGGCATGCCAGCCTACCATGTCATGGATTTATCCAGACTCGGTAAAAAGAAGAACAGATAAAAAGAAAACAATATTGTTAATTTTTTTTGACTATACCTACAGTAGATGTGGACATATCACCAATATGCTGTGCCGAATGTATCGTTGACCTTTCGGTCCCCACATGGAACCTAAATTGAGAGATCCACAAATAGGTATTAGAAGTTTAGGTGTTCTTTGAGTCCGTTGTTTCAATATTTGTAAAGTCTTTCGCAAGTCGCAACACAGCGCTTAAGCCTAGTGCGCATTTTGTCACTTATAATAAATATTGTGGGGTGCTTTCTAAGATATTTTGATAAACCCCACCCCACGCTTTTTTACATTAAAATTATTAAACAACTTCCTACTTTTTTTAAACTATTATTAATTTTTACTTTTTAAACCATTATAATTTTTTTCTGGTTTATTGTATCGTCATCGGTCCTCGTTAAGTGTGCAAAGTTTAAAATCAATCCGTCGGCTTGAAAGGGGTGAAAATCACGTTCAAAGATTCCGTTACATAGATTCATAGATACATACCAAGCTAAAAAGCGTGTTAAAAAAGAGGTAATGTTTGTTTGCTAATATGAGTCGGCAAATCTCTAGAACCAATGAATCGATGACAATTTTTTTGTGCATAAATAGAAAGCAGGGAAATTAAGTGCAGCCTTGATTAATTTAGGCTCTTTTAAAGACGCACCACACTAGCGAAACATTGGGTGTAAGCTAGTAAGCTTAATAAAGCCATGCTACGACCTACGCACGGACCGAACAGTAACCAAGAAACGATATTTATCGCGGGTTAAACCGTGGGCACTAATTCTAAGTAATATTATCTAATCATATTTTTAAGTTAACTGTAAATACGAGTTGCTGTGACTATTATTTCATTTGTTATTAATATGTAGATACATAATTTTTTTTTTCCTTTTATATCATTTTATATAAGCATCCGTAACAACTACACACAGCAGCTCATATAACGAAAAATAATATAACATTGAATTGTATTGATGTAAACATTTGGTGATTGAAGAGAGTGGCCATGAGTTTCTTGCCTGCTTCTTCTCATGAAAGCTCTATTCCTCGAACAGGCCTTTTTCAATGCAATATTTTTTTTATTTCCTTCTATTTATTTTTATTAATATTTTTTGTTAATATAATAGAGAATTGACGTGTCCAAGAATTGTTTGCACATTTTTATGGAAATAAATATTTTTAACTTTGACTTAAATACGAATATGAGTTTGTTTGTTACGATTTCATGCCTCATCGACTCGTCTGATCAAGAAATTTTGCAGGCACGTTATTAAGGATACATAAAAGGATATATCGTACCTTTCATCCAGCAAATGAGTTTCTTACCCGTTCTTCTCATGAGCCCTACACCCTTGCTTTGCTAGACGTGGCAGTAAAGGTAATTTCACAGAAAAATTTACGTGTAACTTTGACATTCATAAGTGTTACCTTGTAACCTAACTTGAATAAATTTACTTTGACTTTGAAAAATATACTATTCCCGTGTGAGCGAAGCCGCTGGCAAACGCAAATACATGATATTTCTTTGCTTAACCGTTTAGAGATATACAAGCTTTTGGCTGCTCAGCGTATAGGTTTAAATGGTCACCTCGCAGCTGCGCCGGGCTGAGCATTATTACTATAAACTCCACACGAAACAAACATTTGTGCAATCCAAAATCAATTGTTCTTGGTTTAAATATTCTTAATGTACTTATTTCTATCTCCCCACGATATAGGAAGTATTCTTATAGCAGTTATCTTTTGTTAATACAAACAATAGTAAAAAAGTGTGTGTCTTATAGATACTTAGCTAGCTATCACTACGGTTGCTAAGATTGGCCCATTTCGACAACCGCCGCATTCATTAGCGTCGATTGCTCGATTAAAACGATTTAGTAAATGAATGTAATAAAATAAGGCCAGTGCCAATGTCAATGGGTCATCAACCGGTCTGCCCGAGATAGTCTTGCGAAAGGTCCATATCAAATAGACTGTGGAAAGGCGCTTTTTATACCAATGATAGTGAAAACTTTCTTTTAGATCGTATCGATTGCAGTCTACGTTCGCATTACAATAAACTTTGTTGTGAACGAGTGTACAATGTATTGTATGTATGGCAACGTTTACGTAGATTGCTGTAGATATGATACGAATTTTTGGCGCGGCGAGACTCGATCAATACCTTCTAGAATTTTCTTTCAGAAATAGAGCTTTTTGTGTTATACGATTAAATTTTAGGTGGCTGTGCAGCGAAAAATAGGTTGTCATTAAAATTAATTTTGTCTGTGTTTAAAAAATAAATGCTTTATCGATTTACATATATAGATACATACCCTACCGGCCAAAAGTTTGAGACCACAAGTTAAAATATTGTTTCACAATAAAATTTGTTAAAAATACATATGATAAACAATTAATTTAAACACCTGCATATACAATGGATATTTAACTATTTTTCGAAGTCATTATTTCTATTTATTTTTATGTAATCATCGTACAAAGGTCTTTTGTCTAGAAACATCAATGGGCGCCGCGTGCGGACCGCGCGCTAAAGTCATTGTAATATTATTGTTACCTGACTATTATTCATTATTTGGGCTTTGTTTTGTGTAAACAGAATTTTAGGAAATTTTAACTTCCTAAAACACTGTGAACACCTGAGTTTCCATGGAGTAAATATTTCTTAATCTTGGTTAGTCCGAGCTCGTCGTTCTTACAGTGAAGACATCTCATTATGGGAAAAGTACGCCAAATTAGCGGTGAGACTCGTGCTGTCATCATTGCTTTACACAACGAAAGCAAATCTGAACCTGCGATTGCTACTCAGCTCAAGTTGTCGAAGACTTGTGTTCATAACACAATAACCCGATACAAGGAGACTGGCAATAATCAAGATCGTTCGCGGTCGGGAAGGCCGAGAGCTACCACTTCTAGCGAGGATAAGTTCATCGTGGTAACAAGCAGCGGAATAGACGCCTGACAGCACCAGAAATCCGCGCTGAAGTGAACAAATCCCGGTCTACACCTGTGTCATTGACCACAGTGAAAAGAAGACTAAGAGACGCTAAGTTATTTGGTCGCGTAGCAGTGCGAAAACCTCTCTTAAGGCCACAAAACAAAAAGAAGAGAATGCAGTGGGCCCTTACCCATCGAGACTGGAGTGAAGAAGACTTCAAAAGAGTTCTTTGGACAGATGAGTCCAAATTTGAAGTGTTTGGGAGCAAAAGACGTGTTTTTGTTCGGCGGAGTGCCGAGGAAAAGATGATGCCAGACTGTGTCCTGCCCACAGTGAAGCATGGCGGTGGTTCCGTTATGGTTTGGGTTGTTTCTCGAGCCGTGGAACTGGAGATTTGGTACGAGTCGAAGGAATTATGAAAAAGGAGCAGTACAAAGCAATATTGGAGTGTAATGCTGTACCATCGGGACTTCGGCTAGTTGGAGATGGCTTTATTTTCCAACAAGACAACGACCCTAAACACAGCTCCAAATTATGCCGGGGTTATTTAGATACAAAAGAAGCAGAAGGGGTGTTAAAAAACATGGTGTGGCCCGCTCAGAGCCCCGACCTTAACCCTATAGAACTTTTGTGGGATGAGCTGGACAGAAACGTGCGCAGTTGTTGTCCCAGCTCACAAGAAGATTTGTGGAGAGCATTGCAAGAAAGCTGGAACAATATTTCACAAGAAACAATCGACAAATTGATTGCCCGCATGCCAAGACTTGTCAACAAAGTGATTCAATGCAAGGAAGGATTTTTTGATGAAAAAGCTGTTTAGCTTGTCAACATATATTTTAAGTTAAATTGTCGAAATATTTAATACTTTTTATTTATATTTAATTGCATTTGCCATACTTAATAAATATCACAATAAATCCTTTCATGTTTAGCTTTTTATTTTGAGTTTTACATCCATTTGCAACTTTGATGTAGGTGGTCTCAAACTTTTGACCGGCAGTGTACATAGTATCACGCCTTTAAGGTGTAGGCAGAGATGTATTTTGTCCACATTTCGCTAGCTATGGTTTCAACTCCTATATAACAGGGAGTAAGCCTATTGCCGTACCGGGCACAGTTCCAGACTCCATGGTTCTACTGAGAATTTCTTGAGAGAAAACTCAATGACACTAAGCCCGATCAAGGAATCCTGGGATCCCGAAACCTCAGGCATATTGCTCACATTTGAATCGAAGGAAACTGTTTTATTTTATTCCAGATTAATATATGTCTACGAATGCAAGGTCGTCAACTTGAGTAGACCTGAAAATCATTTACATTTATTACCCCTTGCATCGTTACTCCAGTTATACAAAAAGGGATTTACGTTATACCCAACTGTGCACCTACCAAACTGTGGAAACCTTATTAAATTCCGATCCAAAGTTTTTGTATGAAGATCGAACAAACAAACAGACATGAAAAAATACAGACCCTAATTGGGTTCTGTTCTCACACTATATACTCGATGGGATAGTCTTTTTTGAGTAATGTAGACGAGTTATACATGGACACGCCGTAAACATAAAAGAACTTAGAAATGAACTATAAACACAAGACACCATTTTAAAAAATCGCGTCATGTAGTAGTCTAATGAAACTGGATTTACCTCTAACTTTTAACGAATTGTTATTGCACGCGCGAGAACGAGATAGCGCGTTATGGTATGTTTAGCTTAATCACTTTCTCACGCATACAATAAAAACTCTTTTAAGATATATTGGTGCGATCTCTTGTATAAAGTACTTCTGTACCGTACTGATCAACATGATAGAACAAGATCTTAACTAATTAATTTTATCAAAATCTTTATACACATTTTATCATTCTGTTACTATATTATAAATTGGTTGGTCCATTGCCGTGATCGTAAACACGTGCACAATTACCAATCTAGAGGTTCCGGGTTCGATGGCCCGGTTAGATAAATATAATTGAACTTTTCTGTCTGAAAATTCGCAATGGCAAAGCGGTATCTAAAACTGTGCCTGGTGATAAGGCTTGTCCCTAAAATGTAATTTACGAAATGTAAGGCAGGATGTTATTTAGATATGGATAATATTAGGATCCTCAGGTTTTTATAAAAGAAAATGTAACATAGCGGTGTATTTTCTATTATATGTACTTCTAATAGGGTAGCACACAGTCAAAATATAATTGTAAAAAAGCTGTTAAAAAAACCAACATATATTTTATTAAAAAAACTAGCTTAGATCAATTCTCAACAAAGTTTATCTTGTTGTCTGTTAGTACAACATAAATTTCTGTTTAGTAGAATCAGACTTATGGTGCGGAGTGTGATTTGATACATTGCGGGCGAAGTGCAGTCCTAGCAGGCAAAGTCGCGGGCTCAATATAGTATTTATAGACTACCTATTGGTGTCATAGTATTAGTTTATGCTTATGCTTTGTGTGCGATCATATAGTTTCGGGTTCGGTGACCAGATCTTCAAAATGAGATAGACGGGCAAAATGGTTACTGGGTTTTGCTGTTACGAAATTCCTAATAGAAGCACGGTGTCTGACCACCAGCAAAATACTTGACTGGTCTTCCAGCACTGTTTTGCTGTCGGTGTAATACACCACTGGCTATCCCTTCGGAGATAAAGGTCTTAGTCTACGTTATGTAACATACTGATGTACGTATAATATTCGGATGGGCGCGTCCCTTTAGTCACGGTCTTTAGTTTTATGGAGCAATCAAAGATTCGTCATCAAGGGACAATCTGGTTTGAACTGACCTCAATCGAAAAAGATTGACATGGCCGACCAAATGTTACCAGTTCTTTTATATGTATAAAAATATTACTCCTTTGATCCTTTATTCAATCGATAAATGTCATTGCCAGATTGTTTATTTTTGTTGTCCGATAAAACGGTGAAAATATTGACTTGACCGCAAAACGCCTTCGACATTTTTCCATTCGGAAATTGGTTCATTGGCAACTACATATTAGCAACGACTGTACGTTCAAAAAACATGACTTGCCTTACCACAATGCTCGAACTAAAATATGTAATAGTCTATTACTTATAATCAATCATGTGCTAGCATGTCTGTGGTCGGTTTATATAATACCTACACACACTGACATGCAAATGAAATTGACGAAAAAAGATGTGAAAGGATGCATTTCATCTGGTTTTTTGTTAAAATAGCGTATATTGGGCTTGCCTTATTATAAATTCGCATACTTAGTATGTTGCTATTTAGTAAATATGATAACAGAACGATTAGTGGCTTTTGTCATTTGCAATTATAACGACTCCTATTATAAAGAATCTCTAATGTATCTGAGGCCGCAAGATAATTAACTGTTTACAATCGATCTATATTTACTTACAGGATTACCCAAACTGAATTCGCTAGCTTTTTTAAAGTTTCTGCGTAATACAGGATGAGCGTAATGCCTCTACTGAGCACGTATCTAGATTTCGTGGAGCTCCTGAGAATGCCCTACTTGATATTGTAACACAATATATATTATAATACTAATATTTTAAATATAATGTAACTGCTGGATTGTTCGATGAATTTTGGTTGGCAAATGCCTTGAGCTCTTCGTAAGCACAACTAAAACTACATACGGAACACTTTAAACAGTGTTGATTGTATACGCAATAGCAAAGGCATAAATAGGGTCAACTGGTAGATCTTCGCCTACGACGAAATTACACGAACGATGTCGCTTTAATGGTGTGTTTCCCTCGTTAAACACTTATGGTCTGCGTAGGATCATGTACGGTCAACACGGCATCATAGTCAGCGATTTCCAGCTAATTTGCCGAGGGGACGATTAGTCATTGCCAGACACGTCACAAAATGAAGCGTGGCGGTGAAATATAATACTCATTCAGTACCCTAGTTGATGTGTTTTCTTTTAATTTTTAATCGCCACCCCTCTATTAGGGTTGATTTAATATGATGCGATGGACATTATAAACATTGAAAGAACGGCAACAAAATACACTCCGACTCCGGACGAATATTGAAGTCTACTTTGCAGAATACCAGTGTTGCGATTAAACAATCGCAACGTACGCTGAGCGGAGTCCAAATTTTGGCACTGACGGGGGACACACTTTCTCATTACTTTTTAAACTTAAGATAACAATACCAGGCTTGACTTGGATGGAGGCAGTTCTCGACTTCCGTTAAATCAAACGGAAGGTGTGATGTTGCCAGTGAGCAGAAATTAATTTATAGTGTTAGTATTTGTTTTATTTTCTAGTTTTATTATTGTTCTGTTCATTGGTTCTGTTTTATTTTGTATTTTTTTAATTTTAATTTTTCTCCATGTTTTGGATGTGCCCTTTTGTGAGCCAAAATAAATATTTTCTTTCTTTCTTTTTTATTTTTACTACTACACTACTGCGTAATCCATGTTGTAGTTGATAGTTAAAGTAATGTCAGAACTTTAAGACGCCGACTTACAACAGTCCAACGTTTCTTTGGATGGGATCTTTTAATAGGTATAGAAGAGGTGTATGCCCAATTAAGCTGTTCCAGTCTAAGCAAAATTTAAATTAAGAATACGCGAAGGTGTGGTCAATTAGAGTGTGATCAATTTAGAGATCATACCGAATATACATTTTTGATGATGTAGTATTACTCTTAACAACAGTGTGACTACATTAGTAGACACTGTTGTAGCGATTGCGCTATAAATAGCTGCCACCAGAAATAGGTGACGTCAATTAACCATATAGAACAAAGAAAACGAAACAAAGAACCAATTAATGGATCAATACAGGAACATTTCAATTTCTAGTATAAGATGAAGTTTATATGTATATCCATACTAATGTGAAAATAACTCTGTTTCTTAAATACAAGTCTTGGGCTAAATCGCTTAACTGATAGTAATCAAATTAAACTTGAGCACAGCTGCAAGCTGAGAAAAGACTTCATAAATAAATAAAGTCACGGGTCACGGGTATAGTAATAAAGAAACAAATCAACGTAAGTGAATATTTCATAAGAAATGAGCTCAGCATTAAGACGTATAGTGTAGAAGCCAGAATAAATAACAAGATATAAACGAGGTAGGTACTTGCTGACACATTTTGGCAAAGGAAAATCTTACTACTAAAACCAAATATGTCTACGTAGTTTTATTGTTGCGTCGAAATGAAATACTTTACTACGTTATAAAGTAAAGGTAGCTATACTGACGGTAGCGTTCCAGCAATGTACCTACAGCATTTGTTGTGAAGTTTGTTTTGTGTGAAATACTTAACAACGTCAACCTGAATTCCGCCGCAGGCTTAGTACAGAGCAAAATAATTTTTCGGCTGCCTAAAGCTTTATATGGCTCTTGTATGTTTTGTAGCTTAAGGCATTTCGTAGTTACTGGTATATTTATTACATTAATATAAAGCGAACCAAAAATTATAACATATATACATAACTATAAATAAAAATAATGACATCACAAATTATATTGCTAGAATCGGTTTAAATTTGAGCAATAAATAAAGACTGGCTTATGATCTAATAAATTAGAGCTTAAATCAGTAGCAGTAATTTCCTTGTTAAATTAAATGCTGGTGCTGCAAGTTTATAGGTGACGGTAACTGTGTACCATCAGGTAATCGTATGCTTCTTTGACACCTCGGTAGTTAAAATACTTGTATATTATTCAATAATAATAATGTTTGTCTCAATGCGGGCGGAGAGAGCTAAATTAAGTTTAGAATAATATATTAAGTCCTTACTAATATTATAAACGCTAAAGTTTGTATGGATGTACGGATGTTTGTTACTCTTTCACGCAAAAACTACTAGACCGATTGTGATGTAACTTGGTATGTAGGTAGATAGCTGGAGACCTGGATTAACACATAGGCTAATGTTTATCACGATATGCCCACGTCATCGGGACTTCCGCGGGGCGCAGCTAGTTTAGAATTTTACTTTGTTTCTTTTGTAATTTTATGCATTTCAGGCCAGTGTGGTAAGTGCTGTATGAGGCCTCTGGGCAGACAATGTTATTGGCTATTTCTATGAAGAAATTCTCAGTAGCACTACGGAGTCTGGAATGGTGTTCGGTAGACGGCAGGTACATAATAGGCTCGCCCTCTATTACGTGGTACCTAAACCATAACTGCTAATATGTGAATATAACACACTACTCCCTTCCCTCGGGAATATAAACATGCGACTATGTATATCTCTCACAACGATCGATCTTTATGATTAACTTACGCTACTACCGATATGCTCATAGATGAATAATTACTCATATTATTCCTTCCAGGCATAAGGGACCGCATAAAGCCGTCGTATGGCAAACGTCCGTATTATTAAACATTATCCTGTCATCCGATCTATAATTATAGTACCATTATCCCGTTGAGATGCGGAGATCAATTAGCAACTCCTCCGTAGAAAATTGAAACTCAGCCGATTCTGATTTAACTTTACAGCTAACCCCAATCTCCTTAAATAATTATGTTAGTACTAGATTTAGCCCACGGCTTCGGTCGCGTAAGGTAAGGTAAAGGTTATGTCAATTTTTAATCTCTCGGAAACAGTAATTTTTATGGATTAAATATGTCGTATGTCCTATTCTGTATCCCTGACAACGTGTATGCGAAATTTCATGATAATGAATCGAGTAGTCTAGGCGTGAAAGCGCAACAAACAAACAAACGCACATTTGCATTTATAATAATATGATGATAGTTAGGATGCAGATAATCTGTTTTTAAGACTGAATAGACTACGGTAGATGTAAATTAAATCTGTAAATGGTGACAAATATTCTAGCTGATTACAACTTCATACAAGGAAATGTATCTATACGAATACACAAGGGGTTACGTACAACAGATCTACTGAAGAGGTATAGGTTGGTTCATTAGCGTTCCAAGAAACAGAGTCTGTGATTCTACAAGTAAACAAGGGTTACGTATGCAGGAATTGACAGATGACGGCACACAGCCTTGCTCAACGACGCGAGACGAAGGGTTTGCGCAATACTCATTTGCTAAGTAGCGTGTTAATAATATTCTACACGCAACCGAAACGACCTTTTTGTATATACATAGTCTCAGTATATTCCTGAAGAGGTAGGCGGTGATGCCACGCAAATAGACACGCACTTTATGTGAACTATAGTTTTCAGTCCAACGAAACGGGCGGCCGTCTAAAAGGCACTGTTTCACACACCGTGCAGACAATATGAATTTCTTGACAGAAAGGCCAAATAGCAGTTTGTTCAACCATGGAATTAAATAACTACAGCTGCGGTACCGAAAAAGTTAAAACGGCCTTTGTCATACATAGTGTTTCTTCTTCTTTCTAGCCTTTATTATTCCCAAGTCACTTAAGATCGGCTTTTCTAGTCTAACTGGATTTGACTGGATATCAGTTTTTACACGGAGCGGCTGCCACCTGACCTCTGCAACCCGAAGGCTAACGATACCCTATGGCTAGGCCAGTGTCAGGGTATTAGAGAGCACTGACTTCCCAATAACGACTGCCATAGATGTTCATGGCAGCCGGGACCGTTATATGCGTTAGTAGCGTTATATGGTTACTAAAGAGGTAAAACAAATTATTCCACTAAGTTATCAAGCGTATAAACCCTGTGAAAAGAATACAAGTATTTACAGTCCGGCGGATTGCAGTCATTTTTATAGGATACAATTAAAAACCAGATCACAGGGTCGCCATTTGACTAACGAGGCAGTCAGCCATCCAATAACAATCAAATACTCTTAAACAGTCACCCGTTGTTCGCAATCTATTCAACCATAACGAGATGTTAGGGAAACAAGTCGAATGAAAAGATCATGCGTGCGCGCACGGTTCGTTGCGTGCGCCCCTACGCATCTGCGCTAGTAGATACGTCCATACAAACGTAATGAACTGAAACTGACTAGCCTAGTTATGCAATTAGCATAATATTTTTCGGTCGATAAATTTAGTACGGCAAATTGCTTTGTTAAACTTCAAGGATACGTAATTTTTTACAATTTCCGTGGTTTTATTTGAGAAACCTTGTTTTTATCTCGCTATTATTATGAAGATAACATTTTGTAAAAACGCGTAAGATATAATTGCACAACGAAGACGACTAATCTTCAAGAAAATATTCATGTTAATATAATATGTAATGACGTAATAACATAACGAACGCAAGGATATCTTACTACATAATGTAGACAACATCATTGTCAAAAAATTCAATAGTGCATGCTACAGTATATGTAAAGTGAGTGGATAAAAACCGATAACAACCGAAACGAGTACACGATAATCTTTGAACTAGATAACCGTATTTTTAATCTGAAGTATCTAGTCTTTAAATATAAGATGACATGTTAGATGTTTGCGTCGTGCTGTGCCTATAAATGCAGCTAGTTACTATGCAAGCCAACCTGTACTGTGTTTATACATAGAGTAGTATGAGAACAGCCGCATAAATTGGTCAAGGCATACAAATAGCTATGATAGTGATTGGATATGGAAATACACCGGTTTAAATGCAGGACTTTGCTGATTAACACAAGAAATTAGAAGATTTACACAAAGGTCAGCAGGGCTAGGTACCGGTAATTAAAATGTCTAAACCGGTTCCATTAAAAATGCGATCGTTATGTAAAACCGTCATATACTGGTGTATTATTTGAGAAATATAGACTAACTAGACGATACGCAGCTTTCGGCCATACATAGAAAGCAGGTATTTCATCGTAAAATTATTAATTAATTTACATTTAAAACGGTTAATAAATAATATTTGTAAATGAAATGACTAATTACGGTTAAGTATGGGTTAAATGGTAGTGAAAACAAAACGGAACCGTGCAGTTACCAATTACCGGTTTTAAAAAGTTACTCTGGTGCCAAGCCCTGTATTAGGGTAGCAAAATTACACACACACACACACGCGCGCGCACACACACATATAATATAGTACAAAGTGTAATTTGCAAGCTGAAATAATGATAAGGCACAGTGAACCCACATGCAAACATTGACAATTAAAAAAAAATGTTCCAATTAGTTTTCCAATGTCGAGTGATGTGTTAAAACGGTTACATATACGAGAGGTTAGTTTTTGATTTCGGTTTTTGAATTTGCTGTAGGTTACGTCAAACGAAGCTAAGCAGTATCTTTGTGTGTTCTACCTTCGTTTGGTGACTTCGTTTGACCACTGTTACTTTCTGTATGCGCGAGTAACGTCGTCTTCGACTTCTCTAACGGCCTTCGCGCCTTTAGAGGCGACTCCGTTGGCTTTTTGTCGCTCCTGTCGGGCTCACTCTCTACGCCCAACTTACTGAGCGCGACAAGGTTAGCTACATTGGGAACAGTAAATTAACTTCAACAAACTGTAGGAATAACTCGTGTATATATGTTCAAAAAGAAAATATACTAAGCTTAGCATGCAAACATACAGCCAATTTCCAATGTCAAATAAAATTAGCGTTGTAGTTTAGCTTAGACAGATGTGGCAGTGATTTCGGTAACCGAAATAATATAGTTTAATTTCATACCGAGGAAATGGAGTCGGTCTTTGGCCATGCCGAGGTTGGTTTTCATTTTGTCGTGTAGTCGTTGTGCTCGCTGCCACGCGTCGCCTCGGCCGCCCCAGCAGTCTACGGCGATGCCCCGTTCCAACTCATATATGCCTTTTTTGTATAGCTCTATGGCTAACTCTTTTTGGCCTGTGGATTGAATTGTTTCATTAGCTAAGCTAAGCTGCTAGCATGATGGTGCATGAATGATAATCTTGTTAGTACAATGACGTAAGCATGTGCTCTCGATTAGTGATACACATAAACACATTCGAATGATATTCTAATAGAGTTACGGACAACGCGATATTTACTTTGGATGGTCAAGGACGCAACGCGCGTTATTACGTTTACTGTTGGCAACAAATTCGAATTCGAATGTGCACATCGCTACTCTTGATATCGGTCCCGAGTTCAAAGCCCGCATACGCAAATATAATGGAATTTTTCTGTTAGATAACTCCTAAGCAGATCAGAATTTTCTAGCAAGCATAAAGCTGGTCAAGAACACTTATGGCAGTTGATATGGGGATATCCGGATCAATTTATCAAACTATGAGAGAGGCTTCTGGCGATCTAGGAGTTTTGAAACTTGATAAGTTGAAAAAAAAACATAATTATGGTACTGAGAAGTTGGAATTTAAGTTTCGGTGTAACAAATAGCTATATAAATTGCCTGGTTTATGTGTATATTATAGTAATTTTTTTGCATGGTATTGTTGACACACAATTATAAAAAAAAACCTTGTGAATTTGAGTATGTGTAAATAAATTTTAGGTCAAGTATTATCCTAAACAACTACAATATATAAACATAACTAATAGTTGCTGATTACACAGATGGCTATCCTTATATACAAATATCCTTTTCCCATGGGTTTGGTTGTGTGTTGTATTTAAAACATAGCCTATGTTACTCAGTGGTAGAGTTGATATCACTTAGTGTTAGAATTTTTGGAATTGGTTCATTAGTTAAAGAACTTATCTCCTACATTCAAACAAACATATGTTACCTCTTTATAATATTAGGTACTTAATATTACTTGTACAGTATGAAGTGATTTTTGTAAAGCACAGTTCACACTATTGTTGTATAATCATTTATTTCTCAACACATGATTCAGTCTCACAAAGTTCATGGACATGCAATAAGTCAGGCATACAAACATGTTTATATATCAGCCACAGCTATAAGTTGAATGGTGCAATATTTGTCCTTGTATTACTTGTTTATGATATAGAATTAAGATAATATAGGCTGCATACAATATTATAATGTCTATGGTAAGAGCTTACTATTGACTGGCTGTATGTGAGTTTCCTTGTATAATTTAATGATATAAAAATACCTATCTCATCTATCTCATTGTCCTAAGATTGCCTTATTGGCATTTTCTATGTTAGCAGAACTGCTAATTGCTAAGGACCAGGTTTTATATCCAGAATTGATGGTGTTAGCATGTTAACAAAAGGGATATTATGGCATGCTGAACTGATCTGGTAATTGAGTTTTATGGGTTGTCACCCATAAAGAATAAGGTTTTCTTGTTAGGCAATCTTCAGCTAACATAATATTGAGATTTAAACAATACCTCATAGATACCAATAGATTTACCCATTATTGTAAGGGATATGTATGTTGCTGGTAATATGTGGATGTGATACAGTCAAGTTGGCTAACCTTTCAAAGATATGTAACAACAATGATGCTATGTAGTATGTTTATGTAAAGTTGTTGTAAATCATAGTAAATTATATTATTACTGCAATATAGCTAATATATTCAAACTCAACTGTATCTTTATATTATTTTACAGCAAACAATAGTAACTATTATTTTATGTTAAAGGTTAATATTAAAAGGCTTGTTTATTACTGTAAGATTTTGTCTTATATGTTAAATGTCTTTGAGTCAGTAGCATATTTGGTGGGAATTGAATCAACAATCTTTTGAATACAAGACCAGAGTGGCAACCATTGGGGTGCACCTACTCAAAAGCAATCAGTTATAATTATAGAGAGTATAGTTGTCATAAATTTTCACATTTGTATAACTTTTCTGTTACAAAATGACTGTGAAGTGAGCACATGTTATGTTACAATTTTAGACAATTACACAAAAGAAAATATAACAAGACAAAGGTACAATAGAAGTATGATAAAGGGTATTATTTTAAATGATCTTACCTTCATTTTCTTCATCAATTTTCAGCGCTTTTGAAATATACTCAAAGGCTTTTCTATGGTGATGTTTTTGTTTGGCAAGTAAGGGGTCTCCTGGACCCACATTGTGTATGTGTGACATCTCTTCACTAGGGGCTAGTTCTGTTGACACTATACCGTCTTTCACTACTACTTCCAAGTTACACTCGCCAGTCTTCCGCGGCTTGTGCATAAACCGATGCGACGCCGTATACAAATATTTAAAAATTATAAAAAGTTGATATAAAATTGATCTCAATATATTGAACAGAATGATGATTGGGAAAGAAACAACGTAAAGATTCCTTTTATGGACCGAAGGTTGCGAAGCATTTCGCAACGCTGACCCCTTTGCTAGGTCTGCATCTGCCTTCTTCGACTTACGGTTCGGGGACCTCGTAGTTTTACGCGACAAACGGCCACCATTTGAATCGTCGCCGGACACCATCAAGAACACCAACACACCGGCTTGTTTAACACAAAATCTCCATATAATTTTCAGACAAAGAAATACGAGCTTATCCTACTCCCTATCATAAATACAGCAAAAAAATTATGATTAGTGAAACGTATTATTGACAAAATTTGACGTTTGTCACGCTTGCACTGCAGACAACAAAATTAATATTTATATGGTAGCTTTAGGTATTTTTGCGACTTCTTGTTTTAAAATAATCTAATATTTTGTTTGCAGGACAAAATACATTTTTTTATTTTACATAATTATGAGTATTCCTATTGAGAACTTATAACTTAATTAAGATCAAATTAAAATTAAAATAAATCTAGACTCGATGTTACTATATATTTACAGTAGCAACCCTGATGGTCTGACAGCGTTTCGATATTTCATAAGCGTTATACGAATACCACAATACTTTAACACTTATATATTTTTATTTATATATATTTTACTACCAACTACTTATAAATATAATAATTGTTTGTCAATTATTTAAATATATTATATATAATTTTTTTGTGAATAAACAAAAGACAACAGAACGTTTTTGACGTCTACCCGTGAAAGTGTGACAGCACCGCAGCTGCGATCGATGTAACTTTTATCCAAAAATTGCATCAGCTTTTCTTTAAACAAATAGATAAGAGGCCCAGAAAAGTAGTGTTATAAAAAATCTTGGCATTCCACGCATCAAAGTTTCAGGTAAGTCTTCGGCACCATCTAACCTAACTTTATTATCAGTGATGATTTGGCGAATACCTCGCGCAGGCCTACGGTCCATATTTTGAGATTATTTACGATCGTTTACAGTATATAATTAATGTGAAAACTTCTGTTTACTTGATATCATTCTGTTTCTACAGTAAATTTAAGATTGTTCATAGATTTTAATCATAGATGTAAATAAAATACCTACCTATTTAAAGAACGCAAGATGACTGAAGAACAAGCTGAGCAGTTAAATCAGCTGTCTGTGAATGAGGATGACGACTTCGTAGACCCGTGGACAGTGACTGGAAAATCTGAGACTGGCATTGACTATGATAAACTAATCAGTAAGTATTTTAAGCATAGCTTACTTGTTAAGAATAAAAATTAAAACAACCAAATGTAATTTAATTATCTTAGGTCACATGAAACAATTTTTATATTCATTGCTATTCTGGTATTGATATATTTTATTGTTTTTAGATTTAATTTTAGATAGTTATTTTTATAATAAAATCTCATTCAATGCTTTTACTACAATTATCTTATTTTAAAATAGCCAACAACCCCAAGCCTACAATCACAAATTGACTGCATGGATAGCATAGTCCATTAAGTGGTTGCCTCTACACAGCCACTGCGCTGAGTGTTTTGGGTTAGAATCCCACATGGGACAATAATTTGTGTGAGTCTGAGTGTTTGAGTGTTTGTAAAGTCAGCACAGTCGACACAGGCATTATTCCTAGTGCAGGAGTAGTATCTTTAAAGAAAACACCTTTTTATATAGGCAAATACAAAACAAATTTCAGATATTGCATGCATCTGCAATGCCCATGTATTAATACATATAATATAATAGTTTTATCATATTATTATAATATTAATTGCTATAAAAATTAATATTATTTTCAGAAAGGTTTGGGAGCCAAAAAATTGACCAAGAAGTTATACAAAGATTTGAAAAAGTCACTGGCAAAAAAGGTAAGTCATCAATAATTATATTATTTGTTAACTTCCCTGCATCAATAATGCACACTCAAACTAAATGAAAACAAAAGTATTAAGGTATGTATATCCTGGAGAACAAGCCATTAACAATAAGACCAATCTTCTAATTTTACAGTCAGACTTTATTGATCCTAGTATAGAAGTTTGAATCTGCATTATGATTTCATCTTTGAATGGATTTATATTTTTTATTATGGATTCAAATGAGACGGTCAATGTAATCAATATTAATATCCATATTATGCTGCACTATATCTACTAGTTTGTACAAATAATTTTGATTTGATGCAAGGTTTCAAGCCAGCAAACTATTTTAACAATTCTATTCAATATATTTGTTAATTACTTTCAGCACATCACTTTCTAACAAGAGGTATATTCTTCTCTCATCGTGACATTCACAACATTCTTAATCTGTATGAGGCTGGTAAAAAGTTCTACCTCTACACTGGCCGTGGACCATCTTCTGAGAGTATGCATATAGGACACATGATACCCTTCATGTTTACCAAGTAAGTATTCTTATTAGTAGAAAAGAATGACAATGAGATGCAGAACATTAGTAATAGGCAATTGAAAATATATGGCACATTGGCACATGCGGCCAGTCACAAAATAATGTGATGGTAATCAACAAAACAAAGGTGGCTCATTCACCTTTGGTTTGTTGATCTGTTATTGACTACCCTTGATTTAGGCTACCTCCTTGACTTTGCCAGTGTACCGAATGTAGTGATTTAGATCCTTGCACAGTACAAAATATTGTGTGAATGAGAAATATTTGTTCTACCAGTGTTCTTTGGTAAATATTGTTTACATGTTTACAAAATTTACCATTTGGTAACGCCCACAATAGAAATAATCCTTGCGGTGGGAGATTAGGACATCTTTAGATGTTTATGATTGCCAACCATACAATGTTATATTAGTTGCTATTGCTTGAATTGTGTCAGTATATTTGAGTAGGCAAGTCAACTTGAATGAAATATTTAATTCTTATGTTTAATTAATTTCCAGATGGCTACAAGAAGTGTTTGATGTACCACTGATAATCCAATTGACTGATGATGAGAAAGCTCTGTGGAAAGACATCAAGATCGAAGATGCTAGACAGATGGCCTACAACAATGCCAAAGATATTATAGCTGTAGGTTTCGACCCAGCAAAAACCTTTATATTTAATGATTTGGACTTTATTGGGTAAGTATTCTTGTAATTAAATCTGGTATAACCTAAGACCTGTTTTGCCTTGATGGTATAGAATAAGCAGATGGATAACTTTATGGTAATTTGTTACAGTAGATGGCTTGCTACCTGCCACGTGTTGTGTGTATCACTATGTATATAATTATCTCAATCGCCCTGCAAAAGCATTTTTTATGAACATTTATGTAAACTCTAAATAAAGAAAACTGTGCTGGCGTTTCATCATTGTGCAACTGTTAAAATTAGCCGCCGTGACTGGAATTATACGTAGTCTAGATAATATTATATTTTAAAAAGTAGCCTATGTTTAATGCCTTAAAGCAAATCTGATGTAAATACAGAAGACATTTACCTAGTTTCTGAAAGGCAGATCAAGACAAAAATAAGCTTACTATAATTATGGTTCTATTTTATTTCAGGCAATGCCCAGCCTTCTATCAGAACATGCTTCGGATACAGAAGTGCGTGACATACAACCAGGTTAAGGGTATTTTCGGGTTTGGCGACTCTGACGTCATAGGCAAGATCACTTTCCCAAGTATTGAGGCAGCGCCGGCATTCTCCACTAGCTTTCCATTTATCTTCGAAGGTAAAGTTGTAAGTATTTATGCTATTTTACAACATAAATAAGTCTGCGTCTGTTCATTAGAATTATTTCGAATAGTAATTAGTATTAACTACTTAGACAAACGAGTCTAAAAGCACAATAATGATCTTAGAAATTTTCATCCGTCTGTTTGTTCTGACAGTGTTATAATTACGTAACCCTTACATAACTATCGAAAAATTCTTAAAGTGATTTTTACAATTTAGTACCTTCCTGAACATTACCCTATTCCTAAATTGGCATACCTATATACCATATCCCGGTATAAAAATGCGATTCACGCGAGAGTTGCAATTATTCATAAATTTAAAGAGTTCAAATAAATAAAATATTGCTTCAAAAATTAAGTAATAGGTACTTACATAAGAAAAATATTACGAGAACTCCTTAATTACATTAATTTTCCTTTTTTTTCAGTTGCCCTGTCTCGTACCATGTGCCATAGACCAGGACCCTTACTTCCGTATGACGCGCGATGTGGCCGCTCGGCTAAAGATGCCCAAGCCCGCACTGATCCACGCCTCTTTCCTACCCGCGTTGCAAGGAGCCCAGCACAAGATGTCTGCCAGTGATCCAAATGCTTCCATATTTTTGAATGATGGACCGAAACAGATTAAGAATAAGGTTTGTTTAATTAATTTTTACTATTATGTTTATATCAGATACAGTAGTAAACTTCTAAATTGAAATTCCTGTATAAGACTACATGAAACATACTACATAACTCACTTAGAAGGCCTCGTCATTAAATATCTTAAGCATTACAGTCAATTTGCACACATAATTTTAATAACGAGCATAAGAAGAAGCCGCTTTCCTATGAGACTGTCATTATCTTAGTCAACCCATGATTATGCCTGTGAAAAGCAACCGAAACGTAGATAAATATGTAAATTAAAATAGTTATTTGCTCTTAAAAACAGTTAAAGTAGTGTTTTTAGAATAAACTGTGATATAATCCGTATATGAATAATAGTATAATTTTAATACTTTAAGATTAAAATGTTAAATAACAATGAGAAAATGTGGA
The DNA here is from genome assembly GCA_963675205.1 of Catocala nupta. Classification (NCBI taxonomy): domain Eukaryota; kingdom Metazoa; phylum Arthropoda; class Insecta; order Lepidoptera; family Erebidae; genus Catocala; species Catocala nupta. The sequence goes on from OY776087.1 coordinate 25,176,040, forward strand.
TGCCTACAGATTAACCTTTGTATGTTTACTTCCAGATCAATAAATACGCGTTCTCAGGCGGTCAGCCAACTGTAGAAGAGCATAGACTGAAGGGTGGCAACCCTGCGGTTGACATATCCTTCAAGTACCTTACATTCTTTATGGAAGACGAAGAGAGGTTGGCAGAAGTAAGTCCCTCACCACTCAGTATTATTATTTATTATATATAAAAGACGCCGCAAGCTAAATAGTACCATAATGAAATAAAAAAATTCAACATGAAAGAACTGTGGTGAATTGGTGGTCAACAATCGAAATCATAGTTGCCTGGCAAATTTGTGAAATTTGCCAAGCAACTTAAGGTTCAAGCAAGAATCAGGTTTATAGCATTCAGGGGTATACCTATAACCAGCATGTTTCGGTACTGATATTTATGTACTTGTCCATTTCTTAGATTTACGATAAAATTATTATCGACATTAAATATAAAGAAGAAGAAGATAACATTTTCGTTATTCTGTTATATTTAATAATTTTTTAACTTGTTTACTGTAATTTGTCCCATATGGGGATCGAATTCACAGTGCCATGACAGTAGCGAGACGCCTGCCATCATCACTACGCCATCTATGTTAGACCCTGTTAAAAATATGTAACTATTCAACTTCTAATCTAACAATTGAAAATTTCAGATCAAAGAAGAATACGAATCAGGCGTACTACTAACGGGCGAGTTGAAGAGAATAGCGATCGAAACAATCACTCCGTTCGTACAAGCTTACCAGAAGCGGCGGTCACAGGTCACTGATGACGTCATGAAAGAATTCTTCAAACTTCGGAAACTTAACATATAAACCAATTATCAGCTTCTTTTGAATTACTGCCTTAAGATTTGTGTCATAATAAAGATACATTTTTGTTTGGACAGTGTAATGGGACAAGACAATAGAGTCTATAAATAGATAGATCTCTATTGGATTTGTTTGATAATGTTTTAGGACTAGACTATAGATGTCATCATTTTTATACTTTGGCGTTGCTTGATTTATATAACTGACAACGAGTCTTGACGTGATCATGCTCAGTATTTACATACCTTTTTGAAAGGCTTGACGTTTCGGCCAGGTTGCATTGATCTTGGTAACACTGATCTGCTAAACACTGAGTATGATTGCGTTAATATTTGTTTTGAGTTATATAGACTACTGATTGTCATTTTGTAATGTTACATTAGCAAAAAGGAAAAGGAAATATATTAGAAGAATCATCAAAAAGGGTAAGACTGTTTACTCATTATCATTCTGTTGATATGGGTATTTTAGAGACTTAATTATTTAAATAAAGACAATATTTTCTTATTGTCTTATCCCATTATACTATATTTTTAAACGCCTTCAAAAAGAAGAAGTGTACATTTCGAGAATACTCAGACTAACAACACAAAGTCTAAGTGTGGCTGAGAAGTTGTAAACAATATTTAATTTATTTTATATTATGTAAAGTATTTTTATTATCGTTGTCTTAGTATTGTTGGATCAAGACTGACTTAGTCAGGTTACCTTTAAGGTATGAAGGTTGAGCCCCATTCGGCTGTATGGTTTTTACTGCAATTATATTTTAAGACGGATATTGTTTAAAAGATCACTTTCGATGACCCACTCCATTGCCTCTTGGGGCCACACGCTGTCTTTTCACGACTTGGCGCCGTGTTATCAATTGGTAATATTGTATTATTTCACATAAAAACGGCTAGTGAGAACCGTATTAGTTTTGTAAGAAAACAAATCAATCTTCAACGGACAAATGGGAGTCATAATAGTTCAAAACTAAAACCAAGTGAACCTATGACGAAGCGACAGGGTGACCAAGTGAGGCCCAAACTTAAAAATAAATCTAAGACTTGACTACTGGAATTTATTTTGACGCAATTCCAACTAAATTATATTAATACAGGAATATAATTTATTTCTCAATATTTAATTATGTATTGAAGAACATGACACCATAGTTATATGAATGTTATATAGTTTCTTTTTTATTCTCAATCTTTTAACCGACTGGTTTTGTGTCTATGGCAGTAGCGCCTTGCTTTGACTGCACACGAGTGGCGCAGTGGTTGAAGTGTCCACTTCGTCACTGCTAATGCAGCGAGTATTTTGGATTCGATGGAAATTTGCGTGAATTAAATGTGAAGGCGATGGTAAAATATGGCGCCTTCTTCCATACGTTTATGCTTGCAGTGAATAACAAAGCCTCGAGTTCGAGGCGAAGTCGATTTCTTGTTTAGGAATTTTCGGTAGCACAAGCTGGTAAATTTAGTGCCCGGTATATGTCAAGGTGCGTTATTATGTGAAACCTAACGCATAACAGGTGACATATAGGTATGACTCTATGTATGAATGTATGTAATTTTGATAATTATTCTACCAAACAATATTTATAAACGTAGAACAAACTAAAGTTTGTGTATAGTATTGTATGCATTTTTATACCGAGTAGGATTGTAATAAAATTACAAAAGCATAGGTTGATAAGTCCGCGATTTTCATATTCAACATACGAATTATGTAGCAGCAATAGTAATCTCCATTGTGTCATTTCTTTTAAGAATATCATTAGTAGGTACATTGAAATAAATCTGGTTTTGAGAATGATTTGTCGAAGTTTTATTTTTCATTTAAAACGTATCTAAGGAGTGGAATGATCGAAGGGAGATCTTTGCCCTGCAGTCCGATGATACAGGCTAAAAATAAAGTACCTAGTAAATAAATAAATAAAACGTATTTAAGCATTTTATTGATGACTTTTACTAGTCGTTCACAGGCGACGGATAGAATCAGCCACGCCAACTAAATGCCTTGTAAACTAACTGCCCGATGATGACTTGATTACTTATGCGTTGTCGATTTATACAAAAGCATTTGTCACTTTGTTGCCAACGTAAAAAAGAACAACCACTCAATCTCGGTTCAATTACGGCATCTTGTTTGCTTTTAAACCATTTTTCCTTACCCTTGAGACGCAGGAAACTCCCTCTGTGGCTTGAGGCGTGGAGCGACCGCTCCATTCACCCTATTGTAGGACCAGATCTGAGCTCCGCTATATTCATAACAGGGCACACAAGAGGATTCATTATTATAAATAAAAAAAAAAAATTATGAGTTTTTATATCTTGACCCGCGTTGACGACAGTACCTACCTAACTGAATCGTCAGCATATTTCTAAAAGCACTACTAGCGGGCACCCCAATGAATCAAAATGTATGAAAAGACATCCCAACGGTCAAACATGTCGAACATCGAACATGACAAGTGACGGGCACTATCACAATTTATGGTAAACCCTGAGTCGCAAAACACGAGGAAATTCCACGACGATATTCTATAAAGGTTCATAAAGAAACAAGAACGTTATAAATTCCAATTTTCAATCATTCTTCGAGGCACACTGCAGTTATGAAAATAACAACCATTCAGAGTTGCATTTTCTTTTTTTAATAGGTAATTATTATTTGCAAATAGACATTGTTGTGTACAGTGACGTAGTACAATAACTACATATTAAATCCTACTCTCAGTTAAAACTCTCAACAGAATTCAACCTCAACAAAAGAAAACTCACAACAAAAGTTCAAAACAAATTAACATAAAAATAGATAACATTTTGATCAACTTGGGAGTTGTCGGCTTAGGACAACCTTACGGAGGTACGATACAAAACAAACAGGCGACAATAGTTCGTAAGACAATGGCGGTTGTCTTCTGAAAACTTTAAAATTGTAGCACACACTTGTGCACACAACGCCAGTTTGATCCAATATGCATTACAATAGGACAGAAGTGTGGATGACACAGTCCATACTTGGGGCATGTAGAGGTCGGGTGTTACCGTGGACTTCTTAACTAAGTTCTTGATACAGTTTATATGAATAAGTGGCATCAACTAGTCCGGTATTTAGTGAAAATCAAAAGCTCTTTAGTAAAAGTGTTGTGTTGAAGAACTGTTCGGATTTGGAGGAGTCGGGAAGAGAAAATCTACAAAAGCGTTCTGTATTCCAGAAAGGTAAACAGGTAGAGTGTACATAATCATAGTTGATTGGTTTCCAGAAGATGTGAATCATAAGAAGGCTATATTAACATTGACACGTTGGCAAAATAAGTAAAAATTACGACACATATTTATACGTAAAACAACAATCAGTTTGAAGTCAATGATTATTAAAGTTTTATATGATATTGAAGAAAAATTCTGGTGAGATTTTAATTAAAAATGTATAACCAAACATACGATGACGAGGCTCCATTGCCACTTATAGCAAACTACACAGTTGTGAAAGAAGATGACGAAGAAAAGAGAGAGACGGAAGACCGTGTCATACTAGAAATAGGTCGGCAAGATGACAAACCGAGAGAAGAACTTACGTTCTCCCACAAGAAATACGACAAAACGATTTCCCACCATCGGTCTTATGTTTTAGAAGACTATGAACCGAGAAGGATCACGTACTTCAGGCCTCATGAATTGGAACACAGCACTTCTGAAGGTAAGTAAACTGTCTTTTACAATTTTTTCTTATACCTACCTACCTAATATAAGACGTAATTATAATAAACGTAAATGTAATATGCTAGGAAACGTTTAATTACGCAGTATTATCCCAAAAATGGGCATGCGTACCTTGAATTCGATTTAGTAATTTAACGCTCCTCTACACTTCATTGTTAGCAAAGTTTAAACATATCTAAAAAGTAATCGAACATATAAGTAGCTACTTATGCCTACCATGACAATTAAAGCCTTTCAATGAAGGTTATATAAAGAAACGCCTATTTTGCCTAACTATGATGACACTTAACTAAAACAACGTTTTTGAAGGTCGATGAATTTCAATTTCTGATGACTAAAGCATTTTCAGAAATAGTTACATTCGTCGGTTGCCTATGGTCCAACCGTGGTGTTCAACTAGTAGGACCACAGCCAAGCCTTATTTGAAGGGATCCTCCCTAATGTTGATATTTATAATTTAACTAGTTGACTCGCGCAACTTCGTCTGCTTCACATAAGAGAATATTAAATTTTTTGCAAAATCTTTAATTGATGCTCCGCTCCTATTGGTCGCAGTATGATGTTATATATGTTATCCAACACTAAAATAATTTTTCAATTCGAACCAGTAGTTCCTGAGATTAGCGCGTTCAACCAAACAAATAAACAAACAAACATCAGCTTTAAAATATTAGTAGATTAGAAATTTCAAATGAGATCATGCGTTATATACATGTACATACAGGTACATGTTTTTCACAATTTGATGATATAATGTTTATAGTAATTGATTAAATATATGTTGATTCAGAGGAGTCTCGGTTTTAATTCTTTCAGACTAATATAGTGTTTTCTAGAAATGCGGTAGAAACGGAATTTGGAATTCGTCGGAAAACGTCTCTTGCTTAGTCTTTGTCATTTGACTAGCAAGTAAGTTGTACTTAAGTAATATTTGTCCTCTAGGCCACAATCCACTAACAGCCGTGAAAATATTTCGAATTAAGCATCAAACATCTAAACCGAATCGAAACGGGCATTAATGTTCATAAGCTATCTGCCTGTATATTTGCAAGATAAAGAATTAGCATTTTTGTAATAATAATAATAATAATAATATTCTACCACATCCACACAATTCTATCTAGCCCAAACTAAGCAGAACTTGTACTATGGGTACTAGACGATGGATAAACATACATATACTTTTTTTTTGTAAATACATACATATTATACATAGAAACACCCAGACCAAGACAAACATCCATGTTCATGCACACAAATATTTGTTTTGTGCGGGAATCGAACCCGCGACCTCAGGCGTGGCAGTCGGTTATACTAACCACTACGCCATCGAGGCCGACAAAATAAATTGAAATAAGGCAGAGCTGAAAGCTTATAACATGATTTTCGATCGATTGATTGTCTGCCTTTTTTATAGGGTACTTACTGTACAGGTTGCTATTTCATCGTATATTGTGCGTCCGTGTGCCCTAAGTTATATAATGATTGGCTTAATTCTATTTACCCCAATATACCTTCAGATATAATTGTATAAGTATTTAAGGTATTTAGAAACCTCCTTAAGGAGCTGACTGACTATGAAATGAAACCGTACCTATAACCACAAGGAAACAGGGATATATCGCAAATAATAACATGGAATCTCGTTGGACTGTGATAGATATAAATTGGAACTTATGCTCTCGCCCGACTGAGAGAAATCTACTCTTAGATTCGATTGCCAAGTCGGACAGTACCATTAGGTATTTTCCTTAAGCAAAATTTTCAGTTACGCAGCACGGTGTCTGGAAATGTGCCTAGTCAACGTCTACAACTCGTTCTTGATTTCATGAGCAAAAAAGACACTTGATTTTCTATATCGATGTCGCAGGACCGCGTTTCTACGAGCACGACTACAGAGAAGCGACTGCATTGATGGAAACTGCCAACTCAGAGTCGTCACTTGATTACTCGCACGAGTCTCAGGATACCAACAAATACGGTACAGATGATCCCAATCAGGACACCAACATTCTAAACTGGAAGGAAAGAGCACTACAACTTGAAAAAGGTAAATACATATCTAATTTGGTAGAACGCCGATGAATGCAAGCCGTGCGTGCATGAAGGCTCAGGTGTGTGTGGATATCCATCATCGGTCTCTAGGACTGTAAGTTTTCAGAGGTCAATAGTTTCACCCCCTTTGACACGGAGATTTAAAACTATTGCTGGACAAAATTGGGTGTAATACACCTCAGACCTTCGGAAGGATAGGCGTAAGACTATGTATGGTACGAATTTGGTGGAATTCAAACTATGAGGCACTAATAGATTTAGTAGTAAAAGTGTGATTGCTATTGTGTCCGCGTTCACAATCTCTTTGGTATAATGGCATGGGCTAATGTTAGTCTCAGAACAACGATGAGGTTCGATTCTCAACTTTAATTAAGTTTTAATGAGTTTAACAGGTAATTTAATGTATGCCAATGTAAAAATCGATTTAACCTACATATATAGTATATTCATAATTTCAGCCGAAATAAGTCCACTGCTGAACAAAGAACGATTTTCGACGGCCCGCATCCAACCGCTTGCCGCGGCTCTTATCTGCTCGTCGATCTACCTTGTAGGGACCTACCCCTGCCTATAGTTAATCAGCTAATTAGGTTGATATTGTTTTACAATTACAGAATACAAAAAGACGGCTTGTGACCGGGAGCGAACACGTATGAGGGACATGAACCGTGCTTTCGATTTGCTACGCTCCAAGCTGCCGGTCACCAAGCCTTCCAAGAAAAAGTACTCCAAAATAGAATGTCTCAGGTAATCCAAACTAATATTACTATCATAAATCTATACTATTATTATAAAACTGAAGAGTTTGTTTGTTTGGTTGAACGCGCTAATCTCAGGAACTACTGGTTCGAATTGAAAAGTTCTTTTAGTGTTGGATAGCTTATTTATCGAGGCAGGTTATAGGCTATATAACATCACGATAAGACTGACGGGGTCGGCACAGTAATAAAAAAACGCGGGTGAAACCGCGCGCACATCTAGTAGATTATAAAGCTGAAGAGTTTGTTTGTTTGGTTGATCGCGTTGACGCGCTGATCTCAGGAACTACCGGGTGGAATTAAAAAAATATTTTATTTTTGGATAGATTATTATTTATCGAGGAAGTTTATAGGCTATATAACATCACGCCACGACCTACGGAGGCGGCGCAGTAACCATAAACGCGGGCACATCTAGTATATTATATACAGCAATAAGGTGTAACATACCTAGTCTTATTTTATTGTTACGAAGTATTAGTATTAATATATTATAGTGCGTTGCATGTTGTGATGTGGGTGAGTGTACAATAAAAGGATTTCATATAATGACTAATTAAATAAATCAATTAGCCTTGCTAGTTTTCATATCGTTGGTTTGTTTTGCTTACAACTAACTTTTCGGATGGCAATTTCTAATATACATTAGTCACAAAGTCTCGTCCAGGGCTGCATAATTCAAAAGAGTTGAACATGTATTGTATAAGGTAACATTAATATATTTTTCGCAGGATAGCTATTTGTTACATACGACACCTGGAGTACATGCTGGCTGGAGGCTCGCCTGATGACAACCCAGCGTTTTTTGAACTTCACGCCTCAGAGCTTAGACGACGACAGCAGAGATATTAATTCTTAAAATAATATTTAGTGGCCCAAGTCCCAGCCCTGTTTAATTCTTATGACTCTACTGTGTTTTGTACCTAAATAGCCTTGTGACTAAGTTATCTCTACGCTGAGGTATGCGGGTTCGATGCCCACACGTAACAAAAACTTATCTGAACCACACATATTTATTATAACTCTGAGCTTTACTTGTAAATAAGTACCGCTGACTGAGATGACGATTAAATGTGAATATGTAAAAATCTGAATGCTTTGATTAATAGGTATCTATATAATCAATGATTGTGGATTTGTATTAATTATGAAGAGTGGTATTCGCAAGACCATACCTATTAGAAACATGATTTTCAAAACATGTACAATAAAATAAGAGAGCGTGCAATATGGTTAAGTCTAAAGTTTATATTTTTGACATTAGTTCATCAATAAAAATTACAATAACAGTCGTACTATTGATTTCATGAATCTTCACCATAATTTACAAATGTTTATTTGTGTAAACAGACGATTTTATTATAGTAAGTCCTTTTTGAAATCAGTAAGCACTTAATGCCGAAACCATTGCCGGCTTACTCTATGTGTTTAAGACGAATGCACTAGAAAATCATTATTCAAGAAATCAATTTACCCTCATATAGACTGAACAAACTGGGATAACATTATCAGGACAAGAACTTTATCGTACTTCAATAAAACATTCACCTCTTATATTTCGACAGTTTCTACAGGGCATACAGCTTTCGACACAAAAACATCGACACAAGAATTTACAAAGCGCCTGTGGTCGACGACGATGCAACAAGTGTCATGTCCGTTACGTTCCCAACTAGTTTTGCTTTGGATGTAACGAAAGGGAACACCATTTGTTCGGCGGTTTGCTGCAATTGTATATGGGTATAACATCTAAATTTTCCCATACGTATTACTCGGATAGACTGTAAGAGACACAACATTATTTAAGCATGGTTGTGCCAGCGTGAAAATCAATTATTATACTCATGTAAATCAAGAAATAAAAGTTTATGTGAGACGTGTAATTTTTTGACAGATGTCTTAAGCGCAAGTGGTGTCGCCTAGTGTTGAAATTAATTCAAATTATACGTCGCATCGATTAGCCGCCGATAAGTAGCTCAAGATCAGCTGGCAAACGGTATTTCGCCAGCTGTCTGCCTGGTAGGAACGGCGACCTAAGCATCATGTCCTTCCGTGAGGGGCGGCTGTGTTTGTTTATGCCCTCTTCCTGATCGCTCTCTCCTTGACTTCTTCTTGGTGCTTCTTTTCCAATGCTTTGAGATAGTCTAAGTAAGCGCACTTGATTAGGAGCGGCACTTTCACGACACCTGGGGACATAATTCAATTAAAGTTAGCTAGCTAATACGAGAGGGATAATTCTCGTAATAAGCTCTTAAAATAGAGTTCCAATTTAGTCTGATGAATGTCAAATGTGAACTGAAATATAATATATGTTCATATTTAACGTTTAAGATTTTAATCTAGGAGAATAAATGAAGACACGATGTTGCGACTAGGTCGGAACTATTTCAAACAGTTTTTATTGCGAGAATCGGTCCTCTAATGATAATGTCAGAGGCAAAATTTTAATAATACTGTCTAAGAACTTTCATTCTCGCTGGTCGTAAAGTCAGCGTATGTAGTCTAGAGGCTACGGATCTCGGACTGCTGGGTAGGATGACCTTATAATAAACATATGTCATCTCAATCGAGAAAACAGCGAGTAGACGAAATTACTGATGTACTACATTTGTTTCTTTTTTTAAACTTATTTAAATGTTGAAAGGGTTTGTCTATTAGCTAACAAGACAGACTTCGCTCTACAGCCTACTAGAAAAATAAAAACAATAAACTGTAAAATTTTTGCCGACCTGAGTATTAAACTCGGTACCTAATCATAGTCGGCAGTCCTTCTTGTGTTTATGAAACATCGAGGTGGTCCGGTTATACTCGTAAACTGCAATACCTATTAACCTCTTGGTTAATAGGTATTGCAGTTTATAACCAACGCTCAGATCCACTGGATCACAGGATCCAAACAGAATGCTTTTTTCAATGTTTTAGCTTATGCTTTTTTCATTGTGTTTGTTATTATTATATAGCCAGATGGCTATATAATAATTAAGAACTATTTTCGTCTAATCTCTAGTGGTAGCTAAAAATGTTTTGATATGTGGTAGATTCTTGTATGATAGATAGATACTATGTATGCTAAATAAGTGTTTGTTATTATTTTATAAGGCAATCATATAGATTTATGCCAAGAAATTGTAAATGGAAAAAGGTGCGTAAGCTGTTAGTAAATTATATTATTAGTAAAATTAGTATTTTTTTATTTATAGGAAGTGTATAATAACAAAGTTCTGACTTGATTACTATTAAGAAATTAAAGTAAGCATATAAAAGGCAAATATTGGATAGTGATATTAGGATCTGACTAAACATTTTACATTGTATCCAAACATGATGCCTTTAGTAGGTACAATATGTACACTTTACACTAATCAGAAAGCTTGGCAACAAATAATATGGCAATAGTGCGAACGTATCACTCTAGCATATTTGAATACATCTTTTTTTATTTTTTTTGCTTTCATCCGTGACAGACGAGCCAGCGGCCCACCTGATAGTAAGCGAGAACCGTGGCCTTTCATGTTGTGTTTTCTTAGCATTACAGAAGCAATGTCAAAAAACACAACTAAGTTGCTGCCTACCGGAAGGAAAAGGGGAATGGAGCAGGATGGGGTTTGGGAAGGGAAGGGTGATTGGGTCTCCGGCGCTCTCACTCACCGAACGAAACATAATAGGTACTGTTATTTTACGTCGATCTTCTGTGAGAGGGTGGTAAGTACTTCCCCGGTCGAACCGGCTCATTCATGCTGTAACCAGCGTAGCCCTACCACTCAATTTACTATTTTCCATTAGATTTATAATTACCAGCAAAACATGTCGTGACGAAGCCTTTATACATGGCGTACAGAGGTGCCACGATGCTCTCGACTGTGTCCTTTTTCTGGAAACAATATAATTTTATCAGTATGAACGAAAGTGGGACAATTTGCAGTAGCACTGTTTTAAATTTATTTGCCTCTAAGTACCATCATATCGGAGCAAACTTTGATATGGAAATGGCACAACAATGTGTGTTTTAAAACTACACAATGATACCAAAAATTGTCGGTTGACATTTTTACATTATTCCAGTAAGTAGATACGTATGAAATACCAATACGCTGTAAATAGATTATTTTAAATATTGAATTAATAATAATAGTATTCATTCAATAGGCTTTTAAAAATATAAGCAGCATGTAGTAAATAACAAACCAAGCTACTCGAAATTATTGTAAACCAGCGTTACAATTTTATCCTTGTAAACGTAACATTGTCATCGATATGACCCCATTTACACCAGGCGTTTATCAACGCGAAGGATGTCGCTTCCGGGCGGTATTAAGTTACACGTTTTATACTATATTGATCGCCACATCATCATGCACACCCTGCCTCCCTATACGAACTTGTATACGGATTGCAGAAGGGCATTATTGCACAATGCAATATATCATTTTATTATGGCATTGGGATGCGTTATCCGCATGACTTTGGCCTCAGTATATTGATGTGACCTAGTTTGTTAATAATTGTTTTACAATAAATAAGCTGTCAGTGCTATAATTAAATCACAATCTACATTTACTGCCTCTAAACATCTAAAAGTAAAAATCATCTAAACTAGATAAGTACCACAGAATTTGTGACCACTATTGCTACAGGTCGTCATTATGACGTTGCACACTGTTATTGCTTATATTTATTTAGATTAGGGATTGATTTTCAATCACCAGATAACCCTCATCGGAGGAAAAAACTGATGTTTTAACAAGTTTTGTATAGGAACAAATACTCTTTAGGTAGGCTAACTGATGATAAAAAATTGACTAACTAAATATGTTTCAAATATCAGTTACGTATGATTATTTTATTTAAGTAGGCTCAACTAATTACGCGAGCTACGCTTAACTATATCGTTAGACCGTAGCGTAGTAAGTTATGTGAGTAAAAAGTTGCTGCTTCCCGAAAGTAGTACACGCAGCACGACAAAGACAGCGCATATTATTCCAATCCACTGCGAATTCAATTTCATTGAATCCATTGAGAGGGAGGGAATGAATGAACAAACACTATGCAAAGAACGGCGTCCCTCGTATGTAAGTGACGTGGATACACTAGAGCAACATAAACTAGAGAAGATTTGCAGGAATTTGCCCACCTATGAAACAAGGGGGCGTGACCACTGCGCGCCATAGTGTCTGTTGAGCGTGGCATACACCTACTAGGTACACAGCGAGTCATGCCGGTATCCGTTAGATCACCGAGACCTCGCGAATCATTTGACAGAGCCAGCCCAATTCAATCCGGGGATGGCTTTCATTGCGTACAGACGTTTTGCAAAGCTGAGTGGCTCCCGATGCGAATGGCACGCGCCGTTTGTGAGATAGACTCTTGTTTACCAGGCTCACAGACACAGTGAGAAGGTAGCGTTGAAGTTTGGCATATCCCAAAGTTTGATAAACTTTTATCGCAACAATTTACTTGTTTTGTTCAAAAGACGAAATGGTCTAAATTAACAAAGCGATAACTGAATATTTTACCTGTTAATAAAATGTACTATTTAAAATTCCAAAATAGTTCATATTTTATATAATTATGTATTGAGTGAGCTCATACAATAGTTATTAAAATTTGCAGAACATATACATACTGTTAGAAAATTAACGTGCTTTAATAAAACTATCTTATTATATTAAGTTTTGCTAACTATATACATACACAGCACCTAACAATAAACATGTAAATAAGTATCTACTATAAATAATCTTTATAAACAAAAAAAACTAAATAAATAACTTGTCATAAACAACGAAGGTGAAATACAAAAATGTATTGCATTCATACATTAGCAACTAAAGTTGCTTAGTTAAACACTTACCTGGGAGATATAAGCATGGCGTCGCCGCCCCTTTTAGAGAGAGAAGGAGGGCGCAACAAAAACAGTTAATAACGATAACCAGCCCCACGTGCTCGCGTGGGAAGAATGGATCGATAACCACGTGGAACTGAGCCGAACAGAACGCGGTGACGTAACCATTTCTACTAGGAGAACATGTATTACGGAGAGGTAATATATAATAACAATATTTTGATGTATTCTTTTCTGAGCCTTATGCACCTATATTAGAGTATATTGTTGGATACGTACAATTACGTTGCCACAGTGATCGAAGCTGGGCGGGCGTCTGGTATTCAAACTGCGGATGTATTCCGACCATCGGCGAAGGCATTCCGTGACATCTTGTTGATCCCCCCAAATTCCTTGCGTATAAGTGAAGTAAACAGAACCTATTAGGATCCCAGCCTGTTGAGAAGATATGCAAACGGTAAATTGTTACAATCAGTACTAACAGCGCTGCAATGACGAGGAGGTCTTATGAAGTCGTCAATGAATTCTGCGATACATTATGGATTAGTATAGTATTAGAAATTCCATGCGCTGTAAAGTTGAATATAATGAATATATACCATAAGGAGACATAAGCTAACTAAAATATAGAGGGGAGCTAGAATTTCTCTTTTGGAGTATAATTTGAGTTAGGGTACAAAAATATTTTCTATACACTAGACTTTTATACGATTTTATTCGCCTGTATAATGAGAATTCAAATATTATTTCGCTATTTAATTATTGTTAATGTGTTAAGTAATTTGGAGAAAGTTCTACTACGAGGAACCAGATTATTTTTCTATGGAATGACTAAGGGCCGGTTTTTCAATCGTCAGATAACTTTTATGTGAAGAATAAATATGGCGGTATGACATATTTTCTATGCAAAAGCTGTCAAAACGTCAAACATATTCCCCAGATAAAAGTTATCTGACGATTGAAAAATCAACCCTAAGTCAATAATTTATTACTTATTATCTTAGTAAGTTTTATTTTCTAACATGTTCTTGACATATTGGCAAAACTCAAGTTGGATTTGGAAACGAAATGTGATCTTTAAATCAAAAAGCCTTGCACATAGCATTTTTCAAATCATGGCGGGTTGCTCCGACGCTCCTGCTGAACCTTAAACAGCGCAAGTAATATAATTTTGTCTGTTATTACGTTTAGGGTGTCATGTTGCCATCCCTCATGGAGTCCAAGTGCTTGTGTCGTTTATAGACAGTTCGTATAACGTCTGACTAACGGTTTGCGTGATCATAATGCTGGTTCTTGGTCCAAAGAATCAGCGTTGCTATTGTAAGTGACATTGCTGCCAGTCGATAGACATTTCACGATGCTTAAACGATTCATGTAAGATACTCTTTTATATTTATTTATTTACTTTATACATACAGGTAAAAAATAAAGATGTGTCGTGTAAATACAACTTCACACGGCATTAGCTAGGTGTTTTGTTGTATCTTATCTTTTACATAAATTAGATTCCATAATTCTCGCGTCTAAGGATACGGACTCCAGCAAAACAAATCGTAATAACTACCAGGACATAAGTAAGTAAAAGTGTTACACTAACTTTGACGGCGTACATTAGTTTTCCATGCACATAATGGGGCACTTTGTACTCTAATGGTTTAATGCCTGTCTTTCTTAACTTGTACTCTTCTTTTGTGCAAACCTTGATGCAGATTGGATGTATCGGGAGTTCTGCAGAGATTCAAGTTAATCATTAATTAATGTTCTGCGACCGGGGTTTATTTATTTTTACAGCTAGCTGTTGATATTCTCTCCCTTTTGAAATCCCTTGGTAGAAAACAACAGAAATTAGAAATCCATTTATCTATCGCCGTATCTATTATGTGATTAAACGTTCAGAGAACCAGTTAACATCCAAGATTATTTTATTTTGGTTGTCGTGTATACATATGATTGTAGCATGATCTTTGAATATCGTATAACTGTAAACAGAACGACAATTTAGTCTTGTTAAAAGAGTGAATAGTAAAGAGAAATAAAATTTTTACTTGGTTCATTCTAATAAGAACGATCAAAATAATATTCTTGGGAATAATGTTTACAAAATAATATTATTTTACATAACTACGTCGTTTTCTTGTAAATGTTTGAAGAGCATTTCAGATACGTTACATAATTTGTAATAACCACCAGGATCGCATAGAAGCAAAGAGCCCGGTGAGTACAATGTAGGGCAGTAACCTAATATGGACGTTTCATTGAAGTAAGGGAGACAGAACTGTTTTAATTACATCGTTACCTCCCGCTCTAACTACAATGCTTTTTGGATCAGCTCAATTTAAAACCTAATCCGTGTTATTATTTCCTGGTACATTGGACATTCAACTTTTTTTTTCGTGATATCATTTTGGGTTTCCATCTTTTATTTCGTTTATTAGATAAACTGATGAAACAAATACATTTTATTTTGTCAACCCAACATTTTATTAAATAAAGTAAATATTGAGTCACTTAACCTACATTTAAACGTCGTTTAACTAATATAGCTGTACTTATACTCAATTATACATTATTGAACTGAAACACAATTAGGTGCTCTATGAATTAATTTAACGATGTAATATAAGTTTATTCATGATATCGCCTGAGCAGTTCACCGGATGATCGAGTACCTACAATGTCATACTAACAAGGAGCCATCAAATAAATTAATTTCAAATGTTTATTCAATTAGTCAATTTGAATCGAGTTCGCATTTGTAACATATTACAATTCTATTGTGTTATGTTGGGTATGACTTGTGCAGTGAATGGCAAAGTCACTGACACTGGTTGGTCATGTTATCTGCGTGTAACTAAAATAGAATTCACGTAAGATTTTTATATGTTCGTGTTGCTCGCTGAGTCATAATGATACATTGTACGGATTCGAGGACTGGGGTGTTAGAAGTGCGAGGATATGGAGTTTTAGATCGCTTGCAAAATAGAAAGCGTAAGGCGTTTGTAGAATAAAAAAATAGATAATAAAGTTATAATAGGTACCTAGTATGAAAAAGCTCGTTTTAAATAACTAATTCATACAAAACTAAGTAAAATAGGTATGTTGAATGCGTGACGTAGCGAATGGAGCTAGGTTTTCCGATATTTATGACATTTTCCCTTAAACCGGTACAGTCCGGTTCCCGAAAAAGTTAATACAGTGAATTTGTCGTAAAATAGATGAGCTGATTCAAATTAAGTGTAGTAGGTAATGAATCTCGAAAGAGCTTATGTCATGTCCGAATTTGAACCGAAAAGCCCGAGTAAGAATATTAGAAAGCAAAATTAATAAGATTGACATGAAAAACATAATAAACTTTTGGATGACCATCCAAAAGAAAGTATTTTCCATTCACGATGCTATTAATTATGTTATGCGCTCTATAGAGCAGATAGCTGTCACGATAGCCCCATCACACTTTGTTCCATCATCCATGTCTATATATAAGTTGGCATTATTGATTTCGTACTGTCCTGCCTTGGTATCATTTCCCAGGACAACGTGATATCGGGTTTCTACCATAGGTATTAACAATAGAAACATTTGCAGTGGCGGCACAGTGTCTGAAAATGACGGTAGACGTCAATAGGTTCCACCATTCAATCTTGGGACCTAAAAACATAGTCGGCGAAAATTGGGCGCATTACACCTCTGCCTACCCCTGAATGTATGTATATTAAAATATATTAACGGAATAGCCGCTCTTAGCTTTATCAAGAATACGTGTCTATTTTAATCGTCATCTCAGTAATTAGTCCGTCTAAATATAAATATAACGGTTACAACGCCAAAACAGTTCTATTAAACAACCTTACATCGGTTTTGTCTGAGCTGTTTCTCAAATGTTTGTTATCAGAACTACTTAGGACCGGCTCGAAGGATGTTTAGACGTTAGCTTCAGACAAAATGCAGAGCGCGTACTGAAATATGCTTCAGATATTTTACTGAGGCAATAAATTACGAGTTTTGAGTACATACGTGATGCATAAAAAATCTGCAACGTTAATTTTGCTTATGCACGTCAGTTTCAAAACAAAGCTGTTGAGTTTCGTTGCTTCGTAAAAGTAATAGTTTACGCTAATGACGTCGGGGCTCTGATTCTCGGAATGGGAAAATATTATCAAGCTTGGCGTAGTGGTTTAATGATTACCTCTCTGCTGTCACTGTGCCGAGTGTTGCGGGATTGATCCCCACACGAGTGAGAAAATAATAGAAAGAAAGAGGAGAGAATAATTTGCGCATCACATAAATAATAGTCCTATGAGATTCAAACCGTCATCAATCAGCGCCGCGCTAGTGGTGAGGGTACAGTTTGCCTGCTGCGCCTTTCGTGTAACCGTGATTGTGCAGAATATAATTAAAAACAGAATGCCTAGTATATTAGATTTAAAACAGAAAACTGCAACAGCTTTGCAAACATTCAAGTAACGGACACAAAGAATAGGTACTCAAATTCGGAACAATTGTGGATCACCAGTTTTTGTCCCTTGTGAAGATCAACCCACAATATTTGGCGCAGTGCCAATGGCGAGGCGACCTCTTAAACCCTACGTCATCGATGCAGGCTCCAATAGGGAGCCAGCGTACTCCGTGTTCTGTATTTATAAGCAAGAGAACTCTTGTTGCTAAGTTGCTGATAAGTATGTATTACCTGTTACCCGAGGACACTCGAACTTCTCTATAGGTATACATTTGTCGTGAACCTGCATGTCAGGTTTCGGGTGCTTCACATGTTTAGCCAAGTTGATGGTACGGCAGACGTCGCAAGTTGGGCGAGGCACCTTGCCACTCATAACGTATGTTTTGAGATGATTATCGATATAACAACTAATTAAAACTAATAATTTAGAATGTGATCAAATCTTATGGACTTTGATGGTTTATGTTTCGGCGATGACGTTTTGTATTTTTGTTTTTTTCTCGGTTGGCGTTTATCTAAGTCAAAAAGGATAGTTTTCTGTAAGGTTATATTGCAGACAAATCGTGGTATTGAACCATGCAATTAGAATGTGCTTTCTTATGTACAGAAATCCGGACCTAATTTCGGTCATGGCGGTTAATTTTGACCTAGATTAGGCATCTGCGCAGGAGATATTATAATACATAAGTGTATGTGCATATACAAATGCACTCAATTTCCTAGCTCTCTCATCTTCCGATGGCACGATAGACCGGAGGATTGACATGACCGGCGGGAGATCAGGATCAGGACCAAAGACTTTACGTTATTTACGGGGCTGTTTAACACCGCCTACTTCCTGATTTCGGGTCGCTACTGAGAATTTTTGCCAGAAAACCTAATACCTAGGTAAAGTCTAGAACAGTCTTCTGTTAGCCTTATATACAGGTACTTAAACTGTAGAGTACCAATATATATTGATTCTGTATGTATACCTAGTTATAACTAGTACTGTTTTTCCAAATAACAATTCTTTTTATTTTTATAAGGAAACAATGTAACCTTGATTATTTTGTAGAAGTAGAGGAAACGATAACAGATATTAAATTAGCTGTCATGGAATTGCCACTGAGTAATATGGGAAATCCAATGAAGTATCGTTTTACGATATTATCCATACTAAAATATATTTTAGTAGGTTACCTAATTATAAATTTTTGCTGACGGACAGTTTGCCCAAGAACAAAATTTCAAATTTTAAAATGTTTGCATTTCATTTGTGAAAAATGATGATTGATGAAAAAACAAGTAGATCGGTCAGAAAGTCATGGGTATACTCATACCTGGTCAATATAACTAAATATAGCAAATCTATGTACCTAATAAAATATGATTGCAATTACGGTTTTTTGCAAGTCTTAAGTACCTATCGATTTCTTAAACGTGTAAAGTGTGTCTGGAATACGGCGGATCGGAACCTGGATTTGTGCCCGGTATACGACAACAGGGTCGCCTATTACGTGATACCTAAAACCTACCTGATAAAATGTTGGTGTGTAATATACCTGTGCCTACGTCAAAAGGAAACATAAATTGATACATTGTGAGAAAACTTGCATATCTGAGGTTTCTAAAGATATTGTGAAGACAGCCAATCCGCCATGGGATAGTGTAGTATAGTGTAGTAGACCATGACCTCTTCTTACACTGAGACACATACTAGACAGTTTATATACAGCGCCGATATTATTATGATATAGGTACTATCGACTTGAGCGACGGTTGACCATATCAGAAAAAAAAAATCCTAATTCATGTTGACTTTAAATGACTCCGTCCTTTATTTTGATAACCAAATGTAAAGTGTAAAAAAATTCAAACAAAAAGGTCGTAAGGTAAAGGTCGTTGTTGGCCTGCTATGCGATTCTAAGCTTAGGAGTGGTCAACCGTCGCTCAAGTCGATAGTACCTCTAAGGCTCTATAAGAATAAGACTATGTATGCATATTATATTTTATTGTATACTAAGGAACAAGTCGTTTTATCTACGAACAATTAGATTTTGATATATTATAATACGTATATATGTCATATAAAAAAATTATTGACCGTAGGTAAAACCACTCGTTTTTAGGAACCGGGTTTTAGGTACATCCCCGAATTACTAAGGACTTTACCAACACGGAAACTATGAACGGATATGACGACGGACGGATGGATGAATATACAATTATACTGAAATTCAAAGCGACTATCCGCCAATTGCATCATATTTTGACACGTGCAGTTATTGAATCTGCAACATTCTAAGCATTGACACGTGGCCATTCAAACCAGTATGTTATCGGTAGTGTTCTTAGTATATATTTGACTATAGTTACCCATCTTTTAGAGAGTAAGAACGCAGCAGAGATTCTTATTCTGAGTTAGGATTTCGTTTAAATTGGGGCAACTTGGCTGTAGGAGGTTTTCTACTTTAGAAAAGATCGCGCACAAACAATTTTGTATATTTTTGCTACGATGAGTTAAGTTTTCAAACTTCTTAACCTGTCAAGTAGAATGCATGTCATTATTAAAAACCTATTCTGTGTGGCCACCGGTGTGACGCTGCCACTCGATAGGTTAAGGAGAAGTCAGTGGCATCTTTGTCCCTTTTTGGTTTGTCATTGACAAAAAACTCAAATGCCTAAAGATGTCAGTAACTACATGTCATCAAGCGAGCTATATGCTTGTCGGCCATCTTAATTTGATAAAGATTTTTTTTATCATTAGTCGAAAGATTCAAACTCTTAAGGTTGAAGTAACCGCATGCTATCAAACAAGCCGTATGCTATTGGCCATTTTAATTTTATAATCATCAAGTTGCCTTTTTATTCAAGTTTAGAACAAAATTCTGTTACTTTTTTGTCTTGCCTTTGTAAAAGCTAAAAAGGCAACCAAAATATGTAATTTCAGCGCAGTGACGTTGATAATGTCGTATAATAATATGGTACGTTTTATAAACTTGGTACTGTACTTTGAACAAGGTTGAGTTTCCCCATTTTTGGTGCATCATCGTACGCGCGATAAGGATTTTGTTTAATAATTTAAATAAACAATCCCTCACTCGGTATAGACGTATTATATTTAATTTACCGGTTGTTTTCGTATCAGTGTAATACGGTTTGTTCAAACGAGTTAAATATTAAGAAAGTGAGTGACACTTTATTGTAAATATATAATTATACAAGCAGCGATAGACTAGTGCAGGAGAACTAGGGAGAACGTTGATTTGCTACGAAGAGATCTCAGGCACATACAGGCTTTTAAAAATTCCTAATATTAATTTAAATTGAACTATATTTATTAAACCGTATGAATAAAATGAATCTTGTATTAAATCAATATTTATCATTGGTTTTACTGTAAAAGCAAACACCGCGAGAATACCTGCATATCTAAGAGTTCTCCAAGTTATATGAACCAACCCGCACTGGGTCAGAGCAATGGAGCGAAACTATAGCAGGGTATTTCCTCTGCTCTCTTTATGAATACATTGAGCAGAGAGGACGCCCTGGAGGACAGTTTATAATCAATGCTAACATTATTATTTGTTCCATTCCAGAGCTTAATTCTGGCATCAAGGGTCAGTACTGTTCCATTTTGGGTACAAACTGAGCGTTTAGCCACAATGGTTCTTAGTTCTTATTGTGTGCATGGAGTTAATTAAAAAAATCAATAGCAGTCTCATCGCCGGTTGTGAGCGGATGCGATAAAGTAAGCCCACGCAGAACATCCGCTACGTACATGCGCTTGCGCAAACTGATGTTTGCTTCCGCGGTACTCCTATCCTAGATAGCGTTAGGTGTGTTGCGAAACATTGCCAAATTTTGCCCATGTTGCTATCACGCTGATAAGGACTGTCCAGACCTGTTATCACTGAAGGGCAGCCAGATATCCTGTCCTTTATCCTTTCCGTCCTGCGGTTGAAGATATTCAAGCAACAGCGCCCACGGATTTTGTCTAGGCACCTAACACTCTAGGACTAATAATTACTAGGCGCACATCAACAGGAGAAGCTAAAAAAGTACACTGCCAGTGTTGAAATAACTACAATGGAACATTGAGACAACTACTATTTCAGTTTCCCCGTGACCATGGCTGCTGAAAAGCAACCGAAACGTCGGGCAAAGTGTAAACCTAAATATAAATAGTTTTACATACATACATACATAAATTCACGCCTGTTTCCCAGAGGGGTAGGCAGAGACTACGGATTTCCATTTGCTACGATCCTGACACACTTCTCTGGCTTCATTCACTTTCATAACATTCCTCATACACGCTCGCCGGTTTAAGGTGCTCTTAACCTGGCCTTTATCCAGAACGTCTCCGATCTGATCAGGAAACGTTCGCCTAGGTCTTCCCCTTGCGACTGTTCCATTCACACTAGCCTTATAAACTTATAAATTAGTAAAATTCAATAGTAGTAGTAGTGTAATAGTTTCATAATTATGTAATAAGTACAGTGATAAATAAACTACGCGATAAAATCCGTATATAGTAGTTTAATTTCAATAAATAACATTCGCGTGAACAGAAGACAATATCAGGAGAAGCTAAATCAAAAATCTCTAGGCATCCATCATGAGTTCTCATAGCCAAGCGCACTTCGTCACGTTGTATCCACAACTTATCTTTGCTTACATTTAGATTAATTCATAATTATTGTTCCTACAATAACAGAATTGAAACATATTTGGAAAGTGATCCACAGGAATACTTTAAAGAGATCTTTAACTACAATCATATCGAGAGGGCGATGTATTAGGTTGAAGCGGCGTGCCATATTACAGCGAGCACAAGCAAAACTTCATTAAAATACAAACTCATAAATGCATAGAGAGGTAAGTACACTTGCCAACTTTAGTTTTAGGTCTATAATAGATTAATTAATATAAAAGGGCTTTTTTAATCTTTATTTGTTTTGGAGTTTTTATTCTATAGAATACTTGGACTCCATCGTGCCTTATTCTTAAATATAAACATTAAGCCCTCTTGCTATACAAATGTTATAAAATAAAAAACGAAATCAAATAACACTTATCTTATCTTATTTGCTAATCAATTAATGTAACTAAATTGCACAATTTCTTTGCTAGTCAGACTTAGAATTCGCTCCATATTAAGAATTTGTTGACAGTTAAACCCAGTAATACTTTGCCTTGTTTCGGGAATCGAATCCGAGAGCTTATGCACATCAGTCCTATTCACTATCGCTGTGCCACCGAGTCAGACTCGTAAAACTAACAAATTGTAAAAACAAACAGATACCGAACATTATTGACTTGCCCAGTTCACAGCGGAAATCTGGATTAACAGACTGAAATATAATGACTTCATACGAAACGTCCTAATTGTGTATCAAATTAACGAATCTTTCTAGTGAATCACTGCTTGGATGTCGCAGTTGTATGTATAAGAGGCTGCTTCGCAATTGTGCCAAATAAAGTAAGTTCAGGCCACACATGGGTAAAAAAATTGTGTGGTCTACAAATGGTTGTACCGAGTTTGGGTGTTTGTGTCCTTGTTTGAATGGTTATCCTCGCGCATCATGGAATCTGTGCTGGTTTCCAAGCTCCACCAATTTAATACGTATTCAAAAAATATGAAGAACGAGTCCACTAGAATAGGAAAGTGCCATTTTCTTAAAGGAAGGGGTTTTGTTTCTTGTGTTATCACTACCCTTAAGGTAGTGATAACACAAGAAGCAAAACCAACATTGTATTATATAAAGTAGGTACGTACATTTGGTTATTCTCTTCGCAAGAAGACTGACTGTGGCACAATACCAGACTCCGAGTTGATACTGAGAAATTTCTCATAGAATAACCTAGTAACACTTTGTTTGACCCTGAAAGAACATAACGTAAGCGCAGACTTATGGCGCTTCTCCAACACAGCTATATCGCTAACTCTGCTACGGATTCCTGCGGTACTATTGTAAAGAATAAAGATGCCTGGTCGCCGTATTTATCAGTACACACGAAGATAAGACAAAGTTATATGGTAGCCAGCTTCTTCGAAAGCGAGTCTAATAAAATCTTTCCTGCCTGACAGCTAACAACCTACAACAAAGAAGGCGCTGTGTTTCTTACAAAAGACGTGTGGAGGAAAAGGGTGTGAAGTCCCTCCAACACAAAGGGAGGATCCTCCGACCAGGCTGGTTAATCGTGCCTGGCGGGTGCTGGATGATCACGTCAGGGTCACCAATATATGGGCGAACGGTTGTCCTCCAAATAAAAAGTTCGATTTGAAATTTAACGGTTATTAATTGTAACAGTTTTTACACAAGAATAGACAGTCACTGAAGAGTAGGAATAGAACGAAACACAAGAGAAAAATCGCGAAATTGCTCACGCGTAGGTATACAGAAGAGCGAAGTGAATAATTTAAGTATATAAGTATCATACACCTACGTTTAAGCCCTGCAATCTTAGCTATATAAGTGCCCAACTCCGTCCTCATACTAAAAATGTTGTGTTTACAGTCCGAGTATTACTTTCCGGCTTAAATCTAGTAGATCATGATTGCGCTTCGACACGTAACCGATAGGTAAGGCAAGCTAAAAACGAAAGCTCCCATTTTCTTCTTTATTCGGTAACCCGAATAAAAAAGAAAAATGGGAGCTTTCGTTTTCGTTCAGAAATTATTAGAAGCAGCAAGGAGTTTGGCAATGTACCCGTTAAATAGCAATATGACGCTATGATGTGTAACCAAAAGCATAGCTAGTGAAAGTGGGTACAATACACATCTAACTACTCTTTCGAAGATTTTACAGAGTGGATGTATAAATACATACATAGATTCACGCCTGTTTCCCAGAGGGGTAGGCAGAGACCACAGATTTTCATTTGCTACGTTCCTGACACACTTATCTGGCTTCATTCTTTTTCATCACATTCCCCATACACGCTCGCCGGTTTAAGGTGCCTTTGTCCAGAACCTCTCCGACCTGTTTAAGATACCTTCGCCTAGGTCTGCCTCTTGCGACTGTTCCATTCACACTAGCCTTATAAACTTTCTTAGTCATCAGTCTTTTCTCGTCCATTCTTTCTACATGCCCAAATCATGGATGTATGAACCTACGTATTTACGTTCTATTTAAAATGTTCCGCTGACTTAGGTATTATAAAGTAACAATCTATTTCCTGTTTATTTACTGGCCAGTCCCGACTCCTACTAGTTCCAATCGATTATTAGATAATCATATGAATGACTATTATGACGCCAATATCCCGTGGACGATACTGGCAGTGATAGTTACCATACCTACAAGTTGCCAGCTATCGTGCGAAGGCAATACTGCTTTTTGTTAAGTTTTCATGGCTAAATTGTTGAGCAGATTTTGATGAAATGAAATGAATGAAATGAAATGAAATTTATTTATTTATCAAATTAGTTGAACATCACACTTACATGAGTTATAGTTAAAGTGAAATAGATTAATGTACTAAAGTAGATTTCCATATGTAGTGTTTAAGTGAACTCTGGTACCCAAGGTAAGATCGAACTTGTGTTATTGAAAATTAAATAGTGAGACAAGCTGAAGAGGGACATAGGATGCTTTAAAATAAACGCGAATTACATAGCGGGGTAGTGGCTAGTGTTTTGTAATAGAAGTGAAGCGTATTGCCGTGGCCTAAATATAATTTGAACATGACTAATAAGGCTAAGCAGAATAATAAGCTACATAGATAGAGAGAATGAAAGTTTAAGTGGTCAAGTCGTCATCGTTATGCCATTGATAGACCTTCAGGCCTGTATATCCTCAAAGTCTTATTCGTATTACATACACATTTCGTCACCTATATTTTATGTCTTAC